>CM070721.1:30645827-31059576 GCA_036346275.1 Otatea glauca | reverse complement strand
TTCTAGCTATATGGCTTGAATCAACTCCCAAGCCAAAACTTTCTACAAATACCTTAGCCTTGATCTTCAAATGCAACTGTTGTCGGCTTTTTCTTAGTATCCTTTTTGATCATCAACACCAAAACCTATATAATAAGCATAATTGACAACAATAGGGAGCCTAGATGCTCTCAATCTCCCCCTTTTTGGTGATTGATGACAATATCTTTGATATTATACTCAGAGACCATAAAAAAGGATTACTTTACCTGTAAATAAAAGTTAGTCTGATAGAACAGATAATTTTAAATGACTCAAGTATTTTATACTCCCCCTGGATGAATGCATGAGATGAATTTTATTTGAACACAGGAAGTAATATCAGAACCAAAGGTGTCTTGAGATAAAACCAAACAAATATCAATAGATCCAAGAGAAGCAAAATTCATAATTAAGAGGAGCAATAATTCATAAATGACTTGAGTTTTTTTAATAACAAACTCTTTATAACAAGCTTAGATTACTAAGAAAGGAGGTTCTACTGAGAGAACTATTCTATTCTTCTCCCCTTTAACTAATTTATTCTTCTCCTCCTTTGGCATCACTAGCCAAAAAGGTTACTTCTTGCGCTTTGAAAAGTCCTTTTCAAAGATGCTTGCCATTCTAGAGCTTGTACTTCTTCTTGGAGGAGAGGATGTTGATTGCTCTTGGTCAGATTCAGAATGTGGAGTAGCCATTGCTTGATCATGCCAACTGGGATAATCAA
Source organism: Otatea glauca (assembly GCA_036346275.1). Lineage (NCBI taxonomy): Eukaryota > Viridiplantae > Streptophyta > Magnoliopsida > Poales > Poaceae > Otatea > Otatea glauca. The sequence goes on along the minus strand of CM070721.1, from coordinate 31,058,831 downwards.
GATCACCAGGCTGAGGATTGACAGTGAGCTCATTGAAGTCATGCTGGACATCTCTGATCAGCTCTTGAGTCACATTAGACTGATCCAACAGGAGTTGTGCTATTTGCTCTTGATTAGAGACTAAGTTGTTTCTTGCATCTTGAGAGTAGTCCCTAAGATATTGAAGCACATCTCCTTGCCAATCCAAGAAATCACCGGTTTTTTCAAAGTTTTTGTACACAGTTTGAGAAAACTGATTAATTTTGGCATCTTGGGCATTTTACTTTTTGTTGAGATCATATAATCTGTCTTTGACCGCTAGTTGTTCAGTCTTGATCTCATCACCTATCCACTTCCTCATGTCCCATTGATTTCCTCTGATCATATCAAACCTCTTATAAGTTTCATCTCTGAGATTTGCTTGGTCATGATAGATCTTTTGTAGCATTTCTTGCTATTGTTGAATGGCTGTCATTTGCTCATTATGTCTCTAGGCTGCCAACCTTCTTTCTTCTTCAAAACTCTCTTGAGCATGTCTGAGATCAGAATTGTATTGTTTCTCAAAAGATGTGAACCAACCTAGTTGTGAGTCCCACCAAGATGGTTGCTAACCATAATCTTGTGAAAATTCAGGCTTAGCAAATTCAGAGTGATATGAATGATGAGAGTCCTCAGAAGATTGCTGAGTAAAAGTTGGCATATGTCCCTGAGGTGGCCTAGAACCACCTGCTTTATGCTCATGGGTTGCTGATGGAAATCTTTGAGCCTCCATGAACCTAGCTGTAGATGCTAGTTCTTGCAATCTGTGTATTTCTTCATCTTCATGGTGAGATTCAGAGCTAACAAGAATCTCAGTGCCTTCATCTTTGTCAAAAATCTGATGACTCAGACTCTCAGAACCATAGCCCAACACTTCTGTAGGTGTATGTGGATGGGCTGGAGAAAAATGTTCCTGAGTATGATAACTGAGACTTGGAGCTCGCCATCATCATCTGAACTGGCATTTATCTCGGTGCCTTCTTGAGCACTCGGCTGCATGTATTCTTTGGAAGTGGAGGAGTAGAAAGTCTAACTGGCCTTTCTGCATCAGTTGTTGGCTTAGACATCTTGTACTGTTTAGGTTGACAATTGAAGTCCCTATTCATTTCTTGCTGGGAGATGATTCCTTGAGCCAATAGCATTTGAGTAATCTGCATGGCAAAATGAAGAGGACTACCCATTTTTCTGCAAATGGTGATGAGGACACCACTTCTTCAGTTCCAACCACATCACCTGCTGCTACCACCCCTCCAGACATGATATAAGGACCGATGACTCGATCTCGTGCACGTGGAGTGAACTGTGTGATTCTCCTAAGGAATGAAGGTCAAGAAGATGGCAACAAATAAAAGGGTCTGCGCCACCCATCATTTAAATGGACCCATGTAATAAAATCTAATTTTAGACAGATTATGGAAGGATGGGAGGAGATTTCGCCCTTCCATAGTGCTGGCCAAAATTACCTCACCCTCCATCTATTTAGTCGGGTTCAAGTTTCTCTTGTAAGGCGGGTTTTCTTTGTGTTAGTTTAGCCATTGCATAAACTTTGCTCTTGATTGTGTCGATCGACCACTGCGAGACGACCTTTGAGAACCCCACTTTTGAGTTGAATCAAATTACTTTTGCAGATTCATTGTTGCCTCTATCTTATTCTTGATAGTTCTTCGATTGCTCACAGGAATTGAACCTCGTGTTCAGGTTGATCGTGCTACCTAGCTAGGTCAATAACCTTTGGGGTTGGTTCAATGATTGCTAAGGCGCACACGACCTGTTCGTTTGTAGTCGGATCGCGAGAGTCACCTCCACCAGAATCGAAAGTTATCTTCTCACCGAAAGATCGGGCACTCCGACTCTATCAAGTGGTATCAGATTTCAGGTTCATCGGTGAGAGTTAGTAGATCATTTCTTTTTCAAACCTAAAGTCCAGAAAAGGCCAAAAAAATAGTAGTAAATCATTTGCTGTCCAAAACCATCTGTGCCTTGCATCTTTCTTATCAGTATTTTGCATTGTTGAATTTTCGGTTGCATCGTCGTGTTGAGTTGCTGGTCTTAGTTTAGATTGGTGTTTGGTTTGTCTTGTCATTGCATCTTGTTATCGCCTTTGCATTTTCGTTGCTACCTTGACCTGCTGCAGGTTCATCATCATCGCCTTTGCCGACCCTACCGCCCCATGCCATATTTGCTAGCGCCTCCTGCCTCACACAACAAGCCAATCGCGGAGAGAAAAAAAATGAAAAAAAGAGAAGGAGAAGAACAGAAAAAAAAGAGAGAAGAAGAAAAAAATGTAGAGAAGAAGAAAAAAAGAGAGGAGAAAATTCGGAGCAGAGACCTTCCATATATTGGTTTCGGTTTGAGGGATAAGGAAAGTCCAGATCGGTTTGATTTTGGTTTGGAAAGGATCAGAGGGGAAGAATATGGAAAATATAGCTATTTTTTGTTTGGCTTGGCTTGGTTAAGAAGGAAAAACCGCAGCCTCTCTGGTTTTGAATCAAGCTTTCCTTTTAAAGGGGATTCGGAACTCCTTTGGACACCCTGCACGAAAACTGCCATAACTTTTGCATTCGACCTCCGATTGGGCTGTTCGAGTACTCAAAACGACCGGAACGAAAACGACTACAACTCTAGATGCAATGCGGACTGCCCAAGGTGCCACCAACACTAATCTGGCCAAAATAGTGACACGTCTTGAGGAGCTATCACGCACACTTGCTACTGTTGTTCAAGGACAAGCTGCCCACAGCGACATTGCAGATCAAGTTGAGGATGTTTATGCAGGTGATACCGAGTATGATGAGCATGACGACTACAACCCAGCTCGAGGTCGTCAACAACCACGTGCCCATCCACATGGTATGTACCGACAGCAGCATCGCCGTGAGGTACGTGCTCAGGATGATTCCTTTGCTAAGGTCAAGTTAACCATTCCTGCGTTTAATGGAAAATATGATCCGAATGCTTATCTTACCTGGGAATTAGCTACCTGGGAATTAGCTGTTGATCAAAAGTTTGCATGCCATGCTTTTCCTGCACATAACCAAGTTAGGGCTGCCACTAGTGAATTCACAGACTTTGCATCTGTTTGGTGGAGAGAACATTGCCACATGCATCAGAATAACATTCCCACAACCTGGGAAGATTTGAAACTACTCATGCGACACCGATTTGTTCTCTCATACTATGCTCGTGACATGCTAAATAAACTACAACGCTTACGTCATGGTACCAATTCTGTCGAGCAATACTTTCAGGAGTTGCAAATTGGTATGTTGCGTTGTGGTTTAGTTGAGAATGAGGATGCAGCTATGGCACAGTTTTTGGGTGGGCTAACCGTGAGATACAGGACATTCTTGATTACAAGGATTACAATTCTATTACTCGATTGTTTCATCTTGCATGCAAAGCTGAACGAGAAGTGTAGGGTCGTCAAACGAGGACACAAGCTAACTTTTCTGCAGGTCGCACTCACTCTTGGACTCCAAGTGTTTCGCCTTCATCGGCCTCCCATTCGGCTGCACCGTCTCCATCCACCAACAGACAACACACTTTGACGTCGACCCCACATCACAACCTTCTGCAGCAGGCAGGGCTGCACCCCAGGGATCAACACAAGGTGCTTCGGTTGCTTCTACGGGACGAACCAAGGACGTCCAGTGCCACCGCTGTAAGGGCCATGGACATATCATGCGTGATTGTCCAAATAAGCGAGTCTTGGTTATACGTGATAATGGTGAGTATTCTTGACTAGTGATTTGGCGATGACACGTATGCCATGCTTGCACGGCGTTGCGAATAAGACCGCGCATTTGATCATGAAGTACATGTTGCTGCTACTGATGCCGATAGGTATTTGAGTATTGTGGTCCAACGTGTACTCAGTACTCAGATTGCTACAGCAGAGCACAATCAGTGTCACAATCTTTTCCAAACCAAAGGTGTTGTAAAGGAACGATCCGTTCGCATAATTATCGATGGTGGAAGCTGCAACAACTTGGCTAGTACAGATTTGGTGGAGAAGCTTGCTTTACCTACACGACCACATCCCTACCCCTACCACATCCAGTGGCTCAATTCGAGTGGTAAATTGAAGGTAACACATTCTGTGTGGATTCACTTTGCTATGGGTTCGTACCATGATTATGCTGATTGTGATGTTGTGCCTATGCAAGCATGTTCCATGTTACTAGGTAGACCTTAGCAATATGATACTGATTCTTTGCATAATGGTCGAACTAATCAATACTCCCTCATCTTTAAAGGAAAGAAAATTGTATTGCACCCAATGACTCCTGAACAAATTGTTAAAGATGAACTTGCTAGGACAACTAGAGAGAAAAACCAGAAATATACTCTAAGTGAAAATCAGGTTGTAGCTACAAAATTCTTGCAACAAAACGCCCAATATCAAATTGCTCAATCTGATTTGAAATTGAAGTCTCCTGTGTTGCTAGCTACTCAAGCTGAATTGGATGATTGTCTTGCTCGTGCTTCTGGTTGCTTTGCTCTCATGTGCACATAGGTTCTGTTTTCGTTGGATGATATGCCGCCTTCTTTGCACCCTTCCGTCACTAACCTTTTGCAGGAATATTCCGATGTTTTCCCACAAGACGTACTGGCTGGACTTCCACCTATCCGGGGCATTGAACATCAGATTGACCTTATTCCAGGAGCATCATTGCCCAATCGCGCACCGTACCACACCAATCCTGAGGAAACAAAAGAAATTCAACGTCAAGTCCAGGCATTAATAGATAAGGGGTACGTTCGTGAATCTCTTAGCCCATGTGTTGTTCTTGTGCTCCTCGTGCCTAAGAAAGATGGTTCCTGGCGTATGTGTGTTGATTGTCATGCCATTAACAACATTACAATCCGCTATCGCCATCCTATTCCCAGGTTAGATGATATGCTTGATGAATTAAGTGGTGCTCGTTTGTTCTCCAAAATTGATTTGCGTAGTGGATACCATCAGATTCGTATGAAGTTGGGGGATGAATGGAAAACAGCTTTCAAAACTAAATTCAGGTTGTATGAGTGGTTAGTTATGCCTTTTGGGTTAACTAATGCACCTAGCACTTTCATGAGACTTATGAACGATGTTTTGCGTGTCTTCATAGGCAAATTTGTGGTTGTCTATTTTGATGACATACTCATTTACAGCAAGTCTTTAGAGGAACATCTCGATCATTTGCGTGATGTTTTCAATGCTTTAAGTAGTGCACGTTTGTTTGGCAACCTGGATAAGTGCAGTTTCTGCACAGATCATGTGTCTTTCCTTGGCTATGTTGTTACAGCTCAGGGTATCGAAGTGGACCAAGCCAAGATTGAAGCAATACATAACTGGCCAACTCCATCAACGGTCATGCAGATTAGGAGTTTTCTTGGGCTTGTTGGCTTCTATCGCAGATTTGTGCGTGATTTTGGAACCATCGCTGCTCTGCTCAACGAACTCACAAAGAAAGGTGTTCCCTTCTCTTGGGGGGCGCAACAAGAAATGGCCTTCACGATTTTGAAAGATAAGTTGACCCATGCTCCTTTGCTTTAGCTTCCTGATTTCACAAAGATGTTTGAACTAGAATGCGATGCTAGTGGAATTGGGTTGGGTGGCGTGCTACTGCAAGAAGGCAAACCCGTATTTCAGTGAGAAGTTGAGTGGTCCTAGTTTGAACTATTCAACTTATGATAAAAAATTATTTGCATTAGTTCAAACTTTGGAAACATGGCAGCATTACTTGTGGCCTAGAGAGTTCATTATTCATTCTGATCATGAATCTTTAAAGCATATTAGAAACCAAACTAATCTGAATCGCCGGCATGCAAAATGGGTAGAATTCATTGAATCATTTCCCTATGTCATCAAACACAAGAAAGGGAAAGAAAATGTCATTGCTGATGCTTTGTCTTGCCGATACACCATGCTCTCACAACATGATTTTAAAATTTTTGGGCTGCAAACACTGAAGGAGCAGTACGCTCTTGATCCTGATTTCAAGGACATGCTACTGAATTGTAAGGATGGGCGAACATATGGCAAGTTCTTCATGAATGATGGTTTCTTGATCCGTGCTAACAAGCTGTGCATTCCAGCTAGTTCTATTCGTCTTTTGCTATTACAGGAAGCACACGGAGGTGGACTTATGGGGAACTTCGGTGTCAAGAAGACCGAGGACATCCTGTCTGATCACTTCTTTTGGCCAAAGATGCGACGCGATGTGGAGAGATTTGTTGCTCGTTGCTCCACATGTCAACGAGCTAAGTCCAGACCTAACCCACACGGTTTGTACATGCCCCTTCCTATTCCGAACACTCCTTGGGAGGATATCTCGATGGATTTTGTTTTGGGATTGCATAGAACAAAGAAGGGGAGGGATAGTATTTTTGTGGTTGTGGATCGCTTTTCCAAAATGGCTCACTTCATACCGTGTCACAAGAGTGATGATGCTACTCATGTTGCTGATTTATTCTTTCATGAAATTGTTCGCTTGCATGGTGTTCCTAATACTATAGTATCAGATCGTGATACAAAATTTCTTAGTCATTTTTGGAGCACTCTATGGAACAAATTAGGCACTAAGTTACTATTTAGCACTACATGTCATCCTCAAACAGATGGTCAAACTGAGGTTGTTAATAGAACTTTGTCTACCATGCTTAGGGCTGTTCTAAAGAAGAATCTGAAAATGTGGGAGGAATGTTTGCCACATATTGAATTTGCTTACAATCGTTCTGTCCATTCCACCACAAAGATGTGCCCTTTCCAAATTGTCTATGGATGGCTTTATTACTTGTGCACCAATTGATTTGATCTCTGTGTCCTTTTCTGAGGACATGAATCATGATGCTAACCAACGTGCAGATCTGATATTGCAATTGCATGGGCAGACCAAGGAGAACATTGAGCGTATGATTGCAAAGAACCAAATTGCAGGTAGTAAAGGACGACAACATGTTACCTTTCAACCTGGTGATTTGGTTTGGTTACACATGCGAAAAGACCGTTTCCCTGCTTTGCGCAAGTCCAAATTGATGCCACGTGCTGATGGACCCTTCAAGATTTTAAAACAAATAAATGATAATGCATATATACTTGACCTTCCTGCAGACTACGGTGTTTCTTCTAGTTTCAATGTTGCAGATTTGAAGCCCTATGTACGTGAGGAAGAGCAGATCCCATCGAGGTCGACTTCGATTCAAGAAGGGGAGGATGATGAGGACACCACTTCTTCAGTTCCAACCACATCACCTACTGCTACCACACCTCCAGACATGACACAAGGACCGATGACTCGATCTCGTGCACGTGGACTAAACTGTGTGATTCTCCTAAGGAATGAAGGTCAAGAAGATGGCAACAAATAAAAGGGGTGTTGCGCCACCCATCATTTGGGCTGGACCCATGTAATAAAATCTAATTTCAGACAGATTATGGAAGGATGGGAGGAGATTTCGCTCTTCCATAGTGTTGGCCGAAATTACCTCCCCCTCCATCTATTTAGTCGGGTTCGAGTTCCTCTTGTAAGGCGGGTTTTTCTTTGTGTTAGGTTAGCCATTGCGCAAACTTTGCTCTTCAGTTGTGTCAGTCGACCACCTGCGAGACAGCCTTTGAGAACCCCACTTTTGAGTTGAATCAAATTACTTTTGCAGATTCATTGTTGCCTCTATCTTATTCTTGCTAGTTCTTCGATTGCTCGCAGGAATTGAACCTCGTGTTCAGGTTGATCGTGCTACCCAGCTAGGTCAATAACCTTTGGAGTTGGTTCAACGATTGCTAAGGCGCACATGACATGTTCGTTTGTAGTCGGATCGCGAGAGTCAGCTCCACCAGAATTGAAAGTTAACTTCTCACCGAAAGATCGGGCACTCCGACTCTATCAAATGGCTTCTTTCATTTCTCCAAAAATGTAATATGTCAAATCAATGGGTTGTCTTGACGGAATCAATGTAGCAACCAAGCAAGACATAGAGTTACTCCCTCTTTGTATCCAGTCTTAGGGTAAATTGTATGCCTTAGTATCGGGAGCAGAGTTTTGGCCTCAGCAGACAAACATTTAACCCTATTTTCAGTAAACCCAGCCTCATTGATGTTTCTGTAAATGTGGGCTGATATTTGCAAATCTGGCATATCACTCACCTGCCTCCATCATTGCCAGAAAACATTCTGTCATGAATTCTGGTTCTGTTCAGTAAGGGACTTGAGGCACCAATGGCAGCCTCAAATTGAGGTGATCTCACTTTTCTCTTTTTCCCATCAATAGTAAATAGAATATAGTGCCTATTCTTGTTCAAGCAGAGAAGCATAGAATTCCAAAATTCTATTTTCATTCCAAGCTGGCCCAGCAGAAGACATAAGAGCAGCAAGACGAGGGGTTGATCTTACACAATCCAGAATTCTGTTTGAGACTAGGACTGAACTAATTTGGTTCCATTCTACATACTGATGCTTGCTCAAGGCTATCATGAGCTTACCACTCTTATTTTTCCTGCTCTTGTACCCCATATATATGTTTTTCTGGAATGTGGTGATGAATTGCTCATTAAAGGGGGGGTCTATCAAAAGGAAACCAAACCCTTTCTGGCACCAATCTAACAGCTCTTAGTTTCTTTCCTCCCAAAGAAGCTAGCTCATGCCCAACAATCATGTCAATTTCATCATTGAGTTCTATTTCTTCATCAGAGGATATGTTTGCAATAGGCTCATAGTCACTGTCGTCTGAAGAAGAGGAGGAACATGTTGGACTGGTTGCTTCCCTCTTTTTGGTAGTTTAGATGTTACTTTCTTTACTACTCCACTAGATTGCTGTTGACTAGAACTATCTGTTCTTGATTTCTTTTTCCTTTTGACCTTATCAGCAATTTTCCCAAGAAGACTTCTTTTGTCTGGGTTATCTGAACTCATTTTGAATAAGACTTCCTTTTCGAGCAGAATTACTGTGCTGACTTGGTTGACAAATAAACAGGCTGCTAACTGACAATGCATGTGCAAAAACTGAAGAACAACCTAAGGAACATAGAGATGACCATAAGAAAAGATTTCTAACTTAGGGTTTCAATCTAAGAAAAGATAAGACATAAAGATTGAAGAACTTACAGAACCCTAGAAGCAATGCCTTACCTTGAGCACACAGAAACACTGTTGCCAATCACGCGGTCAGGATGAGCTTCGGTGAAGAATCGATCTTGCGCTCAAGAACAGGTTGCGAGGGGTTGATGTGGATGAAGAAAGCTTGAGAAATTTCTGAAGAATATGGAGATATAAATAGCGCAAGTTGCGAGGAATAAAAACAGGGAGTTATTGCAGTATTTTGGAGTACGGACAAACATGGGGAAGTAACGACTGCAACTGCCCGGTTTGAAGGAGGTCTCTTTATGAAAAGGGTTTTGAACAAGAGATATGGTTACCAATTTTGGACAGGTTTAGCAGAGATAAGTCCTAAGAAAAGGAAAGATTTTGTCATGAACAGCAAGGATAAGATCCTTTTGAAGTTTGAGATGAACACGTTTTGAAAAAGATAAGTTTTGAGATAAAAAGCTATTGTCGTGTGTACCCCGGACTGCTTTTCGGATACAACAGATATTTTTCCATCTGCGTCGGAATGAGTCCTGATGACTTTCCATCTATGCCGGACCGAGTCCGTATAAGACATACTTGGTTCGTCGCATTTGGAAAACTCTTGGTTTGGTTTAGGCAGCAGTCTGTGGTACATAGACATAGTTTGAACTCGAAAATACAGATGTAACTAACTTCTTAAAGATTTTCTGAGATCTCTCTTTTAAGATTAACACACGAATTTGTAGAGGGATCTTACAATAATCTTAATATAAAGATCAATCAACTAATAAACTTAGGAGACATTTGAGTTAAAAATGAAATATTTGAGCCCTAGTTTTCATAAGAGTATAAGTATGATTAACTCAAGCTCAAAGAAAATAACTCATGTGCTGAGTAATTTAGGTTTTCATTTTCTATATAGTTAATTCCCTTTTTTTGAAGCTTACTTAACCTAAACACTGTGTTTTAGGAAAGTATACATATAGTAATAGAGTAAGAGAAGACTTTCAGCAGCAATTTTATGACTTTTAGTTTTCAAGAAGACTTTTTATTTAAAATATAGTCTTATAATTATTTCAGCACTAGTAGTTTACTTTGTTCACATAAAGATAGCAAGATGTGCATAGCAAGCAATCTTGACTCCCCTTTAGTGTGTAATTCAAAGATTCAAACAATATTTGAAGAAGAAAAAATGTTTAGTTCATTTCTTAATTTTGAAAATCTGGCCTCATCAAGTGGTTTAGTGAAAATGTCAGCCAATTGATCCTCAGTCCTGACGTGACTAAGCATAATGTCACCTTTAGCAACATGATCACGTATGAAGTGATGTCTAATTTCAATATGCTTAGTTATAGAATGCTGGACTGGGTTGTTGGCTATTTTCACTGCACTTTCATTATCACACAATAGAGGCACATTTTCAAACTTAATGCCATAGTCCAAAAAGGTTTGTTTAATAAAAAGAATTTGAGCACAACAACTGCCTGCAGTAGCATATTCAGCCTCAGCAGTTGAAAGTGCTACAGAATTTTGTTTCTTTGAACACCAAGATACTAAGGATCTTCCAAGTAAATGACAACCCACAGAAGTGCTTTTTCGATCAACTTTGCAACCGGCATAATCATAATCTGAATAGCCAAGAAGATCAAAAGAAGCACCATTTGGGTACCACAAGCCAAAACAAGGAGTATGCTTTAAGTATCTGAAAATCCTTTTTACTGCACTAAGATGCACTTCTTTAGGTGCAGCTTGAAATCTAGCACACATGCATACACTGAACATGATATCTGGCCTAGATACTGTTAAATAGAGTAAAGAACCTATCATAGATCTATATAATATTTTATCAAAAGACTTACCTCCCACATCTTGATCAAGATGTGTATTGGTTGCCATAGGAGTTTTAAGAGGCTTGCATTCTTCCAGATTAAAGTGCTTGAGAAGGTCTTTAGTATACTTTTCTTGTGAGATGAAAGTCCCTTCCTTCAATTGCTTGACTTGAAATCCCAGAAAGAATGTAAGCTCTCCCATCATTGACATTTTAAATTCTTTAGCCATTTGATTATTGAATTCTTTGCACAGAGATAGATTAGTACTACCAAAGATAATATCATCAACATAAATTTGGCAAATCATTAATGTACCATTGAAGTCTTTTAGAAATAATGTTGGATCAACCTTCCCAATTTTGAAATTCTTTTCTAGTAGAGAGTCTCTAAGGCGCTCATACCATGCCCTAGGGGCTTGTTTTAAACCATATAGTGCCTTAGATAACTTATATACATGATTAGGAAATTTCATATTTTCAAAACCAGGAGGTTGTTCAACATATACAGTTTCTTCAAAGATTCCATTAAGAAAGGCACTTTTAATATCCATTTGAAAAAGAGTAATATTGAAATGACAAGCAAAGGCTAGAAGGAACCGTATGGCTTCAAGTCGAGCTACAGGTGCATAGGTTTCTCCATAATCCAAACCTTCAACTTGAGAGTATCCTTGAGCCACTAGCCTTGCTTTATTTCGTGTGACCACACCATTTTCATCTTGTTTATTTCTGAAAACCCACTTTGTTCCTAGTGACATTATGTTCTGAGGGTCTTTCCACTAAGTTCCAGACTTTGTCTCTTTCAAAGTTGTTGAGCTCTTCTTCCGTTGCCACAATCCAGTCAGCATCCTTTAAAGCTTCATCTAATGTTCTGGGCTCAACACATGAAACAAAAGAGTAATGTTCACAAAAAGATGCTTGTTTAGAACGAGTTTGAACACCCTTACTAAATTCACCAATGATTTGATCTACAGGTGATCCTTTGTGATGGTGTGATGGCTTTTTATGAAACTTGGTCATTCATCCTTCTTTTCATCATCTTCGAGTTGTGATCCATCTTGAGGTATTATGGACATTGGTGGTAGATCATTTTTGTCTTCTTTGGGCTTAATCTCACCAATTTCCATTTTCTTCATGGATTCTTTTAGAGCTTCTTCAGCTACATCAGCTAGATTCTCATGCTCACCTTGTGAGCCATTAGATTCATCAAATTTAACATCATAGGTTTCCTCTACTAACCTAGTTATTTTATTAAACACTATATAAGCTTTAGATTTAGAAGAATAACTTAGCATGATACATGTATCACACCTCTTTTGAAATTTATCTAAGTGTGTTCTCTTTTTATAGATATATACCTTGCATCCAAACACACGAAAATATGAGATATTAGGTTTTCTTCCTACCAGAAGCTCATATAAGGTCTTCTTGAGAAGTCAGTGAAGATAGAGCCTGTTGATTGCATGACAGTAGTGTTGATGGCATCAGCCCAAAAAGCATCAAAAGTGTTATACTCATCCAACATAGTCCTTGCCATTTCTATTAGAGTTCTATTTTTCCTTTCAACTACACCATTCTGTTGAGGAGTGTATGTGGCTGAAAGTTCATGCTTTATACCTAACTCAACACAGTATTCAACAATATTAGTATTGACAAATTCAGATCCATTGTCACTTCTAATCTTCTTAATAGGACAGTCAAATTCATTTTGAGCCCTTTTTGCAAACGTTTTAAATATTTTTCCAACTTCACTTTTATTTAGCAAAAAGAATACAAAAGTGAATCTAGAGAAATCATCCACAATAACAAGACAGTATGAGTTGCCACCTATACTTGCATATGAGATAGGACCAAAAACATCCATATGCAGAAGTTCTAGAGGCCTAGTAGTGGACATAATATTTTTAGCAGGATGAGAATTAGCTACATGCTTACCGGCTTGACAAGCACTGCAAAGTTTATCTTTTTCAAATTTAACATCCTTTAGGCCCACTACTAGCTCATTTTTAAAAGCTTTTTGAGATTAGACATACCTACATGCCCAAGTCGTCTGTGCCAAAGCCAACCATGTGAAACTTTAGCAAGCAGACAAGTTGAAATGCATGAGGAGTTAGAATTGAAATCAACAAGGTAGAGATTTTGAAATCTGAAACCTTCAAAAATAAGCTTCTCATTTTTGTCATGAACTGTTACTCCACCACTGGAGAAGATACAGAGGAATCCTAAATCACAAAGTTGAGCAACAGACAAGAGATTGAAATTTAAAGAATCAACAAGTAATACATTTTCAATAGAGTGATCATTTGAGATAGCTATTTTACCATTTCCCTATACCTTTCTTTTACTGTTATCTCCAAATGTGATTTTGTGACTTGAATCATTTTCCTTTTCAACAAAGCTAAACATCCTTGAGGTGCCGGTCAAGTGTTGTGTGCAGCCACTGTCAATAACCCAGTGCCGGCCGCCACTCTTGTAATTTACCTAAAAAGAATGTTTATTTCTTGATTTTAGGTACCCAAATACTTTTGGGTCCATTAGAGTTAGTCTGAACAATTTTGGGGCCAAATGGATTGATTAGTAAGTAAGGACTTAGGCACCAAAATAGCTTTAAGATTTTTATCCAGATTAGAGGGGCCAACATATTTGACATACATTTTACCCCTAAAATCCTTAAACAACATATAATATGCATCCACCATGCATCTTCTATTATCCTTAGCATATGAAGCACAAGCAAATTCGCAATTTTTAGAAGCATGGTTGTAGTTATGACTATAACAGCATTGAGTCCTACTTTTGATAAAATTTGTCTTGGGTTTTGGTTGTTCATTCCTTCTGGGCTTAGATTTAGCTTTATAACCTAATCCCATTTTACCCAGAACAATCTTTTGCGCCCTAAGAATTTTATCAAGAGTAGCACTACCAAGGAAGCATTTTTCTAATCCTTTGTCAAATTTTGCTACCTTGGATTTCAGCTCATTGTTTTCTGTCATGAGCTCTTTAGCATACAAAGCATTTTTTGCAAGTTTTCCTACATATGCTAGATGAGCTGGGAGTGATCATTTCATCAGACAGCAAATCACAACTAATTGAAACATTACAAGATGAAACATTTTTAGATTTGCTATTCTGCATTTCATTATCAATTTCCAGCTCATAGTATTTATCAAGTAATTCATCATGATCTTTAACAAGTTGTATATGTGTGGTTTTCAAAGAATCATGAGAATCAGTAAGAAGAATATGATCGGAATTTAGTACAGAATGAGCATGTGAAAGTTTTTCATGTTTATCTATAAGCTCATTTTGACTAATTTCTAGCACATCATATTTTTCATGCATGGTCTTGATGTCAGATTCAAGAGTTTCAACTTTATTCATCAAGCTTGTAGCATTTTTCTTTAGAGCTTTGTCTTTAGCAGTTTTAACATATAAAGCATCATTAAGCTCTTTAATAATTTCTAAAAGCTCAAATACGAAGGAGAATCATTTACCTTGTCTTCATCATTTTTGGCCATTAGGCACAGTGGTAGAGAAACTGAAGGTGAAGTTGATGTGGATTCATCCAGAGCGAGCCCTGCTAGTCCCTTGGACCTTGCCTCTTGTTCATCTGAGGAGGAGAAGGATTCTTCATCGGTGATCCATTCACCAATGTGTGCCTCATTCTTCCCTTTCCTCCAATGTTTCTTGAAGTAGCTCTTCTTGCGATGACTCCTCTTGTAGCTTCTTTGAGCTTTTTCTTCATCATTGTCATCTTTGTTCTTGCCCTTGCACTTTTTGTTACTTTTATTTGGGCAACGGGCAGCTATGTGTCCTTTCTCATTGCACTCGAAGTAGATGATGTTAGATAAAGGGTTTCTTTTTGAGAAGTGGTTAGAGGAGTTACCTTTGGCATTTACCCTTCTCATGATTTTGTTTGCTGATCTCATGAGTAATGCCAATTTTCTTACATCTTCATCCTCTTCATAACTTGTATCTTCTTATTCTTCATCATCGGATGAATCTTGAACTTTCTCCTTGGCCTTGAGTGCAATAGATTTCTTCTTGATTTCAACTTCATCACCCAAGGTAAGCTCATGAGCTGAGATTTATTAAACCCACGAATTTAACTCAGATTCCCAATTAAATTCGTGGGCTTGGCAGAAACCCACGAATTTAACTTAAATTCGTGGGCACCCACAAATTTAATTGATTAATTTCGTCGAGTTAAATTCGTGAACTAAATTCGACGGTTTGCTCACGAATTTAAATTAAATTCGTGGGTTTTGGCCTAAATTCGTGGGTTTTTGGCCCACGAATTTTTCCCTGATTCTTGTAGTGCACTATTGGATAGATAAATGATCAGGCTGTGATAGGCTCGAGGTAGAACCCTGATCATCTTCCTGCATACTTCAACATCATCAACTTTAGTTCCTAGGCCTTTAACATCCTCTAAACTGACGGCCTTCAGGCTGTTGACCATCAACTGTCCATCTCGCACTGCTGTTGCTTCAAACTCAATCCTTCTTCCTTCCGGGCTGTCGACTGATATGACTCTTCGTCCACAGTCCAACACTGCCTTGTGCTTAGTTAGCCAATCCATTCCCAGGATAACATCCAAGGTTTGGGTATTCAGTATGATTAAGTTCGCTAGGAACTCTACTTCATTAATTATTAGTCTTACCCCAAAACATCCTACTTTTGATCGGAGTTATGATCTAGGGGATTGGACTATAAGCACACATTTAAGATTCACTATATCCATATCATTTTGAACAGCAAAATCTCGGGAAATAAATGAATGTGAAGCTACAGAACTGGCTCAGACTCAGATCCGTACAGTCCCATCTCTAGCTCATGGATCCTCTGGATAGAGTGAGCTTGGTACTCTCGGGTCTCCTGCAGCTGCGTTCTAAACTTTGTGACCTCGTCACGGGCCCTCTGCAGCTCCTAAACAGTCTCGTCCATGGTCTCCTCCTGGGCGATGACATACCTCACCAAGTGAGTGATCGTGGCGTCCTCCTTCAAGAACTCCATCCTGTCATGGCGATTATCCCGGCGCGGGTGATGACGAAATATGGTGCCCTCTAACTCTGCAGAGTAAATAGGGGCTATCTGCCGCATCGCAAGACGCGACGTCTCCTGGATCCCGGCCTCGAACGAAGTCCTCCTGATGGTGATGTAGATAGGACGGCTCGCCCTCGTCCTCTCCTAAGCATAAATAGTGATCTTGACATCCCAGGCGATATCAAGTCCTGCCCTCACTAGAGAGGTTCCCCGATAGATCGGCCTATCGAAGCCTCCGCGAAATTGCATCATGCGCCATAGTTCAGCGGCATATCCTCAAGTGCGCTCTCCATAAGAGTGGATCATCCTCATCTGCCAAAATAAACCTGGTTTTGAAATCCAAAATAACAACAGAAAATGCAGCATAGGTATGAACAAGAAAGAAAAGATAAGTCAAGATTTCATTGATATTCTTGCTCAAGTTGATTATATTTTAGAAAATAGTTTTATCCACCTGGGCACAACTAACCTAGTTAGGGTCAAGACCTATAGTCAACTACTCGATACACTCTGACCCGATTCTCAGAATCGTATTCTGTGCTAGTCTAGGATCACTCTAGCACACACGGTCTTTACAGGGTTGAACATCACACATTCACAACAATACCATAATAAATAGTGCAAACATTTATATAAACTGAATTGTACGACCGTATAGTCTCCTTACATAAGATCGGCCACGCAGGGCTTACATTATCAGAGTAATTAAACGATAACAGCGGAAAGCAAATAAAATCCGTGAAAGCCTTCATCTTGCCACAGGCAATCGACTGGGCTTGCTCCCTAATTGTCCGGGTCTTCAATGCACTCCTCCTCCCAGGCTGGCGTAGACTCCTCCACTAATGTTGGTGTTCATAGGCAAGGAGGGGTGTGTACTCAAGGCACTCAACAAGTAATGCACAGAATGCGGTGTTATTACTACATGCAAGGTTTATTCCAAGGAATTGGCTTACTTGGTTCTTTTGCATCAAATAGCATTTTTAAACTAGCTTCCTATTTAGATTAAAAGCAGTGAAACAGTTATATATAATGCTAAATCCTTCAAACAGTTTTTCTTCAAAGATTCCTGGCACACAGCCTTAAACAGTTCATTCTTAGCACTAGCACACAGCAACCCTTCCCACATTTTCTTTTTGAAGATCTACCCCTTGACTGTAATCCCCGAGCAATGCTCAATACCGCGAGCACGGCTATTCGAATATATTTGACACTCTGCAGAGGTTGTACACTTTACCCACAAGATACAGCCGCTGACACACAGGTGATTGCCCATAAAAAAGCCTTTCAGGAACCTCTACCTTAACCAATGAACCTCTCCGGTATCACCTTCACTATCACTTCCCTCACACAGAGCCAAAGTATAGGACAGGACAACACCGTTGGATGGGCACCAAGCCGTAGCACAGTTACGCTCCCCCTCACAGATACACCCCTGTGTATTGTCACCCCGAGGTATCAGAGGAAAGATATCAGAACCCTAATCAACTAGGTCTATCCCATATCAGACATGTGGTTGTACGGGTGACTCAGTTCAAAGACTTGCAAGGTGAAATCCTTAGCTGACCAAGGCAAGACTTCCATCACTCAACAGTGGCACACAGCCCCAATGTGGCACACAGACTCATATCACTCATCAACCCATTTCCACAAAGGCCCACCTGGCACAAAGCCTCTTGCCACTTGCCCCAGTCTAAATTATTTCCCACCCCGTTGATTACTGTGCAACACATGCCAGCAATAATTCAACATCGGTGCAGAACCACACAGGTCTCTGTACCTCAATCTCATCATGTGGCATCATCACACCACTTTCAAAAATAAATTCAATATTTCATTAGTCAATATTGTAGTATTTCCAAAAGATCATTCATGAATCGGTGCAAGGCTAAGCATCTATTCACAGTCTAGCCTCCCGTGTTGGCATCATACTATTATCCAACAAAAATAATCAATCCTAGGGTGACAAAGATTTCAGGGCATACAGATAATAATTTAATGGTGACAATAACAATATGGGTTGATTAACTACATTACCCAATTTAATTTAAATTCATTTTAAATAAATTAGCATGCATAATTTCAAAGCATAAATTACATTTTTAAAATCTGGGATCAAAATGATCAAAGCATTGCCTTCAAAGAGTTGCTGGTCCTGATCCGAAGCTTGATCTTGAGCGATGAATTCTTCTTCGAAATTTTCCGGCAAATTTGCGTCTATGCGAAACAAGTAAATACATAATAAATACTATTTACAGAGAGCAAGATCAACTCTACAAATTCCACAAAATTCATGAATAAATAGATCTTGATTTTAAATTTTTTTAGAAATTGGAATCACCTCAATCGGAGTTAAAACGCAAAAGTTATAGCCTTTCAAAAGTTTTAATAACTAGAAAATCCTAAGAAAATCAGAAAATCCGATTTATTTTAATTAATTTTATACAGAAAATTGGGATTTATGATGTCAGCATGACCTAATGATGATGTCAGCACCGAAATGAATTTCGGCCGAAATATTTTATATAAAAAAATATTTATGATGTCAGTGATGACGTCAGCATGTCACGTGGCAGCGGCGCATACACTCGGTCTACGAGACAGTGCGGGTCTACGGTGGATTGGCGATACTGTGCACATGCACCGGCTGAACCATGCACTGGCATCACCCGGTACGGTCCAGCCAATCACCGATCGACACGCGGCGCTAAACTATTAACCGAAACTCGATTCAATCTCGTCCATCCGATTTAAAACGAATGACCGAGATTGATGCGACGATTCGACTCAGATCTACCCAGAACAAACACGTGGCTTCACCATGGCCATTGGATCCCGATCGGACGGCTACGATTAATCGGGCGACGTCGACAGAAACGGCGGCGCTGACTCCTCGATTTCCGCGTGACACGCGTCAACATGGGACTGGCCCGATGCGCGGTGCGATCTCGTCCACTCGGTTCAAAATGAACGATCGAGATGAGCCAAGGCTAATCGACTCTGGCTTACTGCGGGTGTGACACGCGGCACGATCCAAGACGACCGGCGCGCATCTGATGGCTACGTCACTTACGCAACGTGGCAAGATAAACACTCTACAATCTAGATCTAACGGCTGAGATTAAACTAGCATGAATCTAGGCGAAGCAATCTAAACCGTTGATTAGATCCAACGGCTGAAGAGTGAATATGAAGTTTACTGTTAAATGGCGACGTGGACGAATCTGGAGCATTTGGCGATGATTGGACGGTCGATGAAGCTCGGCTGGCGGTGATGTCGCGGTGGCACAGATCTCGTCGGGAGGAAGAAGATGACGTGGCGGCAGCGTTCCTTGGCGGCTCTGATGACACGGTTTGAAGCAACGGGTGCGGCTCGTTGCGAGGAACACCCCGGTGACCTTGATGATGGCGAAGCTCGAACGGCGACAGTGCAAAAGGGCGGCGGAAAGTCTCAGAACTACGGCGAGCTCGTGCGACTGCTACGGTGAGACTCGGTGAGGGAGAGATGGGGCAAACTGTGCGGAAGGAAGTACTCTACACGGTGCACTAGCTAATGAAGAGGAAGAATAAACACGCCGGCGTTAATCGTGCGCGAAATCTCCGGCCATAACGCGCGGAGGCGGTGTTTCCGGAAACGCACGGTGAAGCGACGTGGCGCAATCCCAGCCATCCACGCGGCAACGGATCGACGAACCAAAAATTCGCGCAACGTAGCTTCATCTGGTCCATCCGATCCTGATCGGACGATCACCCGCAATCGGCGATTAGTGTTTCGTCAGGCTGGACCAACAGTGCGCACAGTAACGGGCTCGGCACAATACTGTTCACACTGTTTTTCCCTGATTTTTAATAAAAAAATTCTAGAAATTCAATTAAATCGTTTGAGGCTTTAAATTAGCAGAAAAATTCTAGAAAAATTTCAGAAAATACTTTGGAACATTTTGGACTCAAATAAAATAATTTAATTTATATTTTGCAAAAACTTATTCTCCAATTAATTAATTCCAAAGAAGGGTTAGATTCCAGAAATTCCAATTAAATCCAAATAAACTCCAAAAATTCTCAAGAATTCAAAATAACTTATTAAATTCAAAATAGACCAAATTGTGGGATGTTACAGGCTTGCATTCTTCTAGATTTAAGCGTTTGAGAAGGTCTTTAGTATACTTCTCTTGTGAGATGAAAGTCCCTTCCTTCAATTGCTTGACTTGGAATTCCAAAAAGAATGTAAGCTCTCCCATCATTGACATTTCAAATTTTTTAGCCATTTGATTGCTAAATTCTTTGCATAGAGACAAATTAGTACTTCCAAAGATAATATCATCAACATATATTTGACAAATCATTAATGTACCATTGAAGTCTTTTAGAAATAATGTTGGATCAACCTTTCCAATTTTGAAATTCTTTTCAAGTAAAGAGTCTCTAAGGCGCTCATACCATGCCCTAGGGGCTTGTTTCAAACCATATAGTGCCTTAGATAACTTGTATGCATGATTGGGAAATTTCATATGTTCAAAACCAGGATGTTGTTCAACATAGACAGTTTCTTAAATGATACCATTAAGAAAAGCACTTTTAATGTCCATTTGAAAAAGAGTAATATTGAAATGACATGCAAAGGCTAGAAGGAACTGTATGGCTTCAAGTCGGGCTACAGGTGCATAAGTTTCTCCATAATCCAAACCTTCAACTTGAGAGTATCCTTGAGCCAATAGCCTTGCTTTATTTCGTGTGACCACACCATTTTCATCTTTTTATTTCTGAAAACCCACTTTGTTCCAATGACATTATGATCTGTGGGTCTTTCCACTAAGTTCTAGACTTTGTTTCTTTCAAAATTGTTGAGCTCTTCTTCCATTGCCATAATCCAATCAGCATCCTTCAAAGCTTCATCTATATTTCTGGGCTCAACACATGAAACAAAAGAATAATATTCACAAAAAGATGCTTGTTTAGAACGAGTTTGAACACCCTTACTAAATTCACCAATGATTTGATCGACAGGATGATCCTTTGTAATGATGTGATGGCTCTTTATGAAGTTCAGTCCTTCATCCTTCTTTTCATCATCTTCAAGTTGTGATCCATCTTGAGGTACTGTGGACATTTGTGGTAGATCATCTTTATCCTCTTTGGGCTTGATCTCACCGATTTCTATTTTCTTCATGGATTCTTTAAGAGCTTCTTCTCCTACATCAACTAGATTCTCACCTTGTGAGTCATTAGACTCATCAAATTTAACATCATAGGTTTCTTCTACTAGCCTGGTTTTATTATTGAACACTCTATAAGCTTTAGATTTAGAAGAATAACCTAGCATGATACCTGTGTCACATCTCTTTTGAAATTTTCCTAAGTGTGTTATCTTTTTATAGATATATACCTTGCATCCAAACACACGAAAATATGAGATATTGGGTTTTCTTTCTACCAGAAGCTCATATGAAGTTTTGTTGAGAAGTCGGTGAAGATAGAGCCTGTTGATAGTATTGATAGTTTCTGCCCAGAAAGCATCAGAAGTATTATATTCATCCAGCATTTTCTTTGCCATCTCTATGAGAGTTCTATTTTTCCTTTCAACCACACCATTCTGTTGAGGAGTGTATGTGGCTAAAAGTTCATGCTTTATACCTAACTCATCACAGTATTCAATAATGTTAGTATTGACAAATTCAGATCCCTTGTCACTCCTGATCTTCTTAATGGGATAGTCAAATTCATTTTGAGCTCTTTTAGCAATAGTTTTAAATATTCTTCTAACTTCACTTTTATTTGGCAAAAAGAATACCCATGTGAATCTAGAGAAATCATCCACAATTACAAGACAGTATGAGTTACCACCTATACATGCATATGAGGTAGGACCAAAAACATCCATATGCAAAAGTTCTAGGGGCTTAGTAGTGGACATAATATTTTTAGCAGGATGAGAGTTAGCTACTTACTTTCCTGCTGCTTGACAAGCACTACATAGTTTATCCTTTCAAATTTAACATCTTTTATGCCCACTACTAGCTCATTTTTGAAAAGCTTTTTAAGATTAGAAATACCTACATGCCCAAGTATTCTCTGCCAAAGCCAACCATGTGAAACTTTAGCAAGCAGACAGGTTGAGATGTATGAGGAATTAGAGTTAAAGTCAACAAGGTAGAGATTTTGAAATCTGAAACCTTTAAAAATAAGCTTCTCATTTTTGTCAAGAACTGTTACTCCATCACTTGAAAAAATACAATGAAAACCTAGATCACAGAGTTGAGCAACAGAAAAAAGATTGAAATTTAAAGAATCAACAAGTAATACATTTTCAGTAGAGTGATCATTTGAGATAGCTATCTTACCATTTCCCTTTACCTTTCTTTTTTTGTTATCTCCAAAAGTGATTTTGTGACTTGAATCTTTTTCTTTTCAACTGAACTGAACATTCTTGAGGTGTCGGTCATGTGTTGTGTGCAGCCACTGTCGATAACCCAGTACTGACCGCCACTCTTGTAATTTACCTAAAAGAATGTTCATATCTTGGTTTTAGGTACCCAAATGGTTTTGGGTCCATTAGTGTTAGTCTGAACAACTTGGGGGCCAAAAGGATTAGTAAGTAAGGACTTAGGCACCCAAATAGCTTTAAGATTTTTATCCAGATTAGAGGGGCCAACATATTTGACATTCATTTTACCCCTAAAGTCCTTAAACAACATATAATGAGCATCAACCATGCATCTTCTGTTAACCTTAGCATATGAAGCACAGGCAAACTTGCAATTTATAGAAGCATGATTGTAGTTATGATAATAATAGCATTGAGTCCTACTCTTGACAAAGTTTATCTTGAGTTTTGGCTGTTCATTCCTTTTGGGCATAGATTTGGCTTTATAACCTAATCCCTTTTTACCCAGAACAACGTTTTGCTCACCAAGAATTTTATCAAGAGTAGCACTACCAAGGAAGCATTTTTCTAATCCTTTGTCAAATTTTGCTACCTTGGATTTCAGCTCATTGTTTTCAATCATGAGTTCTTTAGCATACATAGCATTTTTGCAATTTTTAGTACATATGCTAGGTGAGCTGGGCATAATCATTTCATCAAATAGCAAATCACAGCTGATTGATATATTGCAACAAGAAATATTATCAGATTTGCTACCTTGCATTTCATCGTCAATTTCTAGCTTATAGTATTATCCAACAATTTATCATGATCTTTAACTAGTTGTATATGAGTATTTCTCAAAGAATCATGAGAATTAATAAGAAGAATATGATCGGAATTTAGTACAGAATGAGCATGTGAAAGTTTTTCATGCTTATCTTTAAGCTCATTTTGACCAATTTGTAGCACATCATATTTTTCATGCATGAGCTTGATGTCAGATTCAAGAGTATCAACTTTATTTATCAAGCTAATATTATTTTTCTTAAGAGCTCTTTCTTTACCAGATTTAACATATAGAGCATTATTCAGTTCCTTAATAATCTCTACAAGCTCTTCATACAAAGGTGAACCATTTACCTTATCTTCATCATTTTAGGCCATTAGACACAGAGGTAAGGAAGCTGAAGGTGAATGTGGTGTAGATTCATCCAGAGCAAGCCCTGCTATTCCCTTGGGTCTTGGCTCTTCTTCATCTGAGGAGGAGGAGGATTCTTCACTTGAATTTTCTTCATCAGTGATCCATTCACCAATGTGTGACTCCTTCATCCCTCTTCTCCAATGTTTTTTGGAGTACCTCTTCTTGTGATAACTTCTCTTATAGCTTCCCTGAGTTTTTTCTTCATCATTGTCATCTTTGTTTTTGCTCTTGCCCTTTTTGTTGCTTTTGTTAGGGCATCGGGCAGCTATGTGTCCTTTCTCATTGCACTCAAAGCAGACAATGTTAGAGAAAGGGTTTATTTTTGAAAAGTGATTAGAGGATATACCTTTGGCATTTACCCTTCTCATGATTTTGTTTACTGATCTCATGAGTAATGCCAATTTTCTTACATCTTCCTCCTCTTCATAGCGTGTATCTTCTTCTTCTTCATCATCAGAAGAGTCTTGAATCTTTTCTTTGACCTTGAGAGCAATAGATTTCTTCTTGATTTCAACTTCATCACTCAAGGTAAGCTCATGAGCTGATATTTTGCCCAAAAGTTCAGTGCGTGTGAGCTTCTTCAGATCACCACTATTTGATAGATAAGTGATTAGACTGTGATAGGCTCGAGTTAGAACCCTGATAATTTTCCTGCATACTTCAACATCATCAATTTTAGTTCCTAGACCTTTAAGCTCATTTATAATGGGGTTTAATCTAGAGAACATATCATTAGCATTTTCATGAGGTAGCATTTTGAACTGATCAATTTTTTCCCTGACAACAAAATATCTTTCCTCTTTTACATCAGATGTACCCTCATGAATTTCTTGAAGAGTCGTCCATATATCATAGGCAGTTGACAAATTACTGACTCTATCAAAAACTTCGACACTAAGGCATGAAAAGATAGCATTTCTAGCCTGAGCATCAAACTGCACATTCCTTGTCTCTCCAGGTGTAGGTTCTGAAGATGAGGATTGCCCTTCTGGTATGACCCGTGGAGGTAAAGATCTTTCTGTAACCCTCCACACATCATAACTTACGGCCTTAAGATAACATCTCATTCTAATTTTCCAATAAGCATAATTTGTGCCAACAAAAAACAGGAAGCCTTCCTACACTTACTGTAGCTGATCCTATTCCCTCGACCATTTTACCCAAGTTGTTAAGCTTTAAAGGGGTAACCTTGCTCTGATACCACTTATAAGGACCAAGTTGGCCTAGAGGGGGGTGAATAGGCAACTTTAAAACTTTTTAATTATTACGAAAAACTTTTCTCAATAAAAAGCAGAAACGGAAGCAATTAGTATAAAAGTTCAGAACAACACTTGTTCAAGAAAACTTTGTAAGAAAAGGGAATTTCGAATGAGAAACTATAAGAGAATAATGAGCAATAAACAAACACACAGGAGAACACAATGATTTTCCACCGAGATTCAGAGATCACTCCTACGTCCCCGTTAGAGCACTTCCTCAGAAGTATTGCTCCACCAAATAGCCAATCTCAATAGCTTTTGGTTTTTCACTATCTTGACTCTTTCACTACTCCAAGGTGAGTCTCAACCTTTCACAGTAATGGTGGCCTTCCACAATCACTGTTGAATAGATCGCACCAACAACTTCTCCAACCATCTAGGAACAGCTAGTTTCAAGAGTAATAGACTATCCACAAGCCCTGTCTCTTGGTTCAGTAGCTAGATGCAAACTAGACTTAGCTTGGAGCAAGCACTCGAAATGCTCATAATGAATGTTTGTGATTTCTGAGTTGAAGCTCAAACTCTTGATGAAAATGAGGCTCGGGAATTCTAAAGATCAAGAGTTGTATATGATTTGAATGATCCCAAAAATGTTCAGGATATCAAAAGATGTGAATGTGCAAAGCTCTATCTCACAATATGTTTGAGAACCCAGGCATGCTATATATAGACTCTGAACAGAGATAGCCGTTACACCTGTCATTTGCCAGTTGGGGGTTGGTAGGTTAGATGGGGTAGGTCAACTGCTACCTTTTTGCAAGAATTTTAAGGTATATGAGTCATAAGTCAAAGTATACACATACGCCGGACCGAAAACTTTGGTTTGGGGTACATAGGATTGGAAAGCATTGTTGTGCTCAGAATGACCCA
The DNA here is from genome assembly GCA_036346275.1 of Otatea glauca. NCBI lineage: Eukaryota > Viridiplantae > Streptophyta > Magnoliopsida > Poales > Poaceae > Otatea > Otatea glauca. Next base: position 31,033,205 of record CM070721.1, on the reverse strand, counting down.
TTTACGCCGGACCGAAAATATTGGTCCGTCGTACACATGAATTGCTTGATTTTGATATCAGCAAGAGAATGCTTGCCCCGGACCGAAAAAGTCGGTCTGGAGTACACATGTTTTTGTTTCTTTTGAGTACCAGCAAATAGAGTTTGCGCCGGATCGAAAAAGCTGGTCCGACGTACATAGGAAAATGTCTGGTTTTATCTGAGTGAACATGTTCGCGTCGGACCGAAAAAGTTGGTCCGACGTACACATAGAATTCTGGTCTGCATCAGACTTTGTATTTCTGGTTTAAAATAAATTTTAACACAGACTTAGAATTTTATGTAGAGATATAACTTATGCCGGACTAAATTAAAGAAGAATTCAGATTGGTCCGACGAAGACAGTTATACTTGGTTGAAAAGAATCAAAGAAGAATTCTTAACGCCGGACTGAAAAAGTCGGTCCGGCGTACATGGAGTACGCTTGGTGAAGATAATTCTCAGCGCCGGACCGAAAATATCGGTCCGGCGTACATGTTGTACGCTCGGTTAGAATTTTGAACTTAGGATCTTTGAGCGCCTGAGTAAAAAAAAGTTTGGTCCAGAGAGAATTGTTTTGGCTATCAAGATAAAGCTCTGGATTTTTGAGTGAGAAATATGAAAAGTCCTATGCTCCAAGTAATCTTAGTGATTTTGCATATAAACCAAGATCATTTCTTATGTATAATCCCTCTTAATAGTACGGTGATTTTAACTGTATGACTTGAATCAACTCACAAGCCAAAACTAGAAAAACACCTTAGCCTTGATCATCAAATCTGACTGTATCCTTTTTAGTTAGTCATCAACACCAAAACCTATATAATAAGCATAATTAAAGGACAATGTGGAGATCTATCCAAATTTGTGATGAGTATTTGACTAAATTTGAGATTGGGTTGCTCATGTTTGAGTTTGATTTGAAATGGATTTTCAATTGGAAGCAATTTGAGGTCTTCTCTGTTTTCCCGGTGCTACCAGCCAGAACGAGGAAAAATGAATTTTAATGAGTGTACTTTGATGGAATTATTGCACATCTTTGCGGACATTTCTATGTGTGGAGTTTCCTTGTTTTTGATGGTTGCAGGACGACGGTGCTAGGTCATGGTGAGGCGAAGGATGGCCGGGACTAAGCAAGGAGCGTCGGAGGTCCAGACGGTCGGAGATCGCCGGAAGATGATCGGAGACGGAGTCCGTGCAAGTCGTGAAGACAAGGAATGGATGTGATGCTAGCTAGATGCTGCTCGGATCGATGAGGGCCGTCGGATTGCGGTCTAGTTGATAGGATAGCGGGTCTAGTTAGTGTGCTTTGAGAACCGTGCAAGAAAACCCATTATGTGTTGTGGGTTTTGGGTGAACCCTTGCATGGCTGATTGAGTGGGTTAATCCTAGCCCTTGATGGATGCTCTAGGGTTTAAAGGCTCATCCAAGGGTGGTAGGTGGCCCAAGAGTTGTATAAATAGGGGTGGAGGGGTAGCCTTCCCCCTTGAAGGTTTTGAGGTTTTTGATGCTCCTTTGAGCTTTACCCACATGAAATGTGAGGCTTTGTTCTTCATTTATGTTCATGTTTCATTTCCTTTACACATATACGTTACGCATTTAAATTACGCAATTTAAATTCAGCATTTACTTTCCCGCATTTACATTCTCGCAATTTACTTTATCGCAATTTGGATTTGCCTCCCCTCCTTCTAAATGCTGTTCTTCTAGGATGTCTTAAGGGTGTTCATATGGTTTTACATCTTTATTGCACCCTAGGATAGACTAGAGGTCAAGTTCTTATTGAATTGCAAATCTGTCCAGAACTTGTTCTTCGCGCAGCAGTCAGTCTTTGATTTTTATAAAAATCTATAAAAATCATTTTTCGGTGATTCTTGTTGAAAAAGGTTCACCACTCATATATACATCTGTAGAAAGATTTTTGAGTCCACTGGTTGCACCGTTTGAGTGCTATGAAGTGAAAACCAAGCCTCAAACTTTCTGGTCGAAGTTCCTGACTATTTGCATTGCTTGATTTTTCATGTTTATTCTACAAAGATTTTTGAGGTGATTTTCGGTGGAGTGTTTAACGACCCAACTTCTCACAGGGATAAAAATTCCCAAAAATTGTAGATTAACAGAAACTCACCAACCACCTGCTCCAATTGAGGACAATTGTTGGAAAATCTGCTTTTACTTTTCTGAAAGAGACTTTGGTGTTTTAGCTTTATCTCTTTTAGAAAAGTAATCTTTGAGTTGATTCCTCTTTGTTTGGACACTTGACAACCAGGATTGTGATTAAAAATTCCCTGACATGATTCATGGTTCTCATCCATGCAAGCTAGGGGTACACATAGTTGTCTAATTGTTCGGGTTTTTGGAGGGTGTGCAAATCTGAGAAACATCATTTTAAAGGAAAATCTTCGGGTGTTTCAGATTTTTATTGCAAGATTGTTTGGAGTACTTTGAGTGGGGGAAAATTTTATTTGGGATCATTCACCCCCCCCCCTATGATCGCCATTTCGATCTTTCAATTGATATCAAAGTCGGTTTTGCTCTTTCATAGATCTTGACCGGTCTTAAGAGCCATGGCGATGGACAAGTATTCCACCAAGCCTCCTATTTTTGCTGGAGTTGATTTTCCTTTCTGGAAATCGCGGATGGAGTCATACATCACTGCCTAGGGCTTCCTGATATGGTAGAAGGTGAAACTCCCGTATGAGGTTCCTGCTGATGAAAACGTCACTGCCGAAAATATGGCTGACGTTGAGGCGAACGCTAAGGCAAGGAACATTCTCACATGTGGTCTTAGCCATGATGAGTATGATAGGATTTCTCACCTCCGTTCCGCTCACGAGATTTGGGTGACCCTCGATGCTTACCATGAGGGCACTACTCAAATCAAGACCGTGAGGCTGGATCAGTTCAAGCGTGAGTTCAACAAGTTTGAACAACACGCTGGTGAGAGTCTTGATGAATGCTTTGGTCGGTTTACGAAGATTTTGAGCGACCTCCGAGAAGTCGGTTGCATATACCCTGACTCGGATAATGCTCGACATTTCTTGACCGCACTCGATCTTCGTGTTTGGGAAATGAAAGTGACCACCATCAAGGACACTACCGACTTGTCGACCTTGACTCTTGATGGGCTTTGCTCCCATCTCAAGACTCATGAGATCGACGTCGTATCTCGCAAGACGAAATCACAATCGATGGCCTTAGTCACTGATCCTACTGGATCTTCCCTTGATCTTTCTGCTGGATTCTCTCTTTCTGCCCTTTGCAAGCTAAGCGATGACCAACTGGAAAAATTTCCAGAAAATAAGCTTGCTCTTCTTGCTCACATGTTTTCTCATGCATACAAGAGGGTGAGAGAGAGGAAGAGAGGTGGCAAGATCACATGCTTCGAGTGTGGTGGCCCTAACCACATTCGGGCTAATTGCCCCAAACTGTAGAAGACAAAGAACGACACCAGTGGTTCGGCAAGGAACGACTACATCAACAAGAACCGCAACAAGAAGCCTCCAGTTCGCGAGCCGACGCGTGAGAAGAAGTACCGCAACTTCTCTAAGAACAAGAAGCTCTTCCACCGCGTCCTCGCCGCACTTGACGACATCAACCTCTCTGACACAAAGACATGGAGCGACGAGGGCGAGGATGATCCGCAAGAGAAGAAAGGAAGCGACGACTTCTCCGGCATGTGCTTCATGGCCGATGCCAACGGCATCAGCGACTCCGAGCTCTACAGTGTCTCGGACGAGGTACCCTCCTATGACCAGCTCAATGAAGCTTTCTGCAAATTAGGAAAATTTCATGCTAGAGCTAGAGCTAGGTGTATGGAGCTAGAGAAGGAAGTAGGTACCTTGACTCGGGAGTTAGCTTCTCTTAAATCTTCTCCCTCTCGAGTCACTGATGATTGTTCTTTGTGTGATGCCGTGCTTGAGGAGTTAGAGAATCTAAGGACCATACATGATAGTGTGCATGTAACACCCCGGCATCTATCATGCCCGAATGCTACCAAACATAGAAACTACAACAATTAAATATCCCAAAACAAGCTAAATTCCAGCAAGGTTACCAAATGCTAATACCGAAAATTCAGCAGCATAACATCTGTTTTTATCATGAATTTAGCAACGTTAATATCCTGGCAAGTAATATCAATATATAAAGCATCTAAAGAAGCAATGAACATAAATGTAACATCCACAAAATCTCATACTAACAGTTCCAATCTCACTACAAAAAAAAATGAACCCAACGAGAGATTTAAGCACTCCAATTGACCATTTAACAAGTTTCATGGCCTTTACTTATATCCAAGAATTCAAATCGTAACTTATAACATTGCCTAAAGTGAAATGCTACGTGAGGAGGTGTAGCTAATCCCTTATCCCGCATGCCGACTTTTTGGTACCTAAAAAAAACAACATTAAACACAAGAGTGAGTTTAAAACTCAGCAAGCATAATGAAATGAGTGAAAGAATCATTTAGCAGCAACAACAACATATTCATCATTTTCATATTCATAATATCGTTAACAATTCGTACTCATCTCCTTGAATAAGATGCAATGCCATGCGATGCACATGTCCTCTCAAAGGCGTATACCGGTATAGCTGAGTGCACACCCGTCGGTGTGCACCCTCTTCCCCCTTCCATCCCGTAGATGGAGGGTGCCTACTCCTCGCTTCCATTCGCCACGGTGAATGAAATCACGATGTAGGACTTACTCTATGGCTCTCCGGATTAGTCATAACTTTCTCACCGGCTTTACCGGACTAGTTAGGACTTTCTCACCGCCCTGGCCAGATTTCATGCCATGAATGCAACATGTACTAGTAACCCAAAACAACATGTACAACAATTTTATCTCATCTTGGCATAGCATTACTATGAATCAAGTCATCATATCCTGGTTAACATTAGACATAGCAAATTAATCTATCAGTTACTCGTTCATCACATAAGCATCAACATAACAAACCACTCATCAACTAGTCCATGGCACACACAGCATCTCTATCAATTTCCTACCACACACTACCCATTCCAAAACACTTGCCTTAACCACGAGGAGCGGAGTGGCGCAAGGTTGAGGCCACTCCTGAAGTCACACCACCTGAAAATAAATTGCATACATCTCAACACAATGCAATCACAGCACATGCAATAAGTTTAGCGACATCGAACTTACGCCTACTCCAATTTTATTCCTTTCGCTCAAATGAACAAAACCGCCCTTTGCTGTCCCGATGGTCTAAAGGTTATAAGTTCCACCCTTATAAACCAAACCTCAGGGACCAAGAACTTTATGAAACTACTAAAATTACCCACTAAAAACATGTTAACCAATTCTCTCAAATAAAACATTTAGCCTTTCATCTTTAGCCTGAAACCCAATCTGCTACCACACTGGACAGCAGACTTCAAAATAGCATAACTAATTTTATACAATTCCAAATGAAGTAAAGGATAACATTTCTGAAATCTACAGGAAATTTCCTAACTTAATCTTGTCATTAAAAATTTAATTCAACATCTAGATAGCCCTACTCTTCAGTTTTCCATGACTGCTGCCAGAAGAGACAGATTCTGGACAGTAGTCACTAAAACAACCATAACTTTTGAACTACCCAACCAAATTTCATGATCTTGGTCTCTAAATAAACTTAAGACGATTATCTACAACTTTTCCAACAGCCAACCCTCTGAAAACGACTGGAACTATTTTTAATCTCTGCCCTAAGATTCAGATCAGCACTGCTCGAACCCAGATCTCGCCCCACAATACAAATTCTCCCCAAACCAATCTAATCACTGCACAAAACCTGAAATTCTATCAATTAAATCACCAAAACAGATCCACAAAATAACTCAAACCTGAATGGGGGACGCCGGGGAGGAGGAGGCGTCGGGAGGAGCACTCGGAAGGGGAGGGTGCAAGAAGAGGAGGGCGAGGGAAAGGAGGCGCAGGGAGGGAGGGGCTGCTGGAAGGGAGGGGTGGCTGCAAGGGAGGTAGGGTGGCTTGGGGGTGAAAGGGAGAGTAGGCTAGGGTTAGGAAACCCCTATGGGCCATGACGCCCACCCACTGACCCGTAATCAGCCCACACCAACCCAAATCTCTCTCGGAGGCCCAAAGATAGCCCTCAAGACCCACACTAACCCTAAAACAGTCCACCACCGCTCGAGTTAAATTTTTTTTTTTTAGATATTACATTCTTCCCCCCTTAACAGGATTCGACCCCGAATCTGGGCATGCCACTAAGCGACAAATAAAACAAGGGAATGAATCTCATCACATACCTGAAGTGAACAACTGAGGATACTTCTCACGCATGTAAGACTCCAACTCCTAAGTTGCTTCCCAATCATACAGAAGCGACCAAATCACTATAACATACTTTGACGCTTAATGCTTCAATACCGCTTTGACTCCCCCAAATTTCCACCCTTGGTAGGACTCAAAGGCAAGGTGCCTAGGGTCAGCAACCAACAACTCTACGAAAACCTCACGATCGAGATTCTGCAAGATTTTTCTTAACAAAGAAACACGTTGCATCCCACACAAGAATTTATAATGATCCAAACGATGGGTCCCTTTCTCAAAATCATACGCCGACATGAACCTACAGGTTCCAAACTTGTACCCCCCCGGAACCAAATCAAAGATTTCTGTCTCTCTCAATTTTTTAATCTTTTAACCAAAGGATCATTACCATCGAAAAGAAACTCCCACTATGGCACATTTTTTTTCCACCACAAATTCGCAATATAAAAATTTTACTCTATCTTTTTGTACACCTACCATGCTCCGAAGGACAACTACCCAAGAAATAAAAAAAATCACCACAGAACCATTCACTTTTGAATATTATAACAATAGCTACATCCAACGTCACCAAATATTCTGACACACTACCGAAATGGAAAATTAATTACACCCAGCTTCCTAGTGGTCAACTTTTAAAGCTTAAACAAGCTCCAAACTGAGACACGCGAAAACCCCCATTACTCACTACTCAAAAACCATCAAGGATCAACAAATAACAAAGGCTAGGATCTTGGGTTGTTAGCAACCCACGCAGCTTCTATTTCCATAAAGGTCTCGCCCACATTCTTTCACTCAACGAACAAGGACAAAGAATACAATCCTCATCAGTACTTCAACAAAAATTTCATGATCATTCGTTTCTTTTCCCATGCCGAACGAAAATGAAATCTCGATTCTCTTTATCAATATAAACCACTTCATCACCTTAAAACCAAAGCGCTGAAATTCACATAGGAAAAAATCAATTTAAAAGAGAAACACTGCATAAATCTTTTGTGGATGCATATCACTTTTACAGAACAAATCATCTCTTTTACCAAAGCAAATCATTTCAAAAGAGAAAGAAAACCGATCATGGAATCAAACCACTTCCACACAACCATCATATTTTCTCTCATGAGAAAGTGAAACACATTTCCCAATAGAAAACCACTTCACCACGCATATTTTAAATAAATATAACTCTAGTTGAACTAGAGATACAAACATTTTCAATTAGAACTTTCAAACATTACATTGGTTCGGTTATTTGCTTTAATCGATAATACCAAAATGGCTTAATTTGAACGCTAAAGAGCGCAATCTAGTCATACAACTTTAAAGATGAATCCACAATCATATCTTAAGCTGGAGCTCTTAGCAAAGATAGATGAATGGCGTTGATCAATGAAATAAATCATTTCAAAAACCATCAACAGATCACTTCATAATTATTCTCTATTTCATTCTCATTTTGAAACCTCAAAGTTAACTCTGCAGTTTGGCAACATTATCTCTAATCTGAGGAAGATCTAATGCACATAATATAGAATGCCTTAGCAAAAGACATTCATCCAAAAGACTATATGAACAATTTAATTCATACCTTTAAAAGAGGATCACCTCCAATCCTACCATCCCTAGTATTCTAATACGCTTACCCTTAAAGGTTTTAACATTCACAATTTACCCGTTAAGAAACCCCATCAGGACTAAGCATAATTCACAAAATCGATTCTTCCTTTAATTACATTCTCTAGTAATTATAACTAAAATTTATGATGCATATCATAACACATCAAACCATGTCTACCTCATCATGATCATCAAAGAGAAAGATGTCAATATTTTTAGCACATTCAACCTGATAGTTAATTCAGCACAAGATAGTGCATCAACATTTTCTTTTGTTCTACAAACCACAACAAGTCATCAATCACACACCTTCCTATACCAAGTTTAAGACATATCTTTTCAACAAAAGTTTCAACATAATCAACATAAAAATTTCATACAACCCATAAGTTGACATCTCAATAAAAGAAAAACTTATTCGATCAATTAATGACTCCAACAATTAAATATTATCTTTACGCAACATATATCATAAGAATGGATTTAAGATAGTCATTCGCTAAGGGTAAAATCAAACGCTATGACAATCATTCTATGTTTCCTCATTCTTTGATGACAACAAGGATTAATCATTCCATTGATACATTAAAAAAAATTATCACTTAGCAACAAAGTCCAACAAACTCCAGTACTTTACACCATCACATTGTCCTAAAAACTTCATCAAATAGAAAATTCTATACATTTTCAATCGCGATTTGTATTAGCATCAAGGGAACATGATTTCATATTTCCAATTATTTTAATAATTCGCAGCGACACATAAAATGACTCTAATCAATATTCACTTTATGGCCATCTACTAACACAATTAAATGTCTCTACCAACAGCTTATATTAGAATGTCTTTTAACAACTACCAAATTTACTTTAACAATAACAGTGGATTACATCATTTCAATGTTCTAACTACACATCAAAGTTTAAAGTTTTAAACATTCTCATTGGTCACCTACCCTAGAAATAACAGGGTGTGACCCCAATTTTTTTTTAAGTAAAGCAACAATTCTCAAGCATGGACAAGAACACATTTAATCATTACTCACTATAGCATAATCCATGATAGTAGAGGGTTATTTAGTTTTAAATGGAAGATAACAACTACAATTAATTGATTCAACTCACAAGTTAATAAAGAAAAACTTCATTCTATAAGTTGCACAAATACATTCTATATAACATGCTAAACAATACTTCTTACTCTCGACAAATTAGCTTAGTCACATGATTACTTACTTTATTTACATCATTTTTTTTTCAGAAAACCCAACTATATTTCACAACGGAACTCGACTATTAAATCACAAGATGACAAGACCAAACTTTGACATGCAAAAGCACTTCAAGACAAATCTCAAAATTTAAAACTTCCACGAAAGAAGATGGTTGCAAGGGTATTCTTTTTCACCAAAAGAAAAACCAAGCGATCATCTACTCCATTTTCTAATAAAGGCAGAAAGCATAAACCCTTAGAACTTAAGTTCTGCTAAAAAAACAGCAACTTCTTTTAAGCGCGGAAACCGATATACACATACAAAAGGCAAAAAAAAATTTTTGACGAAAAACAACCAACATTAACCAATAAAGCCAATTGCTAGAACGGTAGTAATAACAACCGATAAAGACTCATTCACTAAACACTTTCTCTTTGTCTCCGACCATTGAAGATATAATGAAAGCAACCTTCTCAACAAACTCTCCGATCTAAGACATACATAGACAACAACTCTCCCATACGAGGGGTTCCTAAACCTTAGGTGGTGGCTCTACCCAACCACACCCACAACTAAGGCCTCTACCATGACCACGCAGACAACCATGGCCTCTACCACGACCACGCAGACAACCACCAAACCCTTCAAAGACATCTAATTCACATAATCACATTCCTTCAAGTCACTCAATCATAATCATAGCAATATACATCATCATAACACCATCATGTTCAACACATATAAATCATCAAATCTCAAATAAGATATTAAAGCGTAATGCAATGATTACCCATACCCTTTCTCACGTGCATCGAGTGTGTCAAGTTTTAAATTAGTTAACCAACCTATATCAAATTTTAAGATTAATATCCTATGGCCAAATTTTAAAGAATATATACCTAAGCCAAGTTTCTAATTTTTCAAATCAAAAGTTTAGTTCACTCTAGAGTAATTTTCCAATTTCACACCACGGACCTAAAGCCCGCTCTGATACCAATCAGAATAACACCCGGCATCTATCATGCCCGAATGCTACCAAACATAGAAACTACAACAATTAAATATCCCAAAACAAGCTAAATTCCAGCAAGGTTACCAAATGCTAATACCGAAAATTCAGAAGATAACATCTGTTTTATCATGAATTTAGCAACGTTAATATCCTGGCAAGTAATATCAATATATAAAGCATCTAAAGAAGCAATGAACATAAATGTAACATCCACAAAATCTCATACTAACAGTTCCAATCTCACTACAAAAAAAAACGAACCCAACGAGAGATTTAAGCACTCCAATTGACCATTTAACAAGTTTCATGGCCTTTACTTATATCCAAGAATTCAAATCGTAACTTATAACATTGCCTAAAGTGAAATGCTACGTGAGGAGGTGTAGCTAATCCCTTATCCCGCATGCCGACTTTTTGGTACCTAAAAACAACATTAAACACAAGAGTGAGTTTAAAACTCAGAAGCATAATGAAATGAGTGAAAGAATCATTTAGCGACAACAACAACATATTCATCATTTTCATATTCATAATATCGTTAACAATTCGTACTCATCTCCTTGAATAAGATGCAATGCCATGCGATGCACATGTCCTCTCAAAGGCGTATACGGTATAGGTGAGTGCACACCGTCGGTGTGCACCTCTTCCCCTTCCATCCCGTAGATGGAGGGTGCCTACTCCTCGCTTCCATTCGCCATGAATGAAATCACGATGTAGGACTTACTCTATGGCTCTCCGGATTAGTCATAACTTTCTCACGGCTTTACCGGACTAGTTAGGACTTTCTCACCGCCTCGCCGATTTCATGCCATGAATGCAACATGTACTAGTAACCCAAAACAACATGTACAACAATTTTATCTCATCTTGGCATAGCATTACTATGAATCAAGTCATCATATCCTGGTTAACATTAGACATAGCAAATTAATCTATCAGTTACTCGTTCATCACATAAGCATCAACATAACAAACCACTCATCAACTAGTCCATGGCACACACAGCATCTCTATCAATTTCCTACCACACACTACCCATCCCAAAACACTTGCCTTAACCACGAGGAGCGGAGTGGCGCAAGGTTGAGGCCACTCCTGAAGTCACACCACCTGAAAATAAATTGCATACATCTCAACACAATGCAATCACAGCACATGCAATAAGTTTAGCGACATCGAACTTACGCCCTACTCCAATTTTATTCCTTTCGCCAAATAACAAAACCGCCCTTTGCTGTCCCGATGGTCTAAAGGTTATAAGTTCCACCCTTATAAACCAAACCTCAGGGACCAAGAACTTTATGAAACTACTAAAAATTACCCACTAAAAACATGTTAACCAATTCTCTCAAATAAAACATTTAGCCTTTCATCTTTAGCCCTGAAACCCAATCTGCTACCACACTGGACAGCAGACTTCAAAATAGCATAACTAATTTTATACAATTCCAAATGAAGTAAAGGATAACATTTCTGAAATCTGCAGGAAATTTCCTAACTTAATCTTGTCATTAAAAAAATTTAATTCAACATCTAGATAGCCCTACTCTTCAGTTTTCCGCGACTGCTGCCAGAAGAGACAGATTCTGGACAGTAGTCACTAAAACAGCCATAACTTTTGAACTACCCAACCAAATTTCATGATCTTGGTCTCTAAATAAACTTAAGACGATTATCTACAACTTTTCCAACAGCCAACCCCTCTGAAAACGACTGGAACTATTTTTAATCTCTGCCCTAAGATTCAGATCAGCACTGCTCGAACCCAGATCTCGCCCCACAATACAAATTCTCCCCAAACCAATCTAATCACTGCACAAAAACCTGAAATTCTATCAATTAAATCACCAAAACAGATCCACAAAATAACTCAAACCTGAATGGGGGACGCCAGGAGGGAGGAGGGGCGTCGGGAGGGAGCACTCGGAAGGGGAGGGGTGCAAGAAGAGGAGGGACGTATGGAAAGGAGAGGCGCAGGGAGGGGAGGGGGCTGCTGGAAGGGGAGGGGGTGGCTGCAAGGGGAGGTAGGGTGGCTTGGGGGTGAAAGGGGAGAGTAGGCTAGGGTTAGGGAAACCCCCTATGGGCCATGACGCTCCACCTACAGCCCAGAATCAGCCCACACCAACCCAAATCTCTCTCGGAGGCCCAAAGATAGCCCTCAAGACCCACACTAACCCTAAAACAGTCCACCACCGCTCGAGTTAAATTTTTTTTTAGATATTACAGTGCTTGTTGAACTTGATGGTCTTAGGTTGAAGAATGCTAGCACTAGTTCTGTTGATGCTATTCCTGTTGAGGCTAGTTTTCTTAATGTCACTCTACTCCTTCATGTTCAAATTGTCCTAAAGGCGAAAATGATCATCACATCACCTTAGGAAGCTTTCTTGAAGAAATGATGAACTTGAAATGCATGCTTCTAAGGACCCAACTCCTAAGTTGAGGATTGTAGGCAACTAAAACTTGACAATGAATCCTTAAATGTCAAGTGTGCTAAACTTGCTAAGGACTTACTAGATAAGTCACAAGAAAGTTGCTTGCAATGACGTGATTGAGGGGACTTGGAAAACCATGTTGAGCTTAGGAAGAAATTAGAAGACCAAGCACATAAATTAGAAATCCACCTTGTGAGGCCCTCAAGAAGGCAAGGTGCCTGAGGAGAAGGGTGAGAGAGCTCATCTTTCGGTTCTTTTCTTCTCTTCCCATGTTCTTCTTTGCTTCTTTCTTTTGAGATTGCCAAGATCTTATGAGCACTCTTGAGAGTTTGTTGGAGGAAAGAAGAAGCTCAATCTTATTCTAGACCAATCCAAGATTAGTAGATTCAATAGGTCTATGATTTGATCCCGATGGGTCCCACCTTTCTCAAAATCATGAGATTGTGGTAGACATGAACCGTGTTTACTGTTGGGGTTCCAAACTTATGACCGTAAGGTGTTACTCTTGTTGCTTCTCTAGCAACCAAATCTGTAAGAAGGATGGTCAAGATTTACGCCAGCGCGCCAAGATCTCCAAGCTCTCTCAATTTTTAATCTTTAAACACAAGGATCATTACCATTTTTGGGAAAAGAAACTCCCACTATGTCACAGCTCTTTTTTTTCCACCACAAATTCCTCGTTTTTTCATCGAGGTAGATATCAAAAATTTTACTCTACGGGTGGTTTTGTACACCTACCATGCTCAAGAAGGACAACTACCCTAAGAAATCTTAAAAGAATCACCACAGAACCATTCACTTTTGAATATTATAACAATAGCTTCACATCCAACGTCACTTTTCTCAAATATTCTTGACACACTCACGGATGTGAAATGGAGAAATTAATTACACCGGTTGTTCTCGTCATATGACCTAGTGGTCAACTCTTTAAAGCTTAAATGAAGCTCCTTTGGGGATGCTTCTTCACGAGAGTCATCGCTAAAACCCCATTATGACAACTCAAAACCATCAAGGATCAAGTAAAATCGCAATACAATTTGCTTTTGCTATTGATGACTCTTGGGTTGTTAGAGTAGCGCTACCAGAGAATCTCGATTCTTCAGAGGGTTAGTTCTCGGATTTCCATAAAGGTCTTTCATGCTGACATTCTTCTTCCGAGACTCTCTCCGTTGTTTCAACGAACATGAGGACAAAGAATACAATTTGATCATTTGACCAAGTTAAAAATTTCATGATCATTCGTGGTTTGCCTTTTCCCATGGTCAAAGACTTAGTTTGCTCTCCGAAAATGAAAGATCGATTCTCTTTATCAATATGAAACCACTTCATCATGCTTTTAAAACCGTTGGTCCACTAGAATTCACATAGGGAAAAAATCAATTTTGAAAGAGGTAAAGGATGAGACATAAATCTTTAGGTGGATGCATATCAGCTATAATGAGTGACAATTATAGAGTTCAACAAATCATCTCTTTTACCTGTTTAGAAAGCAAATCATTTCAAAATGGGGTAGAAAGAAAACAGGACCGATCATGGAATCAAACCACTTCCACACAACCATCATAGAAATTTTCTGTCATGAGAAAGTGAAACACATTTCCCAATAGTAAAACCAGTGTTTGTCACGTGTGTTTGGTTGCAAGTGTTTCATTTTGAAGCGTAATATTTTAAATAAATATAACTCTAGTTGAACTAGAGATACAAACATTTTCAATTAGAACTTTCAAACATCTTTGTAGAGGATGAGGATGATGGAGAAGATGGTGTTCCACCTGATCCAGTCCCCTCTACACCTGAGGTGCCTCCTGTTTCCATTTCTACACCTCAGGAAAGCCAGCCCTTACCTTCTGACTCTCATTCAGCTAGTGGCTCTGCTCCTACCTCTTTTGTGCATGAGGTAGAGGCCACTTCTGCTTCTGGACCTCCCCATCATATTCAGCGTTTTCATCCACCTGATCAGATCATCGGCGATCTGTTTGAGCGAGTCACTCGCTCAAAATCAGGTTTGTCCAGTTTCTGCCTTCACTCTGCCTTTGTTGCCTCGTTTGAGCCGAAGGATGTGACTCATGCATTATCTGACGATTCTTGTACTAATGCTATGCATGAGGAACTTGAAGACTTCGAGAGGAACAAAGTCTGGTAGCTTGTAGAACATCCATCTGGTCGTAATGTCATTGGGACCAAGTGTGTGTTCAAAAACAAGCAGAGTGAGGATGGGGTTGTCATTCACAACAAGGCTAGGCTAGTTGCACAAGGCTTTTCTCAGGTTGAGGGTCTTGACTTTGAGGAAACCTTTGCCCCTGTAGCTAGACTAGAGGCTATTAGGATCCTGCTTGCATTCTCTGCATCCCGCGGCTTCAAACTCTATCAAATGGATGTCAAGAGTGCATTCCTCAATGGCTATATTGAGGAAGAGGTTTATGTCAAGAAACCTCCAGAATTTGAAGTTTCCGAGTCATGTATACAATCTTTCCAAAGCTCTGTTTGGACTCAAGCAGGCCCCCAGAGCATGATATGAGAGGCTCAAGTCTTATCTTCTCAGCCATGACTTCAAAATGGGCGTAGTAGACAAGACTCTGTTCATCAGACACCATGAGTCGTATTTTCTTCTCGTCTAGATTTATGTGGACGATATCATTTTTGGTGGCTCATCTCATTCGCTTCTGTCTCAATTTTCTGAGGTGATGAGCACAGAGTTTGAGATGAGTATGATGGGCGAGTTGAGCTACTTTATTGGCTTCCAAATCAAGCAGACTCGGGAGGGTACTTTCTTGCATCAAGGCAAATATACCCGTGACCTCCTGAGGCGCTTCGATATGTCTGATGGAAAGCCGGTGATGACTCCTATGGCCACCACTGCTGTCCTCGAGCCTGATGAGGATGGTGAGCCTGCTGATCAAAAGGAGTTTCGGAGCATGATTGGCTCCCTCTTGTACCTCACTGCTTCGAGGTCGGACAAACATTTCGCTGTGTGTGTGCTCTCGATTTCAAGCTTCTCCTTACGCCTCTCACCGCCAGGCGGTCAAGCGCATCTTCAGGTACCTTCGTGCTACCACTATTATGGTATTTGGTACTCTTCTTCTTCTTGTCTATCTCTTAGAGCCTTTTCCGATGCCGACTTTGCTGGCTGTAGGATAGATAGGAAGAGAACTTCTGGCACTTGCCAATTCATTGACACTTCTCTTGTTTCTTGGTCATTTAGGAAGCGATCCGAGTTGCACACCCACCGAGGTCGAGTATGTTGTCAGCGACCGATTCTTTGTGAGCTGTGCTCTGGATCAGATCGATCTTGCGGGACTATGGGTTAGAGATAGAGAGTGTGCTACTTTTCTGTGAAAACACTTCTGCTAATTGCATTGCTAAAAACCCAGTGCAACATTCTCGGACCAAGCACATTGATATTAGATATCACTTCCTTAGAGACTGAGAAGGGAGATATCGCGCTCAGATTTGTAGGAGTGACCTCCGCTAGCGATATCTTCACCAAGCCTTTGGATAGCTCCATTTGTTGCCTTGAGGAGTGAGCTTGAGTCGTGAGCCCTTACGGCCTTTCGTGAGGGGGAGCTGGTTTGTATATTATGTATAATATAATCTCTTCCAGTTTTTCTCTTCTTTGTGTTTCTTCTGGGTGATTTTGGGCTTATTTTCTTAAGTTGAGTTCACTCACTTAGACTTCTGGCATGCCTTGCATGGACCTCTTATCTTGTGCTTTAGGTTGCTGTCATGCGTAATTAGCTGTTCTCTCTTCTCTCTAGGTTGAGTTCCTCACAGTCTTATAAGTCTAGCAGGTATTGGGCCTCCTGGGTAGACAGGGTCTGTGTGCACTCCTTAGTTGGGATCTAGAGTCAGCTTCCCTATGTCAGTCACTTGGGACGATAAGAGCGAGTCTGAGCCGTAGTGAGTCCCTTCTATCTTATCTATTCTCAATAGCCATCCAGTTTTGCAGTTTCTCGACTTCTTCTCCTCATTCTATTTTTCTGGATGTTATTGAGTTTATTTGGGTTGTCCTTATGCCTAATCTTGATAATAACTCAACTTTAACCAGATTTGAGCTTAAAATTGATTCATTTGTTGAGGGGGAGTTTGGGAATCTATTCATGCATTGCATTTAGACTGCATTTTCTGTTTATGAGCTTTGTCTATTATGCAATTGACTCAATCTTCATGAAATACATCATGCTATATCTCTTGAAGAAAATCACTAGCTTAGATATGTCCAAGTCCATTTATCATGCTAAGCTTATTAAAATCTGAGAAATTTGAAAGCTTTAAATGAAAACTTGACGAAACATGTTGCTTTCACTTACTAAGTTTCTTCTCTAGGGATTTTTACCATGAATTGTGAAATTTTGGATTTCTCTGGAGTCCCTATAGAAACTTGGGGGAAATTTGTTTGATCCATATTTGAGTCCTTCAGAATTGCTCATATGTGCTAAATTGAAAATTAAAAAAATTGACTCTTTTGTGCAAAATTGATCTCAACACTTTATATTCACGAGATTGCTTCCCATTGCACTTGGGATGAACTTGGAATATATTGTGTATGACCAAGATCATTCTGTTAAGAGTTACTGTTGAGATGATCGAAAATGGCTTGAGTCAATTTTTTTAAAAAAAATGCAAATATCAAACACATAAGTGGGTAAAGAATGCAAATAATGTCAAATATTTGCACCCTGCTATGTTTTTTTTAAAGTCTTAAAGAAAATTTGCATAAATTAAAAAATGAGCTTGAAGGACCTTATATGCACTTCAAAATTCCCCAAAGTGTTGAGTAGGTTGAACTCTAGGTTTTTCATTTGATCCTTGAGTGGTTTTGCTTCTAGCTTTGAAACTTCGCTAAGTTTTGCACTTGTCAAATCATGCTAAAATGAAATATTGTAAAACTAAGTTTTTTCATAAAATGTATTGGTCTTGGACATGTCTTAATTTAGTCATATTCTGAAATTGATAAGCTTGGTGTAACATCTTTCCATTTTGATCAATTGGATAATCTTCAAAGCTCTTTAGATTGCATTTCATGCATACATAAAAAAAATTGATGCCTATATTGCCAAAAGGGGGAGAAAACGTAGAAAAGGCATCACTAAAAAGATAAAAATGTGAATGCTTATTTGGTTATTATGATCTTTGTAAAACTATGCTACTACTTCTATTGGATCATAATCTCATAATCACATTTGACATGTTTAGTTGGATTTTATAGTTTTTGTTGAAAACTTGCTCTTCGTCAACTTGGTCATGGTTCCAATTTCTATCTTTGGACCAAGTTTGACTTTGCAACTAAAAAATTGCTTTCTTCTTCATCCTCTTCAAACTCAAATCATATGCCTTTTGTTCTGTTTGTCAATATACTCATCAAGGGGGAGATTGAAGGACCATGTGGAGGTCTATCCAAATTTGTGATGAGTATTTGATTAAATTTGAGCTTGGGATGCTCATGTTTGAGTTTGATTTGAAATGGATTTTCAATTGGAAGCAATTTGAGGTCTTCTCTGTTTTCCCGGTGCTACTGGCCAGAACGAGGAAAAATGAATTTTAATGAGTGTACTTTGATGGAATTAATGCACATCTTTGTGGGCATTGCTATGTGAGGAGTTTTCTTGTTTTTGATGGTTGCAGGACGACGGTACTAGGTCATGATGAGGCGAAGGATGGCCGGGACTAGGCGAGGACCATCGGAGGTCCAGACGATCGGGGATCGCTAGAAGATGATCGGAGATGAAGTACGTGCAAGCCGTGAAGACAAGGAATGGATGTGACTAGATGCTGCTCGGATCGATGAGGGCCATCGGATTGCGGTTTAGTTGATAGGATAGCGGGTGTAGTTAGTGTGCTTTGAGAACCGTGCAAGAAAACCCATTTTGTGTTGTGGGTTTTGGGTGAACCCTTGCATGGCTTGTTGAGTGGGTTAATCCTAGCCCTTGATGAATGCCCTAGGGTTTAGAGGCTCATCCAAGGGTGGTAGGTGGCCCAAGAGTTGTATAAATAAGGGTGGAGGGGTAGCATTCCCCCCTTGAAGGTTTTGAGGTTTTTGATGCTCCTTTGAGCTTTGCCCACATGAAATGTGAGGCTTTGTAACCTCTCCTTCCAGAAATGAAATGTTCTTCATTTATGTTTATGTTTCATTTCCTTTACGCATTTACATTAGGCATTTAAATTACGCAATTTAAATTCAGCATTTACTTTCCCGCATTTACATTCTCGCAATTTACTTTATCGCAATTTGGATTTGCCTCCCCTCCTTCTAAATGCTGTTCTTCTAGGATGTCTTAAGGGTGTTCATATGGTTTTACATCTTTCTTGCAAATCTATCTAGAACTTGTTCTTCGCGCAGCAGTCAGTCTTTGATTTTTATTCAAATCTACAAAAACTATTTTTCCGTGATTCTTGTTGCCAAAGGTGCACCACTCATATATCCATCTTTAGAAAAATTTGTGAGTCCACTGGTTGCACCGTTTGAGCGCTATGAAGTGAAATCCGAGCCTCAAACTTTCTGGTCGAAGTTCCTGACAGTCTGCATTGCTTTATTTTTCATGTTTATTCTACAAAGATTTTTGAGGTTTTTTTGGTGGAGTGTTTCACGACCCAACTGCTCACAGGGATTAAAATTCCCAAAAATTTTAGACAACAGAATCGCACCAACCACTTGCTCTAATTGAGGACAATTCCTGGAAAATCTGTTTTTACTTTTCTGAAAGAGACTTTGGTGTTTTAGCTTTATCACTTTTAGAAAAGCAGTCTTTGAGTTGATTCCTCTTTGTTTGGACACTTGACAACCAGGATTGTGATTAAAAATTCTCTCACATGATTCATGGTTCTCATCCATGCAAGCTAGAGGTACACATAATTGTCTAATTGTTCGGGTTTTTGGAGGGTGTGCGAATCTGAGAAACACCATTTTAAAGGAAAATCTTTGGGTGTTTCAGATTTTTATTGCGAGATTGTTTGGAGTAATTTTAGTGGGGGAAAATTTTATTTGGGATCATTCACCCCCCTCTGATCGCCATTTCGATTTTTCAATAATTTACACAAATAGGGAGCCTAGATGCTCTCAGTCAACGCAGCGGACGCTAGGCGCGAGGTGATGGAGGTGCGGCGACCCAACCGCAATGAGCCTCGACCTCAGCGCGGTCAGCCATGACATCCGCAAGCGCAACGTCAACCGCAACAAGGGCAGCGTCGCGCCGCGCCATAGCAGGGACATCATCGAGCCGACCACCAGCGGGGCGTCGCCCGACCTCACGCTAATGAGGCCAGGCCCGGTTACGTCCCGGATAAGTTCTACCCGTTCCACAGAGCCCACGGCCACGACCTGCGGAGCTGTAGAATGTGGCAGTTCAAGATGGATGCCTTCTACGACGGGCATGGAGATCTGCCCACGCTCCCGAAAGGGGATGAGCTGCCCGACGGGGACGGTGCCCACGAGGGCCTCGACCTGGAATTCTAGCAGGGTGATTGCCGCATCGACATGATCTTCGGTGGATCGTCCGCATACCAATCCTGGCGCGAGCTCAAAAACGTCGCGCGCACCATATATCAAGCTTCGGCCGCGAAGCCCGACGACCAGCCTTGTAAATGGGCTGGTGTTCCGATTAACTTCACCCGGGATGATCCTCCCCCAGGAATGGCCCCGACCATGAGCAACACCATGGTCGGGAGGGTTATGGTTGACGGAGGGAGTTCCCTCAACCTGCTCTTGGCTAGCACGCTGGACCGGATGCAGATCCCCTAGTCAAAGATCAGGAGCATAGTGGTCCCCTTCTTCGGCATCGTGCCGGGAAGGTCGACCACTCCGCTCGGGCAGGTAGTCCTGCCCGTCACCTTCGGCGACTCGACGAACTTCCGCATCGAGCTAATCACCTTCGAAGTGGTGGACAGAGATCTCCCCTACAACGCCGTCCTCGGGCGGCCGGCTTTGATCAAATTCATGGCGGCCACCATTACAGACACCGTTGCATGAAGGTCCCCAGGCCCTATGGTGTCATAACTGTCCGTGGCGACCTCAAAGTGGCGCACTACTACGTGGAGAAAGCCCTGGCAATCGTGGGCATGCTCCCCTAGTGGGGTCTCGAAGTAACGCTAAAGGACGCCCGCCGGAAGGCAGTGATCCAACCCAGTGGCCCGACCAAGGCTGTCCAGCTCGAAGAAGGTGACCCGGACAAGAACGTCCACCTCGCTGCCCAGCTCGACCGAAAATAGGAGCTCGAGCTCGTCACCTTCCTCCGCGCCAATAAGAGCATATTCGCGTGGAAACCGGCAGACATGCCGGGGTCCCGAGGGAGGTGATCGAGCATAAATTTCAAACAAGGCCTGGCTGCAGGCCCGTGCGCCAGAAGCTATGGCGTTTTCCCCCCGAGAAGGTGGTAATAATGAGGGAACATCTCGACCAGCTCCTGAAGGCTGGCTTCATTCGTGAGATTGATTACTTCGAATGGCTGGCCAACCCGGTGATCGTGCAAAAGAAAGGCGGGAAGTGGAGGATGTGTGTCGACCACACGGGTTTGAATTCGGCGTGCCCGAAGGATAACTTTCCTCTTTCGCGCATAGACCAGATCATGGACTCTACCGCCAACGCTAAGATGTTAAGTTTCCTTGATGCCTACTCCGGCTACCATCAGATCAGGCTCGCGGCAGGCGACGAGGACAAGACGGCCTTCACCACGCCATTCGAAATGTTCTGCTTCACCACTATGTCGTTCGGCCTCCGCAACATTGGGGCGACGTTCCAGCGGCTGATGTCAGGACCTTCGACCCCTAGATTGGGCAGAATCTCGAGGTCTATGTCGACGACATCATCGTCAAAAGCTCTTCTGAAGTCGACCACGTCGACGATCTCACGGAGACCTTCGCCAACCTAAACAGGCATGGAATCAAGCTCAACCCTGAGAAGTGCATCTTCGGCGTGACCTCTGGCAAGGTGCTTGGCTACATGATCGGGGGCTCGGGGTGGGCCCAAACCTGGTTCAATTCCTCACCGGCTGCATGGCCGCCCTCAGCCGGTTCATCTCAAGGTACGGGGAGCGCGGGTTGCCGTTCTTCAAGGCTTTGTGCCAACATCGTATTGGGGTTTCGAATGGACCCCCGAAGCCCAGCGGTCCTTCGACGAGCTAAAATCGTATCTCTCGAGCCGCCCATCGCCACGACTTCGCGGTGAATGAGGCATCGCCGCTTCTACCTCGTGGCTAAGACGCAGCCGCCGCCATCCTGGTGGTTAAACAGATGGCCGATGCAGATCAATCTACTACGTCAGCCAAGTGCTTCACGGACTGAAGGAGCGCTACCCCCAGGTCCAAAAGCTACTCTACGTTTTCTTCATGGCCACGCGCAAACTCTGGCATTACTTTCAGGCGCACGCTGTGGTCATTCTGAGCGGGTTCCCGCTCGGCGAGATCCTGAAGAACCTGGAAGTAGTAGGTCGTATCACCAAATAGGCCATGAAATTAGCCGAATTAGACATTCGGTTTGTGGCGCGCTCCACCATCAAGTCACAGGCGCTCATTGACTTCGTGGTCGAGTAGACGGTGGAGCCCGCCCCTGAACCCGAGGCTGAGAAAGAAGGTCCCTAGACCATGTTCTTTGATGGTTCAAGATCGTCTAAGCTCTCAGGGGCTGGCGTCCTCATTATCACCCCAGGGAGATCATCTGAAGTATGTGATTCGCTTCGGCTTTCCCGCGACCAACAAATGTCACGGAGTACGAGGCCCTCTTGGCCGGCCTTCGAGCATGCAAGTCGCTGGGCGTGTGTCGGCTGGTCGTAAGGGGAGATTCTCAGCTCGTCATCAATCAGTACAACAAAGACTACCAATGCTCAGAGCCTTCAATGGCGAAGTACCTCGCCGAGGTACGCAAGATGGAGAAGTGGTTTAAGAACCTTGAGGTCGGGTACGTTTCTAGGAAGGACAACTCTGGTAATGACCTCCTGTCCAAGCTCGGGTCGTCTGACGATGAAATCCCGTCGGACGTCATCCTCGAGACTCTGCCGACCCCGACCGTCATCGATCCGGAATACTTGGTGGCCCTCCTCGAGAGTGTTCCCTCGTGGATGGAACCGATCGTCAAGTTCCTCAACCTCGGCGAGCTCCCGCCTGAACCGGCCGAGGGCAACAGGCTCAAGCACCGCATGGGCTCGTACGGGCTCATCAACGGATAGTTGTATCGGCGGGGCTCCTTGGGCGTCCTCACCAAGTGCATCACCCCGGAGGAAGGTAAATACTTGCTCAATGACATCCATTTGGGCCTCTGTGGTGCTCACTCTTCTTTCAGGACAATTGTCGGGAAGGCATTCCGAATGGACTTTTATTGGCCGACGATGCTCCAAGATGCTCGGGACATCGTTCGCACCTGTCGAGCTTGCCAGTTCCACACTCGAAAGGCACATTAGACGGCCTACACCCTCCAGACCATCCCCCTCGCTTGGTTGTTCTCGACCTGGGGCCTCGACATCCTCGGCCCTTTCCCTCGGGTGGTCAGGGGAAAGAAGTTCCTGTTCGTCGCCATCAACACCTTCATGAAATGGGTCGAGGCCGAGCCAGTCTCGGCCATCACGGCCCAAGCAACGGTGAGGTTCTTCTGCTCATTTGTAGTCTCAAGGTCGATCCAGTAGTAAGCCGATTCTCATCACGTCACGACTCCCCTCCGCGGCAAGGCTCACTCTAGCGGTCACACCCATGAGACCCTCGGCCTCGAGAACTCAGGCCTCGGTCTGGTTACCCCCTTTGCTCGAACAAAGTCACAGTTTCGAGGTAAGCCTCCAGGGGCCACGTCCGCAGTAAGTTGACTCTCGTCACGCTAAGCCGACTATCCCCCTGTAGCAAGGTCCGTACCTGGAACTGCCCTTGGTAAGTGTTTCGAGCTGGGGGCCGATCTAGCATTAGTTTACTGAAAGCATATTTGCTCCATCATTCATACTTATAATGCTTTGTCTGCTCCCTTGCACCCAGGACCGCCCTTGGACCGCCACCTCGAGCGTGGTCTACGCTCGTGCACCACAGGGATCAAGCCTGGCATAAGTATCTGCCCGAAATAGAAGATTCATCCCCTACCTGTACTAACATCTCTTTTTACGTCTCAGGGGCCGCGATGTCAGTCCCGTTCTCAAGGTCCACCTTCGGGGAGTCATGTCCGTGGTAAGATGGTTCTCGTCGCAGTAAGCCAGCTACTCCCCTGTCTGGGGCCCTTGGCGAGGGCTTTGTCTGGTAAATGACCCGCGCCCGGGGCCCAGCCTGGTGTCTTTCCCGCAAATTAAAGTTATTCTTTATTGTTGCCCACGTTTATGTCCCTCCCACCTCGAGCGACATGGGCACGAGGCGTGATCATAAGGACCGCCTCCAGGGGGTTGCAGTCAGTTGTAAGCCGATTCTTATCACATCTCGGCTCCCCCCTGTAGCAGGGCTTGGACCAGAGGTCACGCTGAGAGCCTTTGACGTCGAGGTACCCGGAGGTTTTCCTTTATTATCTATATCTATGAATATTTCCCATGTACTCCGTGTGCCTTGGCCTTGGGTCCCGGTCTCTAGGTTCGCCTTGGGGATGCTCCGGTCGTCGTAAATTGATCTTTATCAGGGTAAGCCGACCATTCCCCCACAGTTAGCCAACCAGAGGCCGTCCTCAGAGGGCACCCCGAGCCTGAAGCATTCCTGGGCTCGGAGGACATGGACTTTAGATTCACCTCCGGGGATGCTTCGATCGCAGTAGGTCAATCCTTATCGTAGTAAGCCGACTATTCCCCCATGGCAGGTTTCGAATTAGACCACCCTCGGGGGAGCCCCGCGATGCATTCTCGAGTTCGACTGTCTTGACCTAATGCCCCAAAACTTGGCCCAAGCCCGAGTGTTTCCGGGTTCAGCCATCTTGACCTAACACCGAGCCTGAAGCTTTCCCAGGCTTGAAAGTCGTGGATTTCTAAAAGATTCCTCTGGGGATGCTCTAACCCCAGTAAGCCGATCCTTATCGTCGTAAGCCGACCATTCTCCCGTCGAGTGATTTGAATGGGAGACCGCCCGCTAAGGGGGCCCCCGGGCTCGAATGTTCCCAGGCTTGGCCATCCCTACCTGGCGCCATGGTTCAGGTTTGTCCTCGATCGAAGGCGTGTCCAGTGACCTGACTCCATCGCTGGTCCCTCTTTTTTCAGGTCAAAAATATTTGCTAGCCCTTAGGCCCCAGCAACTGACTCCTGCGCCTTGGTATCGACAGCGAGGACGCGGCGACGAGGCAGGACTGAGCATTTCCAGACTTGGCCACCTCGACCTAACGCCACGGTCAAGGTTCGCCCCCGATCAAAGGTATATCCAGTGACCTGACTCTGTCGTGGGCCCCTTTTTCTAGGTCAAGAATGTTGGTTAGACCTCGGGTCCCAACGGCCAACTCCACGCCTCGAGCCACCGACTAAGGCGGGGTGACGAGGCAAAGGCCAAAATCTCGAGCAGGATTTCTGGCTAAGTCTTGAGAAGACATCATTCAATCTCGAGCAAGATTTTTGGCTAACTCTTGAGAAGACGCCATTCAATCTCGAGCAGGATTTCTGGCTAAGTCTTGAGAAGACGCCATTCAATCTCGAGCAGGATTTCTGGCTAAATCTTGAGAAGACGCCATTCAATCTCGAGCAGGATTTCTGGCTAAGTCTTGAGAAGACGCCATTCAATCTCGAGCAAGATTTCTGGCTAAAAGTCTTGAAAAGACGCATTCAATTTCGAACATAAAGGGAATTTATTTCTTCTAATCGAAATTTACATAACTAACATTTACAAGGGGGTCGAGTACCCTTGCCCCTTTTCCCTTCCTACTAACCTATCTATAGGTCTGCCATCTCCCGGGCGAGCTTCTCCTAATCAAGCACGGTGACCTTGGCCCTCAAAGCCAGCATCTTCGCCTCGGCATTGGCGACACGACTCCACTCCTCTTGGAGCTGGGCTAGG
The DNA here is from genome assembly GCA_036346275.1 of Otatea glauca. Taxonomy (NCBI): domain Eukaryota; kingdom Viridiplantae; phylum Streptophyta; class Magnoliopsida; order Poales; family Poaceae; genus Otatea; species Otatea glauca. The sequence continues at coordinate 31,007,679 of CM070721.1, read as the reverse complement.
GCGCTCTTCCCCGCCGGTGTCGCTTGGCCTAGCTTCTCCTCGAGCTCGGCCATCTTCGTCTTGAGCTCGATGGGGGCCTTCGCGGGGGCGGCGGAGAGCTCTGCGACTTGTTTACAGAGCGTCTCCGCCCTCGCACAGGTAGTCTTGATGACCTCCGCGGCCGCCGTGTGGACCTTCTCGTCCTTCGCGCGGGAGCTCGCCAGGGTCTCGGATGATCGCATCTGCTCTGCCTCGACGGCCTTCTAGAGCTCGAGGGCGTGCTCCATCTTTAGCTACTGGATCTCCTCCTCCACCCGCGCCGCGCTCTCCTCGAGGCCAAGGACATACAACTCCCATTCCTCGACCAGGGAGCACAACACCTGGAATTGGTTGGCGTGGACGCGCATGGTCCTGAGCCCTCTGGCAACCAGGTCCAAGCCCTGAAGAGGCGCAGGAAGTGTCACGGTGACCCCACGGGTGCAAAGCAAAACAAAGAACGAAAAAGTTGGGCTCGAGCACGACTAACCTCCTAGAAACGGTTTTCGAGTCTCGTACAGTTGTCGCTCAGGGATGACGCGCATTCCTCGGTGGCTCCCTCCGGTGTCGGGTTGGTGACGCTGGGGGAGACACTAGTCCGAGCTACCTCGTGCAGAGTGCAGGGCGGCGCAGGCAGAACCGAGCCTACCAAGGGAGACAAAAGTTACGAAAAGGACAAAAACCCAAATTCCAAGCAACAATGGACAAGGGGATTTGGTGTACCTGATGCCCCGACGGGCTCGGCGGCACCCTCCGACACCACCTCGAGCTCAGTTGCGTCGGCCCTGGCGGCACTGACCCCGGCGGCTGAAGTCTCTTTCCCCCCGGCCGCGTCGCCCTCTGTGGGCGTCGCAATGGACCGGGCTTGCTGCGGCCGAGCTCGGGGCACCAAGAGATAGTCCCCCGCGTCCTCCTCCTCATCCTCGGACTCGCCCTGGACAACAGTCAGAATCTGTAATGAAGAAGGCCGCTATGAATTACAAAAAGAAAAGGAGAAAGAGGAGGACCTGCACTCCAGATCCCGGGCAAAAGATATGCGCATACCTAGGTGATGAGTCTCTGTCTCCTGAATGGAGGGAGTGTGGCGTGACGCCCCACCCCTGCGGTGACAGGGGAGGCACCCTCTCGCCGGGCACGGGCTCGACGACAGCTGCTGCCCGTTCTTGCTGCGGGAAGAGAAAAAGAAGGTTAGAGAAGAGAGAGCGCTTGGAAACGACAAAGAAGCTGAGGTCGAGCCCGAATGTCCCCGGGCTTAGCGAAAATGACTTACCATCGCGCGGTCGCCCCACTCGACGTGGGGCTTATTGACTGTCTGGCCTGGGGCGTCTGGGCAGGCCTCTTAGCGGTCTTCTTGCCCTTGCCTAGCCCGTGCAACGGCAGCAGGCCCCTCGCCATCTCCAGCAGCTCCTGGCTCTCCTGCATGGCTCGACACGATCAGAGCTGGCCTGAGCCCGTGTCGAATTCGACGAAAGGGTGAGAACAAGGTTACCTCACTGCTCCGCCTCAAGATGTTCCTAGGGACAGGGTCGACAAAGACGTAGGTGTGGGCTGCCTTCCCAAACACCACCTGCATGCGCGCCGCCACCCACGACTCCACTGGTGCTACAGAAAAATGAAAATGAGGATGGATGGCAATCAGAAGAAAGGTTTGCCCGAGCTCGGGAAAGGATGATGTCGAAGAAATTTACCTTTGGCGCTTTCCTGGGTAGGGTCGTCCCTCCCTCGGATCTCGAAGAACAGGTGCACCCTCTTCAGCAGAGGGGACACCCGAGCCCGTAGGTAATCCATGACCACGGCCTGATCGGTGAGGCCGCGTGTCGCGCAAATGTGGATGGTGGCGATGGCCTCTTGGTCGGCCATCGAGTCTTCGGGCTCCGGGGTCTCGCGCTTGCTGTCCACGGTGATGATGTTGCATGCGAGCCCGCTCCCCTCGCCCTTTTTCAAATAGAGCCACTTTTCCGCCCACGCCCGAGGGAATCCCGGGTGGGACTTGAAGAAAGGTGCAAGGGAGCCCGGTCCGCAACCAAAAGTAAAGGCACCCAACGACGAGGTCCTTCGAGGTGCGGAACAAGGAATAAAAGCGAAAGAAAAGAGAGGGAGTGGTAAGGATCCCTAAGAATCCCTCGCAGATATGAGAGAAGATGGAAAGAAGAAGAATGGAATTTGGAACCAGATTGACAAACTCGATCTCGCATTGCGCGAGAACGGCTGCCAAGAAGTCGCTCTCCGGGTCCGTAGCCCGAAGAATGTGTACTGCTCCGTGCTCATCACCTCATCCTCCCAGTGATGAGGACATCTCCACAATGGATACAACCAGCTCTAACTCCACTCACCAGGATGAACCACCACTTCAAGGACCACTCACTCGAGCCCGTGAACATCAACTAAATTATCAGGTGAAGGCGTTCCTATGTATTCCAATTAATGATACAATGAATGGGATGCTATTTAATTTTTGTGATGATGTGATTATTCTTAGGAACCATGGAGAAGACCCACAACGCACAAAGGAGTTCGTGTCCAGAGGGAAGAGCACATTGAAATCAGATTCGGACTTCTAGAGATGGTCAGAATCAAACGGCCATAACTTTTGATCCAGAAGGCTTCTGGAGGTCTACGAGTACAAGAACGAAAGCTCCGGTCGTGCTCTTTCCAACCGATCCGAGATCACCTCCAAATTCCTTCCGAGTCAACGGGAATACGCAAAACAATCCAGAACACTTTTCCAGTCCGAGTCTAATTGGGCTCTAGTCTTTATTTCGAGTTGTAATCAGTAGGCCCATGTTAAGGCCCAGTGCTGCACGCCCTTGGTCTATAATTAGCCAACCACCACCATAGTTAGGATTTTGGGTTTTGTTTGATTCAGTTAGCCATTGCTACTGCTTGTACTCGCGCGTGCCGACTAGGCCGCCCGTCTACTTGTTCATCGGAACCCCAACTTCGAGTGTTTTTGTTTCAGAACCATCTGAATTCATATTCGCAATTGAGTTGCTTGTAATCCCCTTGTTCTTTCTGGTTCTTCGATTGCTCGCAGGAACAAAGACCTTCGTGGTCAGGTTGGTCGCGCTTCCCGCGGGATCAATAACCTTCAGGAGGGTGGTGTACCGGTCGCTAAGGCGCAACGTCGGGTTCGTTGTAGTCGGGCCTCCAACTTCGCCCTCCACCAGATCGACGCTACCTCCTCTCATCGAAAGATCGGGACGCCTAGTTCTATCAAGTGGTATCAGAGCTTTCGGTTGCTCGGTGAGAGACTTCTTGTTCTTAGATTTGTTTTGCCTATAGTCCAAAAAAAATAGCCCAACAAAAATAAAATCCTTTCGGTCCTAGCCAATTTCGGCCTTTTGCTTTTTCTGTTTTAGCCATTCTTGTTGAATTTGCATTACGTCGTCGAGTCGTTGCTGGTCTTAGTTTTTGTGTCATTTAGAGTTTCAAGTTCTTATCACCTTAGTGTCACGTGTTTTGTTCAATCCTATTTTCGTTGTGCCTTACCATCATCCCTACCATAATAGCGGATCGTAATCCATCACCGCCACATCCCCTACCTTTCCACCATCATCCCTACCATAACAAGCAGATCGTAATCCATCACCGCCACATCCCCTACTTTCCACCATCATCCCTACCATAACAGCAGATCAGAATCATCGCCAGATTTCCCACCTTTTCCATTCATCATCCAATCAAATAGCCTTTCCAAATTTGGTTTTCCCCTATTCGGAAATCAATAAAAAAATATATATATCCACGGCATACCTCTCTGCTCTCTCTGTGATCCCCTCCCTGCAAGAGGGACGTTAAAAAAATCAGAAGTCAAAGTTTAGAGAGAGAGATTGGTTTCTTTTAATTACCTTTTTACCCCTGGTATTTTTCCGCAAAAGTGCTTGTGACAATTGGTGTTCTGGGGTCCTAGAAGTTCATATTTCCAAGTTTGGGACTCTAGCAAAAAAAAGGAAAAAAAAGAAAAGAAAAAGAATGGGAGATATCTCAGGTTGTTTCTCTTCGTTTTACTTGCTGTTCCGTGACGACATCTGTGAATAGGCTTGCGTCTCTAATACGGCCTTGCATAGGACCGGCACATACCGTCGTCGAATGTTTATTCAGCTTGTTTTGACTAACGTGGCTCTAGCATTTCCTTGAGTTGTTTCTCGGCCACCTATAGCTCCATAGAAAAACTACAACTTACCAGTTTGGCATCGGTACACTACCTCTCCAGGAGATTTTGACTCGTGGTCGCCGACACCTCCTGCTAAGGTTTGGTAAGAACTGGTAAGAGCTTGGTGATACAAGTTGAGAGACAGTGCCCTTCCCTATGAATTGTTTGTTCTTTTGCTTTCTAACCATGTCAGGAACAGCGAGCAATGATGGTCAGCATTCCCCTCGCACTAGGGGAATCATTCAACATTTCGAGCGCCAAGTCAAGCTGCATACAGAGGGCCTTGATGGTGATGTGCAGGTGGTAAATGAGCAGCTGGGACAGGTGGAGAAGGCTCAGATTGACACCAACACCTCACTTGCTGCTATTAACACTTCACTTGCTGAGGTGATAAAGCGGCTTGATGAGTTCGGGCGAGCTCCTACAGGAGACGGCGCTGCTCCTCGTCGGCATCACAACAACAATGGTGCTTTGGGCAGCGAGGTGGAGGAAAATGTTGATGAATACTCACGACACGAGGTGGAGGACGAGGGATGCCATCGGCGACGGCAGTTGCGCCGCAATCGCTTCGAGCATGCCTCCCTTGCGCATGCCACGTGAGGTACGCCTTGATGATGACACACTTGGCGAATTAAATTCTCTATTCCACCTTTTGATGGAAAATATGATCCTGATGCATACCTCACATGGGAATTAGTCAGAGAACAAAAGTTTGCATGTCATGAGTATCCCGAAAACAAAAGAGTTAGGGCTGCCACTAGTGAGTTCACCGATTTTGCCTCTGTTTGGTGGAGTGAGTTTCGACGTAAGAATCCCAATGTCGCAAAACTGGGCTGATTTGAAAAGAATCATGCGAGCTAGATTTGTTCCTCTTATTACCAACGTGATTTAATAAATAAGTGCGCACCGCTTAGGCAAGATAGTAAGAGTGTAGAGGAATACTATCGGGAATTACAAATGGGTATGTTATACTGTGGTATAGAGGAGTGCGAGGAGGCTGCTATAGCTAGATTTATGGGTGGGCTGAACCGTGAGATTTATGACATTCTTAATTACAAGGAATATAATTCGATCACTCGCTTGTTTCATCTCGCTTGCCATGCTGAAAGAGAAGTGCAGGGACGACGCAAATGGTTTAGCACGAGAACTAATATTTCTGCAGGTCGTGCTAACACTTGGTCAAAACGAGCCCCACCTACAGCCACAAGGCAACCGGCTGCACCGTCCTCCAACAAAAACAAGAATCGACCTTCCTCTTCCGCGCCGATTTCCAAGCCTTCGGAGGTAACAAAAACTTCTACACCAGAGCCCGCCAAGAGCTCTGCTTCCGTTGCTTCAACTGGGAGGACGAGGGATGTGCAATGCCATCAATGCAAGGGGTATGGTCACATGAGGAGTCAATGTTCGAGCAAGCGTGTGCTGATTGTGCGAGACAATGGTGAGTTTTCTTCTGCTAGTGATTTGGATGAAGAAACATATGCTATGCTTGCAACTGACAATGCAGGGAGCGAAGATGATCATGACCAGGAAGAGCACATTGATGCCAACCATGCTGACCATTATGAGAGCCTCATTGTACAGCGTGCGTTGAGTGTCCAGATTGGAAAGTCCGACCAAAATCAGCGGCACAACCTGTTCCAAACCAAATGTGTCGTCAAGGGCGATCATGTCGTGTGATCATTGATGGAGGAAGTTGCAACAACCTTGCAAGCTTGGACATGGTGGAGAAGCTTTCGTTGGAGACAAGACCGCACCCCCAGCCTTACTATGTTCAATGGTTCAACAGTATTGGTAAGGTTAAGGTTACACGCTTGGTGAGAGTACAATTTGCTATTGGTTCCTATCATGATTTTGCTGAATGTGATGTCGTACCCATGCAAGCATGTTCTATATTGTTAGGTAGACCTTGGCAATATGATAATAGTTCTGTGCATGATGGTAGAACCAACCAATATTCCTTTGTGCGTAAGGGAAAGAAGATTGTATTGCATCCTATGACTCCTGATTCCATTCTTAAGGAGGACATTGCTAGAGCTAGTAAGCAAAAGATTGATGAAAGTGCAAAAAAGAAAAAATCTAGTTCTGTTTGTGATAATAAAAATGAGATTAAGTTGAAAGGTGCATGTTTTCTCGCTACCAAATCTGATGTGAAGGAACTGGTTGTTGATGAATTTGTTTGCTATGCCTTAGTTTGCAAGGATGCTTTGTTCTCATTTGAGGAGATATCTGCTGCTTTGCCTCCTGCTGTGACTAACCTTTTGCAGGAATATGTTGATGTTTTTCCCAAGGACGTTCCTCCAGGCTTGCCACCAATTCGAGGGATTGAATATCAGATTGACCTCATTCCTGGAGCATCTTTGCCCAATCGAGCGCCATATAGGACTAATCCGAAAGAAACTAAGGAGATACAACGCCAAGTGCAAGAACTGCTTGACAAAGGGTACGTGCGTGAATCTCTTAGTCCTTGTGCTGTTTCGGTCATTTTAGTTCCTAAGAAGGATGGATCATGGCGCATGTGTGTGGATTGTAGAGCAATCAATAACATTACCATTAGATATCGTCATCCTATTCCTAGGTTAGATGATATGCTTGATGAATTAAGTGGCTCTACTGTGTTCTCTAAGGTTGATTTGCGTAGTGGTTACCACCAAATCTGCATGAAATTAGGTGATGAATGGAAAACAGCTTTCAAAACTAAGTTCGGTCTATATGAGTGGCTAGTGATGCCTTTTGGTTTGACTAACGCACCTAGCACTTTCATGAGACTAATGAATGAAGTTTTGCGTGCTTTCATTGGTAGATTTGTGGTGGTATATTTTGATGATATCTTGATCTATAGCAAATCATTAGAAGAACATCTTGCTCATTTGCGTGCTGTTTTTTATGCCTTACGAGATGCACGTTTATTTGGTAACCTTGAGAAGTGCACATTTTGCACCGATCGAGTTGCTTTTCTTGGCTATGTTGTTACTCCACAGGGAATTGAAGTTGATCAAGCCAAGGTTGAGGCAATTCAGAGTTGGCCGACTCCTAAAACGGTCACACAGGTGCGGAGTTTCCTTGGACTTGCAGGATTCTATCGCCGCTCGTGAAAGATTTCAAGATCGATTCTTTGCACCGCTGAATGAGTTGTCCAAGAAAGGCGTGGCTTTCCAATGGGGCAAGTCACATGAAGATGCCTTTGACTTGTTGAAAGAGAAGCTCACCCATGCACCACTGCTCCAACCCCCAGACTTTGGTAAGACTTTTGAACTTGAGTGTGAAACTAGTGGCATTGGGATTGAGGCGTCTTGATCCAAGAAGGTAAGCCGCTTGCTTATTTCAAAGGAGAAATTATCCGGGCCTCGCTTGAACTACTCAACTTATGATAAGGAATTGTATGCACTGGTTCGAACATTAGAGACTTGGCAACATTATTTGTGGCCCAAAGAGTTTGTTATACACTGATCATGAATCCTTGAAGCACATTCGTAGCCAAAATAAGTTGAACCGTAGGCATGCAACATGGGTAGAATTCATTGAGACTTTCCTTATGTTATCAAACACAAGAAGGGGAAGGATAATGTTATTGCTGATGCTTTATCACGACGATATACCATGCTTTCACAACTAGACTCTAAAATCTTTGGCTTGGAAACGATTAAAGAGCAATATGCGCTTGATGCTGATTTTAAAGATGTTTTGCTAAATTGTAAGGAAGGAAGAGTTTGGAATAAGTTCATTGTTAATGATGGTTTTGTGTTTCATTCTAACAAGCTATGCATTCCAAATTGGATCTGTTCGTTTGTTGTTGCTTCAGGAAGCACATGGAGGAGGACTGATGGGTCACTTTGGTGTGAAGAAGACAGAGGATGTGTTGGCCAACCATTTTTATTGGCCAAAGATGAGGCTCGATGTGGAGCGCTATGTCTCTCGCTGTTCTACTTGCAATAAAGCTAAGTCACGACTGAACCCACATGGTTTATATATGCCTCTTCCTGTTCCTAGTGTTTCATGGGAGGATATTTCAATGGACTTTGTTTTAGGCCTACCTAGGACAAAGAGGGGAAGGGATAGCATATTTGTTGTCGTGGATCGGTTTTCTAAGATGGCACATTTTATACCTTGTCATAAGAGCGATGATGCTACAAACATTGCTAACTTGTTTTTTAGGGAGATAGTTCGCCTACATGGAGTGCCTTCCACAATTGTGTCAGATCGGGATGCAAAATTTTTGAGTCATTTTTGGCGGACGCTTTGGAAGAAACTGGGTACCAAGCTTTTGTTTTCTACTACATGTCACCCTCAAACTGATGGCCAGACTGAAGTCGTCAACAGAACGTTATCTACAATTTTGAGAGCCATTTTGAAGAACAATTTGAAGATGTGAGAAGAGTGCCTACCTCATGTGGAGTTTGCCTACAACCGCTCATTGCATTCTACTACCAAGATGACTCCTTTTCAGACTACAGTGTAAGCAATTCTTTCAATGTTGCTGATTTGAAGCCGTACATGGTGATGAAGATGAGCTTGAGTCGAGGACGACTCCATTTCAAGAGAGGGAGGATGATGAGGACATCTCCACAATGGATACAACCAGCTCTAACTCCACTCACCAGGATGAACCACCACTTCAAGGACCACTCACTCGAGCCCGTGCACGTCAACTAAATTATCAGGTGAAGGCGTTCCTAAGTATTCCAATTAATGATACAATGAATGGGATGCTATTTAATTTTTGTGATGATGTAATTATTCTTAGGAACATGGAGAAGACCCACAACGCACAAAGGAGTTCGCGTCCAGAGGGAAGAGCACATTGAAATCAGATTCGGACTTCCAGAGATGGTCAGATTCAAACGGCCATAACTTTTGATCTAGAAGACTTCTGGAGGTCTACGAGTACAAGAATGAAAGCTCTGGTCGTCCTCTTTCCAACCAATCCGAGATCACCTCCAAATTCCTTCTGAGTCAACAGGAATACGCAAAATAATCCAGAACACTTTTCCAGTTCGAGTCTAATTGGGCTCTAGTCTTTATTTCGAGTTGTAATCAGTAGGCCCATGTTAAGGCCCAGTGCTGCACGCCCTTGGTCTATAATTAGCCAGCCGCCACCATAGTTAGGGTTTTGGGTTTTGTTTGATTCAGTTAGCCATTGCTTCGCTTGTACTGCGCGTCGACTAGGCCGCCCGTCTACTTGTTCATCGGAACCCCAACTTCGAGTGTTTTTGTTTCAGAACCATCTGAATTCATATTCGCAATTGAGTTGCTTGTAATCCCTTGTTCTTGCTGGTTCTTCGATTGCTCGTTGGAACAAAGACCTTCGTGGTCAGGTTGGTCGTGCTTCCCGCGGGATCAATAACCTTCAGGAGGGTGGTGTATCGGTCGCTAAGGCGCAACGTCAGGTTCGTTGTAGTCGGGCCGCCAACTTCGCCCTCCACCAGATCGACACTACCTCCTCTCATCGAAAGATCGGGACGCCTAGTTCTATCACCCAGGGATGCGGCTCGACCTCCCTGGCCGTTGAAAGTCGCCAGATCGCTGGGTCCAAGAGTCCCAGTGCCTCGAGCTCCTTCATCCTCTCCGTAGTCAATGTGCTTTTCCCAAACATGGCCATGGCGCTCAGAGAAATCAAGGCGGGTCGGGGAAAGGAAGAAGCAACAAGCAGGAAGGCTAAGGCACGGCGCAAGAGTGAGGAATTTCTGAAGTATGCGACTTCGAGCTTTTAAAGAGGCTCGATCTCTGATAGCTAGCATCAGTTATTCCTCAAAAGGCGTGCCGGACTTTCGGGCAGGGGACGTGAAGTGCCACGATCGCGTCTCCTCGAATCTCCCCCCGGAGACCCGAGGCATCACATCCTGTGTCCGCCACCCTCCCTGTCAGAACACGAAGCGTTACAGATCGCCTCCTCGAATCCCCCGTAAGGGACAAAGGCAGCGAAGCCCAGACGCCCCCAGGCACGATTTCCAATTCAACGTCGTGAAAGCAAAAGCCCGAGCATGTTTGAGCGACCACGACAAGGGCCCTTGGGGGGTTCTGACGTGCGAGGTTGGGCTCGAGGACTTCCGAGCTCGACCAAGGAGCCGATCCCATCTTAAAGAACAATCAGACTCAAGAACGTCCCGAACTTTAGGGCCGTCCCTTGAGCCTCGGGGACTTGCTGTTAGGGATCGGTACCCTCACTACGTGTAAGCATCCCCTCGGGGCCTCGTGGCGACTTTCCACGGGTCCAGGGCCTCATCTTCGACCTGGGAGGTGCTCTCTCGATGCTCGGGCTCAGGACCAACGAGCTCGGGCACAGGCACAAGGGCAGGCACCATCCGCCTCGACCTCGACACCTCTACGCCCTTCAGAGAAAAGACATCTGTAACAATTTATTTATCTCGTGTAAAAACTCTCCCCTGCGTGGGAATCAGCGCTCTACCTACCCCTGCGTGGGAACTAGGGTCCAACAGCTCCCGTCAAGCTCTCAACAGATCCTGTCAAGCTCTCAACGACTATTGACGCCTCTCGTCAGCCCTTGTCAACTCGCGACGGGCTCATAACGTCAGCCTCAGGACCAAGCAGCAAGGCTCCCAGAGGGCTACAAAAGCAACGGATCGCCTCGACCAAAGGGGAAGAGAAGACAAGAAGAAAAAAAGAAGAAACACACAGAGGACGAACACAACAAAAAGAACACGCAACACACGCCAGGAAAAACAACACAGTAGGGCGGCGGCGAGAAAAGGGACGCTCGAGCTCCCCCTTGCGGCCAAGCTTCTGACCTACCCCTGGCTCAGGCCCTGTTTGTATTCCCTCACAGAACCACATATACACCTTTCACCTCAGGGCAAGACTAGAGTAGAGCTGTTTCCCGACCTTGGGACTCGAACCAGTATAAACCTCGTGTTCGGTGTTTCTTCCCCAATGTGCATTCCGTGACGCTAGGCGCCTCCGAACGAGCACGACTTCAGGCCTCGCCCCCGAACGATCTCCTTGCATCCCCCTTTCTGCAGTCGACGGTCCCGATCGTCGACAGAATCTTTACCGGTTTTCGTCCCTCTTGTTGGGTGTTGGTTCAATCTTTGCTTTTGGTTCAACCTTGCAAAGTTTGTATTTTGATGTGCTTTTCTTGTGCTATTAAGGGTGTAGAATAGACATGCAAAATCTCAAGTCAATCAAATACCCAAGCATTGCAAGATCAAATTTTGTGTTTCATCAGTTCCTTTCTTGTTTTTTGAAGAAAAGCTGGGTCACCAGGAATTTCTTGTCTTCTTGATTTTGCTTCATGCCAATAAAGTATAAGTGTTGGGATATGCATCAAGTGCTCAGGTTCCATCTATCTAGGCACATTTTGAACCAAGTTCTTGATGTTGCCCGGTTTTGGCTTGAGAAGGGTGAAATCACGGGTTTATTAGTTCTTGGGTTTAGGGCATATGGCCTTGCTGTGATTTGGAGTGCCATGTTGTCTTGAAAATAATCCTTTGTCAAGTTGACATGAATCCTCCCACGAACTACTCGAAATCATAGTTTTTGGTTTTGACCTAGTCATAGTGTAACTCAGTTATGGAAGTAAAAAGATCTCAACTTTGGGGTCCTTTTGTGTTTTAGGTTCCTCATGTTTTGATCATTGCTTGGGTTCAAATCTGAAGTTATTTGGAGCCATGGTTTGAACATTGTGCAAGTTTTTGTCTTGGGTTGTGATACTGTTTTTACCGTATTGACGCGGATAATCTGACTGGACCCAGATAATCCATCCCAAGTGTTTCAGCAGCCCGTGTTGGCTTTTGATTCAAGTTTCTAAGGTTGTTGAGCCTCCTCTTTTTCTTCTTGTTCCCAATTCACTACTAAGCAAGTTTGAACACTAGTTCACTACTCCCTTCCTTCAACAAAAACCTCTTACCCCTGGTGTTCGCTCACTCTAGCTCGCGAGCTGATTCTTCAACATCAGTCAGTTCGGACCTCTGCTTAGTTTCATCCAAGCTTTTTTCTATGCATCTTGATCTGTGTAAATTCTCATAGCTATTAGAGGGAAGATCTTTTGGTATTCTTTGAGGTGTTGTTTAACTATATCACACGTATTCAAGCCCCCTTCTAGTCACCTCCTCGTTCCTACAAACTAGCATAGATGCATGCAACCTTTGGTACGCGGAAGACCTCACTATTGGTGCAGCCAAAGGAGAGAGATTACTTGGAGATTTTCTAGTAGAAAAAACAAATCCAGATTATCCTTCTAATCTAGAAGATTAACAGAGGTTCCAGAGGATGATAGGGAAATTACTAGTATATGAGCGAAGTCGTGTTGATAGCGTGTTTTGTAATTGGTGGTTGCTAAGCTGATGATCAAACACTCAAGTTCACAATTAAGGAGTACAAAAAAGATGTAATTATGGCACAGTAGTTTTACAAATAGCATGCCCTGCCCTTCCCCCATATTTATATGCTGAGGTGGTCTACCTCGAAAGCTAAACAAATAGGATGGTACTAGAAAGTGCTAATAGACCCTATAGGCCTTTTTAAGGGATGTGATACAGGGTGTCCGATCTTCACGATGTAGGATCAAGGATAACTTTGGACCCGTGAATCTGATGAACACGATGGTGCCAATCACTATCTCAATACAGCAACTTGCGACAAAGGAATTCGCCCAAGAATACGCTCGTGATTCCCATCTACTTGACCACGCAAGAAGTAGATTCACAATTCCTGCAATCACATGAAGAAATCGTAAGAACAATGGAGGTATTCTCAAGAAAATCACCTAATTACCAAAAGGCATCACATAGCATAAACCCAAGAATTAGCAATATTAGCTATCTTGAAAATAACGTGGTTTGAGTTTACAATAGAGAATAACACAAATATATAGAAGACAATAAGGGTGCAACCTGGCCTAGCTAGGGCCGGCCAAGGTGGGTCCCACCCTTTTTATCTCTAATTCGGTCAATTTGGAAGCTGATACTTATCAGCAAATTTAAAGATAGGAAGAAGCTGATTTTGGCCATCTCGTAATGGAGTGAAATAGAGAAGAGATTCCAAGCTTTCAAACAAATACAATAATGCCACAATCTGAGTCCGTATGTGAGAATTATGGCCTTTTTAATTACGACCGGTCTGGCATTCCGAATTGGGTTCTTTTGCTCTCCAAATCCAATTCAGCATTATCTCTTTCTTTCCTTTCTTCCCTTGGTGAAATTGGGCTGGGCCTTGCCTCCCTTGCACCGTAGCTAAGTGGGCATGATTCCCACGATTTTTTTTTCTTTAATATTTATTTTTATTCTTTTTTTCAAAACTATGCGTCCGAATTAAAATTTTACGAAACTACCCCCCCGTCGCCCGTGTATGGGGCGATCGCCCCATACATGGGCGATAGCTCCCTCGCCGTTTGTTGGTGTTAGCTGCCGTCGGTGTGGGCCCCCCTGTCGCCCGAGACAGGGGCGACAGGGGGTTGCAGGCGAATTTTTTTTAGTTTTTTTTGTAATTACTATATGTCTTTTTAATATGAACCCCATAAATTTTGCTAGGAGTGTCCAAATGAAATGAAACTTGTTTCTAAATTTAAATTTTGGAATGAGGAATATGATTGTAAAATAAAAATTTATGTGTTGTTTGCAGAAAAATAATTTTATTTGAGTTCGAATGCTAGGCTCTAACTATAGATTGTGAAGGAATTACAATGTGTGTTGATCCATAAATCATGAAATAAATAGAATAAGTTACTACAACCTTATGCACTTCGTTTTTGCAAAAATATCTAAATATAATTGCATTTTGAATCAAAGATGGCTAGTTTAAACCCTTTATAACATTCATTGTTCAAGTAGTTAGAATAATGTCTAAAGGACCTCAAAACTTGACAGAACCAGTTTTGTTGCATTCTTGGGCTTGCATAGGTTACAATTATGTAAAAATATTTAGATGTCACTTTAGGCTGCACTATTTTATTGTTGTCCGAACATGCAATCGGTAAAACATAAAAATGGCTGTATCTTTCGCAAACGATGATCAAACTCGATGAAATCAAATCTGATGAACTTAAAATGCTATAACCTATCTTGATGGACAAAAATAACATCATTTGGGACAACTGGAGCAGTAGGACATATACGAGCCCTTCGGACAGTGAGCATACACTTTAAGGTTAGGCCGCACTCTTTATTACAACTTAAAACTGAAAGGAGTACCACGAACAAAGAAAAACCAAAGTTAACACGGACATCTATCGAGTGCTTGAGGCCACTTCCCATTCGCCCATGCCTCGTGAGCTTCTGCGCACGCCGCGCCTCTCTCGTTTCCTCTCTCTCGGCCTCCTTCTCCTCCGCTTCCTTCCTACATGCCTCTCGCGCGCGACATCGCGTTGTTCTTGAAGCCGCCGCGTGAACTCGTCCGCCAGCTTGGCTTGGTCAAGAAGCCATTGGTCCTCGGGTTGATCTCCGTATCAAACCACCGCTCAAATTCACACGATGGCGGAGGTGACTGCATGAAACGTAAATTAGCAAAGTTTCATTCACAAATATTATGTAACCCGTGACGATTGTTACCAGCGGCGATCCTTGAGCTCTTCTCCGGCGGATCAAGGCGAAGGCGGCACTTCCAATACCTCCTCTTCCAAGTTGAAATTTCCCAAGAGCGGACAAGCTCGCAAAGATCTCCGCACATACACATGGGTGCTCTGACCCACGAGGTAGGAAGAGATCTTGGTACGCTAAATTGCGCGGGCATGCACTTGCTTCTTCCTTTGCCTTCCCCTTTCCCTTTGCACTTGCACGCCTCGGCATTTTCGATTGATCCTGAATTTTTTTCCTCACCCCTCTATTCTTTCTTCCTGTATTCTTTGCGAGACCGCTTGTGAGAACGAATGTTATAAAGGCCAGATATCGCCCGGGTATGGAGCGATCGCCTCATATTAGGGCGATCGCCCCATATTAGGGCGATCGCCTCTACTAGAGGCGATAGGTGCACCGAGACGTTAGTGTGTTGTCACGTCGTGTGGCATAGACAAGCAATGCATACATGAATTTGAACAATTTAAAGTGATAAGGCTATCATGTTACTAACTCGGAGAGTTATACAATATGCTGCTGAACGTAAAGCCATTACAAAAATACATCCGCACAACAAGTCAATCACGGCCACGCTTCCTGATCTGGCCCGTGGGGTAGGTGAGTGGCGACGGCGGACGGACGTCCCTCCTAGGCCGGCCCTGCGGCGCAGGCGTAGAGTAGTGTGGCGGCGACGAGGGCGTGCCCTGTGGCGACGCTCCCGAGAGCTGAGAGGGGTCGAGGTAGTCGGTCGAAAGGTACTCCTCCAGGTCGAACTCGTCGTCCACAGGGTCGTCAAAACCACCCAGGGGTCCTGCTGGGGCGCGAGACGACGAGGGAGCCTCCGCAGCCCACTGTCCCCACTGCTGCTGCGTGGGAGCGTAGCGAGGAACCGGCGGGGTAGGGTGAGACGCGGAGGGAGCCTCCTCAGCCAACTATCCCCACTGCAGCTGAGTGGGAGCGTGACGAGGCACCGGCGGGGTAGGGCGAGGTGCTGGGGCGCAGGGACGTGGTGTGCTGCGTCCGCCGACGTCTCCGCGCCCCCGGCAGGTGGCCAAGCGAGCCAACCGCCTCATCCTATCGAGGACCCGAGCCCAAGCTGTCTCGGACTCGACGGTGGTCACCTGTATGCCCCCCCGTAGGCGCGTCAACATGGACACAGCCTCCACCTCAATCTCCCCCATGAGCTGAGTCTGCATGTAACGTTAGATTGTTATTACGTAATTTACATGAAAAAGACGTGCCCATGTAGCTTCGGTTGCGACACTTACCGAGGCGTTGTCCCTCTGGGACATCTGTGAAGGGTACGTGTCCGCTACCGATGCTTGTCGTGCGACGTACGGTGCTAGTGTGTAACCCACCCTGAGGCGAGTGCGCGGGGCGAACCACTCCATGTACTGATCGTACATGTCATGGTCATACGGTCGGGTCTCGGTGACCTCTCGCCGTCTGCAAGGCCCCATGCCTGACGGCCCATGGCTGCATACGGTGCGCGAACTGAGTGCCCACTGCAGCACCCATCCGGGTCATCCGGCAATGCAAAAATAGTAAGTACACACCACATTAATTTCGCAAAGATGTGTAGTAGTAGGATCAGGGCAAGTACCTGTGAGCGCCACGTGCGACAACGTGACGAGGCGGCAAGGGAACACTACAAGAAACAGAGAAAAATTCGTGTGTTTTTTTAAATTCGTGGGCAAAAAAAAACCCACGATTTTATTTATTTAAATTCGTCGGGTTATATAAAACCCATATTTTTAATTAAATTCGTGGGCCACAATAAAACCCACGAATTTATTTATTTAAATTCGTGGGCTCAAATAACACCCACGAATTTATTTATTTAAATTCGTGGGCCGAAATACACCCACGAATTTACTCATTTAAATTCGTGGGCCACCAATTACCCACGAATTGAAATATTTAAATTCGTGGGCCACCACATCCCCACGAATTTAACCGGAACGTAAAGGGATTCGCCCGCGACGCGCCACGCAGGTTTTCTCCCCCGCCACGCCGCGCCGCCGCTCGTGCCGCGCCCGCCCGCTTCGCCGCCGCTGCCGCCGGCCTCGCCCCCAAGGCTGCGCCGCAAGGCGCGCCGTCCGCCGCTGCGCCGGCCGCCGGCCGGCGGCCCGCCGGCCGCCACCGTGGACGCTTCGCTGGGTTCACGCCGTCCCGCCGCGAGGCGAGGAGGAGGCGAGGGGAGGAGATTATCGGACGGGCGGCGCCCGGCTCGGCGCAGCGAGCGCCCGCTCGGTTCGAGCGAGCCTTCCTCGACGCCTCCCATCCGCCGCCATGTGCGTCTAAACCTCGCAGATTTAGGGTTAGGATTGAGGGCGCTTGCGGTTGCGTGGTGACCATTTGGTTGCTTTTGCGTGCACGAGAAGAGCTATATGCATCGGACGTCGTCACCCATGTCGCCGTCTCCCCGCCGACTTCTTCATTACGGAGCGCAGATGGTGATCTCTCGCACTCTCGTCTCGCTGCAGTTGTCTTATTTCGCGTGTAGCGATGGTTTGTGCTAGTGTTTGGATTAGTTAGTTGCACTGTGTTGAACTTTAGGTACGCTTTGTTGGAATGGCATGTTGTTATGCGTTTATGTGGATTCAACTCGTGCTTAGGCATGTGGACCGACTTATAATTTCCAGAGCTTACTAGACTAGGTGAATAATGTTACTCAAGAGCTTAGATCTATGCAGGGATCAATTTCATCCATCTTATAGGGAAGATGGCTGATTCCATTTCATGCCATGGGAGCTTAATTTAGTTTTCTTTTCTTTTATCTCCCGTGACATCTGAAATTTTGGAAGAAGAAACCGCTTGGGGTGGAATTTGCTAAACATTTTCGGTCCCATCTCACCCCATCAAGGCTTAGCTGTGAGTGCCCACATTCTTATGTTCACCTCTTCAATTCGTAAAAACAAAGTTGTTACATCCACGATACTTATCTTATGTCTTTGCATAAAGTATATTTAGCTTGCTAGTTGCTAGTCATCATTGCTCCTACCGTGATAATATGAACAAGCTGTAAATTATAGCGTGATCGAGAATGTAGGTGAGTGTCGATGGCTTACTTTGTTGCACCATCTCCAATGACCGGTGCAGTAAAGATATACGATGTTGTAAACTATGACATGATGTTCATGATCGTCTCCCATTTGTTCTGGGAGCGATTGAGTGGGTTTACCGACAAGGGGATGTCAAACCAAAACTTGTCTGTTAGTGACCGAAATACACCTTTTGTTCACATATACGATACTCATTCTCGTTCAAATGATCCCATCATCTCCAAAGAGGTAATCTGTTGTGGCCTTCTATGTTTATTTTTATGATTCCTGTGAATTTAAGTAACCAAATGATATATGCTGTATGAACTTCTTCTTTAATCGTAGATTCATTTCGCCTGTAAAAGTTATGAAATACAACCATGTGCACGATGTTGTGATATCTACGATGCAGAGGACTCTTGGAATCTTGGTCTCCATCTACCCTCAAGTTTAGGAAGATGTGTATGTTGTTGCTTCCTCGAGTTATTTTTGGCATCATGTAGCTTCGATTTTGTCTTTGCGAACATTGTTCTGAACCACTGAAAACTTGAGTATATGCTCCCACTTTCCATTAATTTTGCTGAAAACTTTGTAACCGGAACAGTGCACCAGATAATATATGGTTGAACCCCGTGAGATCTAATTAGATACTATTATGTTTAGTAAAGGCGTTAACGGTTGAAGGGATAACATAGTCAATGCCCCAACGAACCCTGTGATCAATCACTTGTGTGCTTGATAGTCGCCACGTAGTTGTTTCGGTTTGAATTGTTATCTTTTGAATCCTGTCACTTTGTCGAGATGTTGCTATGAGTTCTGTTGTGGTAGCTATATTTATACGTGTTAAGAATATTTTTGGATTACTGTTTCCATTTGAATATAGCATAATTCTGATTTTCAAAAGTATGCTTCTGATGGTATTATTTCATGTTCACAAGTGATCATGCATCATATTATTTGTCATTGAGTTTTGAATGCTAACTAGTTATATGGTACATTGCGTGTTCTTGTGCAAGATTTCAAGCTGCGCATTCCATGAAAATATTCTTCTTCGTAGTTCTTTTGACATCATTCGTGTTATTTCTAGTAACTTTCTAAAACATGTGTTCCTTCCACTGTGATTCCATGGGAATATTCATATTCTGTCTGTATTTAGTGCAAATTTGAGGTCTGCCATGAGATCTATCATGCACAGGCTAACAATAAACTAGGTTGTTTGATAACTGCGAACTGTAGAATTAAATTGTAAGCTTAGTCATATCATTTTGTTAGGGTTTTCTTGCATGACTATTTTGCTAATTGGCCTTCACACCTTTTTCCCAATACCTGAATCTTATACTTTGATCACGGAGCCGAAGTTTCAGGTTTGCCAGGTTTCATTTTAGTTGTAATCTTGGCCTTGAACTAGATGGTTAACTTCTGTTAATACTAGAGAGTATTACTTTGACGCTTCATTGAATATGAGATTGATGTTCATATGATTATTACATCATATCTTGACTAGCTCGTAGGTGTAGTTCTTATATATAGTATCTATTCTTGTCTAGCTTGACCTGTCATATTGATATTCTCATATTGTGTCTTGATTGAATAGTACTATTGATATTCTCATATTGATATTCATGTGAATCAGCATAATGTTACTTGTAACACAACCTAAGTTAATCTTGAACTTGCAGGTTTCTAGGTCACGCCCTCCAAAGACGTACTAACGATTTACATCATAGAAGACATCTTCAACAGCGCCGACGGTGGTGGTAGCGCCCACAACTCCAACAACCCCGAGGCATGAATTCCATTGTGAGCTCGATTGGTGTATAACTGTTGTACTTTATAACTTGTTGTGATGGATACGTTGTGATCGACTTATTGTGATGGACTTATTTTAATGGAATGTGGATTGTATCTATTGCGGTTGTAATGTGTTGTACGTCATTGCGTAGTTTACAAATTGCCGTTGGATGTGTGATTGGATTATCTAAGGATCTGCTAGAATGTCTCCTTCTGGTTTGAGAGATTGATATATATATTATAACTGCAAATGTTTTTGTCTGCTGAGTGGATGTCCCATTTACAAGAGAGGTCATGTCGAAATTTTGTACATTTCGGAGACTTAGTTTTAAGCCGGTTTTGAAGAGTTAAAAGGTTGGTTTCAGTATTTTAGTACTGGTAATAGGTTTGGTGTCTCGTTTGTTAAATATTCGTTCGCTTCAACTTCATTGTGGAGTTTGTCTTTTATGTTACAGTTTCTGATTAGATTTGAACAAAATAGATGATCCTTCTTATTTATTCTTCGCTTAGCAATTTTTAGTTTCAATTTTCTTTTTGCCTTTTCTTTTCTTCTTTAGTTGTTATATGTATTGAGTGCGATACATATATATATATAAAAATTCATACATTTGGATATATATACATATATGTATTGAGTGCGATACATATATATATATAAATACATACATTTGGATATATATATTTTTTTTTGTAAAAATGACAGTTAAATTCGTGGGTTTAATAAACCCACGAATTTAATCTGATAAATTCGTGGGTTTATTAAACCCACGAATTTAACAGATTAAATTCGTGGGCTAAAAACTCACGAATTTATCGATAAATTCGTGGGTTTATTAACCCACGAATTTAATCTGATAAATTCGTGGGTTTTTTAGCCCACGAATTTAATCTGTTAAATTCGTGGGTTTAATAAACCCACGAATTTAATCTGTTTAAATTCGTGGGTTTATTAAACCCACGAATTTAACTCAGAAACTCAATTAAATTCGTGGGCTTAGTAGAAACCCACGAATTTAACTTAAATTCGTGGGTACCCACGAATTTAATTAAGTAATTTCGTCGAGTTAAATTCGTGAACTAAATTCGACGGTTTGCTCACGAATTTAAATTAAATTCGTGGGTTTTAGCTTAAATTCGTGGGTTTTTGGCCCACGAATTTTTCCCTGATTCTTGTAGTGGAAAGGATCGAACAGTCGAATCGCCGCAAAGACTCGGTGCGGGGTACTACTCGACACACGTGTCAAAGACGAGAACCTTACGGGTGAGCCGAAGGCCTCATCTCGAGTGCAAAGCACGGAGACCACGTCAGTGCTCGGGCGTGCGACGTCGACGGTGTATGGCGTCCACCGCGACGCCTCGTCGTGGAGGCGGTCGAACTCGAACGAACTCGGTAGGACCTCCTCACTGTCGGCGCGCGTACCTCCACCGCGAGGAAATGAGAAATGGCGAAGGTTATTCAAGTGCGTTAGTGGGGAAAAGATACGAGGAGCATACGTCGTCGGACCCGAAGAGTGGCCCATGGTGGGCCAGCCCACCGGGTTGTCTCCGTAAAGGCCCTCGGGGTACGGTGTCGTGTCAACAACAGGCCTGCCGATGGAGAAGTGCTCCCAGGACCACAACTGGAGGAGTAGGACGCAACCCGACATCGTCGCGTCGTGCTCCGACCGAGAGACAGCGTCGCACAGACCTCGGTACGTCGCCGCTAGCATAGCTGAGGCCCACGACCACTGCATCATCTATTTACAAGGGTGGAGTTAGATGTGCTCCGCTGAGACGAGATTTGAACTTAGTGTGTTACCTCATCCAACGGGGTGTCGGCGATGTGCTGGGCGTACTCGATCAGGTGACGGTCCACCGTGTTCCCGTGGGAGGACGGGAACATCACCCAACCGAACAACAACAAGAGGTATGCCTCCAAGTGGCGGGCCACGTCCGCCTCCTCCGCGTGCGGGTGGAGAAGCTGAGCCTGCAGCGTTCACAACAAACATTATCAGCAACTTAGCGCTTCTCTTTTAATATTCAAAGAAAGAGGTACTCACCGTGAACTGAAGCAGCCACGCCTTCGTCGGTCCGTGGCGCTCACCCTCCCTGAGGGGCCGGTAGGGGGCTGCACCGCGGCAAAACGCGCGGACAACTCAGCGTAGCAGGTGATGGAGGCGTCGTGCGGCACGACTGCCGGACCCGCACAGGGGAGGCCTAAGAGGTACGACACGTCCTGCAGCGTCGGAGCCATCTCTCCGCACGGAAGGTGGAACGTGTGCGTCTCCGGTCTCCACCGGTCCACGAGTGCGGCCAGCAGGGATCGGTCGTACCCGAACCGTGGGACCTCCTTGCCCGCTAACGGGGCAGTCACCTCCTCCACCATCCTACAAAGAGGAAGTAAGCTAGCCGCTCGCAACCTGCATGTAGTGCATTGCGTCGTTAGAATTGCATTCACAGGTAAATACATGTACGTAAAAGAGTGCAAGCATTGGCAGCTTACCGTGGAACCCAGCGTGGGTCGATGCAAAGCAGCTCGTTGGGCACCCGAGGTCGGAGTGTCCCTAGCTCTCGGTTCTCCTCTGCGGAGTACCTAGACCGGTGGGTCGCATCGACGGTCACGCCCAAAGACTCGAGGGCAAGGTCGCGCCATCGTGGCCTGTTACAAAGCAAATACAACAAATTTGTCAGTAATTACATGTGCACACAAAATGAAATGCGAAATAACGAATTGTACCATACTCATCAAACAATACAACCGAAGTGCAAAGAGCCAAAAAAATCTCATATTACAAACATACGAAAGACAAGGACATGTTCGACGAGGCACACAACGTCGAGAATTACATTATCCTCGTAGCTACTAACTGGTACATCGGAGAATTACATGATGCGAAAAACAACTTACTAGTACATTGAAAATTACATCGATCATTACAACTTACATCACAACTTACCGGTCCATTGAAAAATACAAGATGGGAACAACATGGAAAATTACATTATCCGCGGTTGCGACGCGCCTCGGACTCATCCATATCGTTCCGGATGCGCCTTGTCCTTCGACGTCCGACCTTCAGCTTCAACATTCGGATGTCCGGTACCCATCGATGGTCCGGAGGGGGGGCTGTTGTGAACGATCCATCCACTCGGTACCCGTACACCTCGTGATGCCACGTGTTGAGAACGCTCTGCTTGTAGTAGTACGGGGAGACGAATGGACGACAGGATTGATGCGTCTCGGCGGCTGCGGCAATGACGTGCGAGCACGGCAAGTGCAGCAGGCGTGGTTTCTGGCAGGAGCACTCGCACTCAGTTGCTCGGAGTATGCACAGATGGGAAGTCCTCTCCCGGTGGGCACCCCTGCGACCTCGGTCACCGTAGTGCACATGGTATCTCCGTTCCACG
This sequence comes from Otatea glauca, assembly GCA_036346275.1. NCBI lineage: Eukaryota > Viridiplantae > Streptophyta > Magnoliopsida > Poales > Poaceae > Otatea > Otatea glauca. The sequence goes on along the minus strand of CM070721.1, from coordinate 30,984,787 downwards.
CCACTCTCCGGTGTAACCCGATGTGTCTGCGCCTTTCTTGTTTTCTTGGACATGTAGGTAGACACAACAGTTGAGTACGACAGTCGATTGTCCGACATACATGCTGTGGAGGTCTTGTATCGCTCAATGAAATATCTCTGTGTCCCTAGTAAGACACCTTCAACTATACCCACCAGTGGAAGGCATCCGTGCCTTTCATTACCTGATTGTAAATCTCCGCCAGTTCGTTGTCATGATCCCATAACGCGAGCCGCCTCGTCATGCGAAGGACCATTTCTCCAAAGGCTCATGTCGTATCCAATCGGTGAAACTCTTTATTTGGTACCGGCCACGCCGGAGGTTTGGGGTCCATCGTCAGCGCATACAAGGCTGTGGGGTCCTCTCCTCGCTCATGGTACACCATCGGGTTCCTTGATGAACTAGCGGTACCTCTGGGATCCATTGATTGCTTCTTCGTTAGTTCGCCCAACGCCTTCCAAAGCGCGTCGAACTTCCTCCGTTGGTTCTGTTTGCACAGGCGCTTGAACATGTTCATAAGCTCCTTGTTCTTGAACTGACGGAAAAATTGGCACCCATGTGCCTCATGCACCACCTGCTCCTCAGGTCTGGCCACTTTGCTACTCCCACGACGGCGGACCCTTGTTGCATATCCACGATCGCCCTTAACAGCCCTGCATGTCGGTCATGGATGACACAAACATCAGGCCTGTCGAGAACAACTGCCAGCTTCACTCTTTCAAGGAACCAATACCAACTCTCCGTGTTTTCCCCCTCCACGAATGCCAACGCAACCGGTAGAACCTGGTTGTTGGCATCCACCGCGATCGCAGTTAGAATCTGGCCCTTGTACTTCCCCGTGAGGAACGTGCCGTCCATGCAAAGGACCGGGCGACAGTGCCGGAACGCATTTATGCATGCGCCCAGGGCGAAGAATGCACGCTGCAATACCCACTTACCGGTGCACACACCACCCGCAGGAAACTCCGCAAGGTCGATGGATGTACCGGGGTTCCTATGTGCGATTGCCCTGAGCAAGTGGGGAATATTCTCGTACGAAGCCTTGTACGTCCCGAACCGTATTTCCAGAGCTGTCCTTTTTGCTCTCCATGCCTTTGCGTAGCTAATCTTGTACTGAAACCTCTCCTCCACGGTTGTGATAATAGATCGAGGTTGCAGATGGGGATTGTCCACGATCTGACCATAAAACACATTTGCCACCCAAGTGGACGACAGATTGCGGTGTCCTCGCCCGCTTCTTCCACCGCAGATTATGCTCAATCACTATGGAGCATTTCCGATGAGTCATTCCACTTCCCGGTATGCATGCACCGCCATGGGCACGAATCAACTACTCACTTCACGTTGTAGTCCTTCTTCTTTGGACTTCACAACCCCGAATTGCCGGAGAGACATTGCCCAGTACTTCACCGCATCCATCATAGCCTCCTTGTCTTTATATATGGCCCCCTCCGTCACCTCGTTCTCACGATACTCCCATGCATCAATGTTCCTTCATTCATTGTTAGGTCTTCGAAATTGTAATTGGTCCACGCACCAGGGATAGGCACCTCAGGGGCGTTGTCCTCCTCGTCGGAGTGCTCACCATCAGGGACTTCCTCATCTGCACGGTCCTCCTCTTCCATCAGGTCAACAATGTCCTCCACCTCCTCCCCCTCGTCGGCCACCCCTCGCGCCTCCACCGCTGTCTCCTCTGCCCCCCTGGTCCCTTCGCCATCGCCAGTCTCGTGCTCCTCGTCTCTGGGCTCCTCGCCGCCTTGCTCTTCGCATCCTTCTACATTTGACGTCCCCTCCCCCGTAATATCCACCCCGACATCACGAACTTGCGACACCGATGGAGCTACCGGGTAGCATCAGACCAACAACATGAGCGCCAACCCCGCTACGGCAAAACCAACATAACTCCTCCATGTTGACGCCGAGTTAATAGGAATCAACTCTCCGTAAAAACGGTCTTGCGCTCGGCTCACTTCGCTCGACCAAGAATCAACACTCTGGGCATCCAAACCGAACATCCGAGACATCCACTCCAACAAACCCCAGATGTCCTATCGCTCGGTCTACATATGCCCGTGACGACTCTTGAAAATGATGATAGATCCACCCCATCCCCCTCGTGCTATCTCTCCATCTCCATAAAATATTTGGAAATACAATTTCTCCGACATCCGCAACGTCCGACGGAAAAATATTACTCTAAAATACAATCTACAAAACGTACATTGATCGTACTACAAAATTATTTACATTGCCTAATACATTATTTACGTAATAAAATTAGTAATACACAACCCTAATAAATTAAATTTCTAAATATTACCTATAGTTTCTACTCAACTAAATTTCTACATACAAAATACTACATTAAATTTGCATATACTGAAATACAACATTAAGTTTCTAAATACTAGATACTACATTAAGTAACTGCTACATTAAATTTCACGAGAGCTATACAATTCTAAACACTACGCAATCCTAAAATTTCTAAATACTACAACAAAGTCCTAAATATTAAATGATACTTTAATTACGCAACCTATAAAACAAGTCCTACAATTATCTCTAAAAAAATTCTTACAGATAACTATAAAAAAATCAGAAATTTACCCTTTTTTCCTTTTTTCTCTTCTCTCTTTCTTTCTTCCTTTCTTCTCTTCTTTCTCTGCCTCGCTCGTCATTGTTTGCTTTGCGCCAAAGTAAAGGAGGCGATGAGCTAAATAGAGCCTGTCGCCTCAGATGGGCGATCGCCTCTGAGGGGCGATAGGGGCCCACTAAACGGCCGTTGGTGGCGCAGGCGAGAGCCATTAGGCGCAGGCTAATCGCCCGTGTATAGGGCGATCGCCCCATACACGAGCGACGGGGGGTATTTTCGTAAAAAAAAATTTCGAACGCATAGTTTTGAAAAAAAGAATAAAAATAAATATTAAAGAAAAAAAAATTCTGATTCCCACTTGTCCCATGCTTCCAAGTGCTCCTATGTGTTTTCCAGGGCTAGCAATGCTCATGTTGTCTCCATTTAGTGCCTATCCTCCTCACCTCTTGCTAAAACACACCATGTCCCAACACCTTCAAATATGAGAACATAAAAAGAATTTGTGAAAGAAAACATCTAATTCTCATTGGTAGTTAGGTTATAATTAGTTAAAAGCAAAGCAACATTTTGAGCTAGTTTCTTGGTACATGATCATATTATTGGTCCTTGAAACATGTTTGGGGCCTTATCATGAACACTGGAATAAGATGGTGAAGATGAAGTTGGTGTAGTCGATGTCAGTCTAGTCGAAAGAATGACCTCATCAGAAAGTGTCCACATATGGATTTTTCACAACAGTAATAACACACATCTTGAAGGAAGAGGTATGGCTCGGTACCATGGTGCCCTATTTTGACAACATGGTTATTATTTTTTAACTGTATTTTTGTTTCTAGTCTATTAAATGATTTAAAAAAAATAAATATGAACATATGAACTCTATATAAAAAAGCTGTAAGTACCAACAATGCTTTTATTTCTAAGGATAAAGTAACATTAAGAGGACCTCTATTTTGAGGTTAACCTCACTAGAAGAAACTCACGGATGCTAGTCCCCCTCCCCTCATTTAATCCTCTGACATTGAAAATGAAATCTCTACTCGAAATCTTTCAAATCGTAAATTTAGTACTCAGTAAAATAATTCAAAATCGAGGGGGGTTGGAGCAACACGGCTTCGGTCGACATAGAGCTCGCAGACATGCGGCTCTAGAGAAGTGCAGCCCCGAATAGCGGGAACTCCATGCTGCTCAGGTGACTAGCCATAGTGACACCAAGGTGGCGGGTAGTGACTCTGAGGAATCACACGTGAGAGAGAGTGATGGGAAGAAAGGAGAAGGGAAATGTATCAGGAACCTTCCTTTCTAGGAAGCTAGGCGAGCTCCCCTTTCTCTCCACATGCACTCGTAGAGGAGCCCAAACATAGCTGGGATGCCCCCTTCTTTCCCCATGTGTCACGCCACAAATCGTCTACTGATCCCCTAACCATATCAGCGCATGCCACTTCCCATCCGTGAGGAAGCAACGGTGAGGATGCCCTCAAATTATCACTTTTGTAACATTAATAATGATGGAAGGATAAGCACCTAATTCTTTACGCCAGGTGTATTATATAACACCATCTTCACCCTCTATTTTATCCCAGTAGTCTCCAACACCAATATTCCCCCTCCATCATTTGCCTTTGCATCCCAACCATCTTCTTCCCATGGGCGCCAGCACCATTTTCTACCCTAGCATCTTCTCCAATTTGTCCATACATATTGATATCGCCGCTAGTGTCGTTGCTGCTTATCCCCTGCCGCCACTGCCATATAGCAACTGAGCTTCCCTAGTCCTCCCAAGTCCCAATAGTTGGTCATGACCCATCGCCATCCATTGGATCTATGGCGAATGATGCCATTGCAACCTTGGCGCCCCCATCGCCAACAATCCGCCACCACACCCAAGGATCTATTTTTCAAGATTGGGTAAACCCTTGAGAGACTTGATTCGTGTAATTGGATTCTGAAAGAAAAAAGGTACTTCTTGTGCAAAACAGGGTCCAAGATAGGAATTCCACGAAAGAATTGCTAAATCTTTATACATATTAGGGAATTAGAAAATAAACTTTGTCTATATTTTATAATTTGTTAGTAGGTGATATTTTTTAAACAAAAAAAGTTTGTGCAAACCTGGATATTCGAAACTTCCATAAATAAATTGTGCTCCACACACTATTTTCTTCTAATCAATGTGTGTACAAATGGTTTATTTTGTTATCTTAAGTCATGAGTATTGTGTGTTTAGACTTAGCTGTCATCCAATACTATTAATGACATTATCAATATGCACATCTTCTAAATCTTCAAGAAGCACCCAAAACATTTATTACTCGCATCTTTTGGATTATCTAGAATGTCCATATTGCATCAACATACCATGTATCTTTACAACCTGCAGAAAAAAGTGGTCCATGCTTTTATTGCTACTACCTTTAGAAGAAAGCACTAGATATAGGAGGTCACAATTAATTTCGTTAGCTTGGTACAACTGTTCCTTATAAAAAAATAATATATACAGACAACTATTCACATGTTTAGCCATTTTGGCCATAATAAAATGGAAAAAAGCAGCACAAACATATAAAACCGAATCAACATACTACTCACATGACATGTCATGGACTGATTTTCCTGTCATTCTCTCAAATTTTCCCCCTTGAAATACTATATAAATTACCATCTAGTCCTATTTGTCCCTGCCTGCGACAGTCACCATCTCCCATCTTGCCCTTAGTGCTCCATAGTTTTTGTTTTCTAAAAAAAAGAGTTCTACCTGATGACCCAGCCATTGTGTAATAATTCGTTGGTACCAAGGAATAGCATGTGAAGAGCATCCGAGCGAGCACTTCCTTTTCCTTTTCAAAATTTCCGGTAGAGATCTACAAGCGTTTGTACATCTCTATTCTTACTCTTTGTTTTCTTATTATTCTTTGTTGGGTCATATTCGGATTTGCTGATAATACCGCCACGATCAGTTGGAAGCGCTATGGTTTGGTGCTTTTTATTTTTATTTTTTTCTATGCATATGGAGAGTAGGTGAGGAATGCGGATTATATTGGGTGAAATTTGATCTGAACAAAGCATATACTTGGTTTATGTGGCTAGATGGTGAATTAATACTGTGTGTTGTTTTGTGGAAGTGCAGGAAAAAGGTTGTGCCCTTTTTTTTTCATTGTATTAAAGTGCTGAGGATTTAGTCATACTTCGAGATCTTTTCGTTTTGTTTTGCTATTTATACTGTTGGTTTTTATCAGAATCAGATTTATTGTTGTTAGTTTTGTCTGTCAGGATCTCTATTGGAGAGTTTTTGTGTAGCAACAATTTTGTAGATGTCAAGGATTAGTGCTCTGCTTGTTCTTGGCTGTCATTGTGTTCGTACAATGTTTGTTAGACGATTCATTTTTGCAAAAAATTGTTTGACCATGCTGTTTTCTTCTGTAATGCCATGGGTAGCTGCAGAACTTTATGTTGAAAAGGAAATGAATCCTCTCGTTCTATAGGTTTTCATATGCACTTTCCCCTGCAGCTACTGCAGGGATAGAACGCTATGCTGCCTGGACCAGGAAGCACTTCTGGGAATGTTGACAGCGCAGCAAACAAGAGGCCTCGCCACAAATTCAGGCGTTTAAAAGAGAAGATGAACCCACATAATATCCAGTTTGTACGTACCGTATTGGAGAATGATAGTATGCATATAGTTTTGTTTGGAGATTTATTAATCTTCTGTTTATCATTTTGCAGCAACGTCAAGTAGCTGCAGTTCAAGCCAGGCAGCAAGAGCGGGACCAGATGTATATCGCTCTTCTTTCATAATTACCATTTGTTTACCTGACATGGCCTAAGTTATACTACATAAACATGATAAACAATAAAATGGGGCTGTTTATCGATAAGTTGTCTATTTTTTCAATCTTAGTCAATTTTTTGAGCCTATGTTTTAACCACTCCTCACCTCTACAAAATACAAAAACACATACAAAAATGCATATAAAAAATTTCAATACAAAAACACAAATAAAAAATTTCTAACCTAGACAAAAATAAAGTAAACCTAGGTGAAGCCCTACAAAAACCAAAAAATCTAACCTAGACAAAAGTAAAATAAACCTAGGTGAATCCTACAAATACAAAAACAAATAGAACTAAAAATGAAGTAGAGTGGTACTAAAATTACATATTACTTAGCACTGCAATTTTAGACTTACTCTTGCACAATTTTAGGTAACTAAAAGAAACAAAATTTTAGGCAACTAAAAATAAGCAAACCCACAATAAAATTAGGTCCATGCGTTGCAAAGGGCGCAAAATATAATCTCATTTATTTAGAATGTAGAGTACAATTCTAAGGGAGCTGCCAATTTGTGGTCACCTCCAGCATTACCTCCAAGTGGACAAACTGGGGTGTTGTGTGTGGCTGGCATCCCCATTCATATGCGAGTTCCCATTCCATCGGTTTTATTGCTTGGATCGTGTAAAGGGACAAGATTATCAAACATTGTAGGGTAGAACCGACGAGTATGGATTTGTTTTATCTCTTTCCCCTATAACTAAACAATTTGGAGTGGGATTTTAAAAACTTTAAACCTAGAAATTGAGAACTTTTAAATAAATTTTGGAAACTTTATATTTTAGATTGAAAAATTTCAACCAGACAACGATCAATAGGAGAATGAAACCTTTCGAGAATAAAACTTTCCATTAGAGATTGAAAAACTTTTAGCTGAACAACATTCAACTCCGGATATTCAAAACTTTCAACTATATATTAATAACTTTCAACACGACAAGCATTAAAGAAAACTTTCAAAAGGACAAACATTCAACTGCAAGTTGAAATCTTTAAACCGGAGTAGTCAATTGGAGATTAATAACTTCCAACTGGATATTGAAATTTTCAAATAGCATTAAAAAATTGAAACACATTAAGAAAGGGGCAAATGAGATAAAAGCTATGACAGAACCGACTAAAACACAAAAAATAAAAGGAAAGTAAAAAATCGCACGAAAAAGTTACCATGGGCCCACCTGCATGCCAGAAGTCAAATAGTGACAAATGTTTACATGGGTGCCCTGGCCATTGCTTGTATCCTCGGGAAGAAAAGCGCATAGCCATAGAACCACACATGTGCAAATGGAATGTGAGTTTGGTAGCTCTCCAGAGAGCACCACGTGTCCATATTTTTAACGCGTCCATGTCGAAAGACACACCAGGGTAATCCTATAATAAATTTCCTGAAATTTTATGGGGTACAACAATGGAAGTTATGCATAAAACTATCATTTGTCTAAATAATAAAAAATAAAAAGAACAATAAGCATTAGAACTTCTCATCCCAAGCCCAACAGCAAGCGATTTTTTTTTCTGTAGGAAATGACCAGATCCTTTTTTTTCTGATGGTTTTGGTTTATGATTGATTTCCATGTGTAAACAACACGGTCATCTCTGAACAGTATTTTTGTGCCCTAACGTCATTGTGCAAAAAACACGTTTCCTACATATTTGTCTTGGTAAATTTTTGGTTCGTTTTTTATGTCGTAATTCTATAGTATTATCCTTTATATGCAAGCATCTATCCTATTCATGTTCTTTTCAGTTTACGAATTGACCGGTATTAATTTCATGCCATTCTTGTTAGGTATTCCTCACTCTTTGTTCAGTAAATTAGCTGACGAATTGTGTTTATATGATTATCAGGTTTGCTATTCTCAATCTCTCTCCCGTTGACTTATACTTGGCATTATCTGTTCTATCGCACGAGACCGAGGAAGACGGACTTAGCCAAGTCTCATCACAGTCTGCAGCAATAGTAGATAGCCTTGAGCCGTCAGCCTCATCTTCATCGATCTTTATTCGTGTTACCATTCCGGAGGAGTCTCACAGAAGATGCTTAATTGATTCATCAAGGACATCAGAGGCACAATCCCCCGTGCCACATAAAGTCCCTGATTCTGATTTCCTGGACCACACCTTCAAGACAAGTGCTAATGCGAAGCAAGCTACAAGAAACAAGAACAAGAGGAAAAACAAGAAGAAGAAAAGAAGGCATTGTAGAAAGGAGCCATGTACTTCTGAAATGCACGAGAACCATGAGGCCGACGTACCGTTGGTAGCCACTCCTTCCCCTAGGACTCCACCGAATGAAATTTCTATGGAGAGGCCTGATTGTGAAATTGGTTGGAGCAGACCTAGTACTAATGAGATGGAATTACATAGGCCTGCAACTTCTTATTTTCAGTTCTGTGAACAATCTAGCGGAAGCAACTATAAATGGTTGGAATCTTCTATGAATGGCCGCTATACTGATAGCAGTTGGAATTTCAGTGTTGGTATTGAGAACTTGTTAATCTGCAAGAATGAATTTCCGTGTGCTTCCTCAAAATTGGCAGATTCCGGAGGTTTCAAGTCCGGTGGTGGCAAAAGCTGGATTAACAAGTCAAGCAGTGGTAAAAGCGTTTGTTTAAAGAACGGTACTGGTGCTTGCAGTGATTATAGTGACGATGATGATTTCCAGCTGGTAATTTCTAGAAAAAGAGCCCAGAAATTGAAAAAGATGCAACATTTGGGACATTCTTCTGTAAGGATGGCTAGCTCCAGTAGACGAAGTAATGTTTGCAAGCAACCTCAGCATGGAACTACATTAAAAGATTTCATCAAGGATTTGACCCACAAATCAAGTAGATCTCAGCCAAGGGTGCCCCGTGAATTTACATTACAAGATTACATAACAGGAATAGACACTACTTGCTTAACAGGCCCAAGAGAAAACTGCGGGGGAAAATCCCTAAAGGGCCCTAATTTGATTGAAGTGGCAACAAAGAGTGGTTTAACCAAAGATAATAATGATGGTAGTGCTAAAATGCTTCAAGGAATTGTGCACCCAGGGAAATCTGATGATGGTCAGATGGCACCGAGATCAGCTTCTCATGTGGTGGTTCAGAAGGATATGGATGATAATTGTACCTCCGGCCATCGTCCTACACAAGACGGAGAAGTGAAGGTTCTGCTTTCAGGAGATGGTGATGCCATTTACAAAGATTCTAGATCACCATCTCCTGCTATGACATTGTCGCTAGATTACTTGGACATTTCTTCATGTGTCGAACAGAAAGGACAGAACAAGGAGAACAAGGTAGAGAGATCTGTATACAAGAAGCATCGTAGAACCCGAAGTGATCAACATGCAGAAGCTGCTGATTCGCTGTCACATGCAGATGCCGCAGATCAGTGGAAGTCACCTACAACTAGTGAAGCTGACTTGGATGATGTCTCTCTTGTTTTACCAACTGTTCAAGGGAACAAGAGCTCGAACAAGCAGATAGTTGGTCGTTTTGCATTTGATTTAACTGAGATTGTTAAGGCTGCTAACGATGCATACAGAATCCAAGTTGCATCGGATGACCAACTGATTTCTGGCTATCCCATTGCGGATATTGAGACTTTCATATTCTCCGCTACTCCAGTCATTGGCCAGATATCTTGCATAAGATGTGGCAAATGTTTGCAGGACCGGCCAGTTAGCGAATCGCCATGCCAATACCAGTTATCCAATGTCTACTTGAGAAGCATATGGCAATGGTATGAAGAACCTGGGTCCTTTGGGTTGAATGTAGAGGTTAACAATAATCTCAGCTCTACAAAATTAACCTGCAGTGCCTCAGAGCTCTCTGCAAATTTTGTGCCCTCGCTTTCTGCTATTCAGTTGTTCGGACAGTCCAGGAAGAGCTTGGATGGTATGATTGATAATGAGGAAGCTTCTTTATTTAAAAGAGATCATGCAGAACTCCTATTTGAATACTTTGAATCCGAGCGTCCTTCTTCGCGGCGTCCACTGTTAGAGAAGTAAGTCTGGCCTTCTATTGTCGATTTTATGTGTAACAAAATTGTTCATCTACTGTACACATAAAAAAAACGAAGAAAGTGGTTGCACTGACAGATAAAATCTATAAAGATAATTGCGAAAATTTTAGCCAGGAAGGCAATGCTGAAGCAACACGTGGCTTAATAAATGCAACCACCAAGCGAGATCAGCAAAAAGCAATGTTTATAATCTAAACTGAATACTAGCTAAAAAGAGTCTTGAAACTTTGTCTGGGATTTCTTTTCATCTTGCTATTGCTTCTATGTAATGTAGGATCAAACATCTTGTCAGCGATGCGAATATTTCTGGTAGCCAAGTATTTGGGGATCCTAAAGAGTTGGAAAATGTGAAATTATCAGATCTTCATCCAGCTTCCTGGTATGCTCTTAAATTTGGCTAATTTGGTCAATGTTTTTGAATTACTGTTGCTATTTTTTTCCCATATAAGTGCTAGCCATTAGTTAGTTCTTGGTAATAAAATTATTTGATTCCATTTCCAGGTTCTGTGTTGCCTGGTATCCTATTTATCGCATACCTCGAGGGAATTGCCATGCTGCGTTCCTGACCTATCACTCCCTGGGCAAATTCGTTCGACGTACTTGCAGTCCAGACATGCCAGATGGGCGTAGTCACTTAGTTTTTCCAGTTGTTGGTCTGTGGAGTTACAACGACAAGGTACCGGTTCAACAAATATGATAACCATTTTTGTTCTGATACTGGTGGTACTGTGCAATTAATCTGCAGTTTACAATGAATACTGATCACATCCATAATTGCACTGAAAGTTGAACCAGAAACACCACCTAACAAGGGTTCAACAGAATGAATATTAGTCTCGTGGTAAACTTTTATTAGAGTAACCAGTTTTGTTTTCTCCTTTACCGCTCACTTGCTTATATATCTATCTGTTGTGTACTCGTACTCTAATCTAGGGTAGTTGAGATGCAGCGAACTAACTACAGTGGCTACCACTCAAAAACACTACAGTGGCTGTACTTTTCAAGTATCATGTTATAAAAAACAATTGAATCGTTTAAGTATAACACGACAGGAAGTTTGAACAACAGCAAAACCCCATTCTATGATCTAAGAACTTTCTCAGTAACAACCATTCTACGTAACATCCTCATTTGAACTAGTCATTACTTTTCACCGCGAACCGGTGAACAATCTCAACCATCAAATACTACAGACGGTTGCTAGACTTGCTACAGTATTCCTGTTGGACCAGAGTTTTGAATTTTCATTCAGATTCACTAATGTTATCTCATTTATAGGGAGAGCACTGGTTTCAACTGCGAGATGCGGGGCTCAAGACAATGTCCTCAGATGATACCTCGAAAACCGATCGTGCTGAAGTCCTAAAAGAGAGGCTGACAACACTATGGCATGGTGCATCAGTTATATCAAGGGCAGTCATACCAAAGGCAACTGGGGAAACTATGAACCATCATCCAGATTATGAGTTCTTCCGATCAAGATCTAACTAGGCTGCAGGCGCATATATATGGCATTTCTAATGAAGTGTCTTCCATTGGTTTAGTAACTTCAGTGTATGGTTGATCGTCCAGAGAAGAGGCTCTACAGCAGTGTCTCTGCGATCTCACCCTTCGAAGACACAATCTATCATGGTACCATTGCAATGCTGCATGTTGATGAGTTTTAGTTCTTTCTCTGGCAGTGGTACAACATCCAAATGGGATTTTTCTTTGCATGTTTTAAGCAACTGATATGACTATTTCTTCTGGATTACCTAATAGATTTGAAGGGTTATAGTGTATCTTGCATATTTGATGTGGAAGTGTAGTTCATGCAGGTAGATCCAGCAGCGTATAGTATCTTTTGTCTATGGTACCACGATGTAACGCTTACGAGTTGAGACATTTAGCCATCCTTGGGGTACCAAAACTTACATAGAGGTAGTATCAAAAGGTGTCTCCCAATAATGGTAAAAAGTCTTGATGGAAATGTTGGTCCGATTTTTTGATGAGAGTGATATCAACGATTGATCAATATTGATGCGAGGTTGTATCCCGATCTTTCGATGAGAGCGATAACTATCGATTTGTGGAACCGACTTTGACGATCCGACTACAACGTACGACGACGATGCGCCTTAGCAATCGCTAAACCAACTCCGGAGTGTTATTGATCTTGCCGTGGGCACGATCAACCTGAACACGAGGTTCAATTCCTGCAAGCAACCGAAGAACAAGCAAGAACAATGGTAAAAGCAATCTGAAATTGCAAAATAAGAATTGAAGGCCAAAATAAGGTGGGGTTCTATTGAAGGTCTTGACAAGGTGGCTGTCCAGTACAACTCGAAGACGCAAAGTTTGCACTTGGCTAAACTAATCAAACAAAACCCAAGTATCTAAAGCGGTGGCTACTAAGTTTATAAGAGGGAGGGACGTCCTAGGGTTGTGTGCAGCCAGGGGGGATGCACACAACTTGGGCTTGGGTCCCAAAACACTTACAAGGCCCGAAACAGCCCAAAACAGTTTTGTAGTATATTGTTTTAATGATTCCGGTTGATGTACGATGAATCTGGGCCTGAGATTAGATCCATTGGAAAGATCTCGTTGTAAGCTTTCAATCAAGTCCAAGTTCACCCAAATCGGAGTCCGTATGCAAAAGTTATTCATATTTGAAGTCGGTGCTGTCTCAGGAGGCCGATTTGGATTCCAGAACGTGATGGATTTGATCTCTCTCTCTTCTTGGCCCCTGGATGATGTGTTGGAGTAGGCACAACCAAATATGGTCATATCCGTAGTAGTGATGTCCTCATCATCCTCTCTTTCTTGAATTTGAGTCGTCCTCGACTCATGCTCAGCTTTTAGCTTGACCTCAACAAAAAGTATTCTCATGTTCAGATCATCCTCCACAAAGCTCAATATTTCTTTCCAGCATATAAAGGCATGTTGAAAGCTTGCACTCTTGGACGCTTCCTCCTCTCTGTGAAGGAAAGCCATCCTAGTAGATGTAGACAATGCAGAGGATGCCGTGAAGTGTCGCCAAACTGATATCGCGTTGGTCATTTCCATGACGAGCATGGTCTCATCATTCTCCCTTTCTTGAATTGGAGTCGCCCTCGACTCCATCACATTCTCCTGCAAAATGTTAGTCACGACAAAGAACAAAGCAACATGCATATCATTTGTGATCAAATCAATGGCTTGTGAATCACAATCACCCAAACACTCCCTTTCTTGAAAACTATCATGTTGATTATAATCAATGTAGGGGTACTTGATATGATATTAGAATTATCAAATTGATCACATTATTGCATAGGATGTGGAGGTTTCAGATCTGAACAAATGTATACTCTATGCACTTTGTATTCTCCTTTATCATTATATTTGCCAACAGCATGAAAAGTATTTCGTGATAACCATGGCAAATCAGAATGTACAAAAATCTTCTCCTTGAAACTATCTAGATCACACAGAACATCAAATTCAATGTAACCTAAAGTATTTAAAGAAAACATCAATTTAATCTCATTTTCTTCACTAGCAATGTGAATAACATGTTTATGTTCAGCGCAAGTGTTTTGTTCAAATATAAATATTTCATGTTCATTCACTAATTGTGGCGTGGATATAAGTGAAACATTATGACACAACTCTTCTTTATCACTAGGAATAGCAACAAAATCAGCAATGGGTTCCATTAATAGTTGCTCTACGATAGCATGATTGATGGACAGTTTTGTTTCTTCAAAAAAAAATTTATCATGTATACAGTCCATACCTTTTACATTACCTTCTAAATCATTCTCAGTGGTTGAAGGTGCAACTTCAATTTTCAACTCTTCACATACGTATGGAGAAGCAAATATCTTCTCTTTCTGCACATTTTCCTCATCATCTTTCTCATGATGTTGTTCACTTTTCTGCAAAATGTTAGCTACAATAGAAGGTGCAACAATGGGCACCTCAAATGAAGCTAAAGGCTCTTTCAAAGATTCAGTAAGCATGTTTTCAGCTCTACAAGCACATTCAATCAATTCTGAAAGACAACTATATGTTTCATCAACAAGAACATCCTGAATTTCATGATTAAGTCCACGTATGAACCTAAGCTCAGTAGCTTCCTCACATTCTTGTAAACCACAACGCAACAAACAATTTTGCAAATCATGAAAGTATTCTATAACAGTTTTAGAACCTTGTTTTAAGCATTGAAGTTTAGTAAGCAAATATTCATCAACATATTCAGGAACATAATCATTTCTCATAAGTCTTTTCATGGCATTCCAAGTTTTAGGTTCTTTATCATGTCTAGATATATGCTTCCACCAATATATTGCATCTGATGTTAACACTTTAACTGCGGCACTAATCTTTTGGTTTTCAGATAAGTCATAGTTTGCAAATTCTTTGTCTACCGCTATCTCCCAATTAATATATGCATTAGGATCGAACTTTTCACCAAAAGTAGGCAATTCAATCTTGATTTTACCTTGTTCATAATCAGTTGATGAACCCGTGGCGATGTGTGGTGGGGCGACCGAGGCGGGTCCATCTTTGGGAAGCCGGGCAGCAATGGGAACCCGTTGTGCACGTAGTAAATCATTGTTGTTGCTTAGAGACGAGGCGGAGGACTGGAAGTTCCAGGACAGCAGAAATGCAAGCATATCATCAAGTCTAGACAAAATAGTAGCAAGGGTAGTGTTAGCAACTCCCTGAGCAGTCTCGATGGTCCGGAAACGGTCTTCTTGCAGCGACATTTGCTCATTAGTGAGTTGTACATTGCCCTTCGTGCGTGGAGAATGATGCAGTGAACTCTTGTCACCTGACATGGTTAGTAGCATAAAGGGAAAGACAAAGGTTTATGTAATTCCCAATCAACTAATAGGAAGTGGAGAAAAGTCGCTCAACTCTCAAGCCTTAACCAAAGCTCTTACAAGTTCTTACCGTGCAGCAGGAGTTGTCGACCATTGGCGGTGTCAAAAGTTCTTCGAAGCTTGGATAAAGCGATTGCAAGGGACCGAACAAACGTACAAGGTAAAATATGTGGAGCTTGGTAGGCTATACTTTTTCCTATACAATCTGATTATTCTAGTTATTGTAATGATAAGTAATGACCCAAACTAGAATTCACAAGTCCTAGTTGCCGATCTCAAAGATATAAGCGAATTTCAAGGCAACTCACGCGCAAAGATGATGGTACTTATGCAATCAAGAAATGAGCTATAAAAAATAAGTGAGGCACCAAAAGCTCTATTGCACAAGTCGTAGAGAGACGCTAGCTTATTGCTTCAAGAATGTAAAAAGGGCACAAGATTGCTCAACAATTAATACAATTGCACAATCTGAAATAATGAACACAAGTTAGGGTTTTGCTCAATGTAGTGCGACCGGCCACTAGTTTCTTTTTCTTTTTCTTCTTCTCTTTTTTTTTCCTTTTGGCTCTTTCTTTCTCTTTTCTTTCTTTGAGTGACTTTCGGCCAACACTACTATGAACAAATTTTTGGGAAACCCTAACTCGATGTCACAAGATAGTATGATATGATAATTCAAGATTATGCAATATATCAAGTAGAGCAGCCCTAAGCAATATCAAATAGCTAGTCTCAATTGGGATCAAAGTATTCGCAAAGGATGAATTGGTTAACAAAGGTATGTATACTGATATTTTTGGAGTTTTATGGATTATGGATGCTACTGGACTCAACCAACTCAAAGGAACAAAACTAGAACACGAATTGAAGCAAGATACCCAAATTCAAAGTTTCTAGGGCAGCAGAATGGTCACCAAGATTAATGCTTCAAAACGACCGAATTTAGAAGGTTTACTATAGAAAGAATTCAAGATTATGTCCTCAGCTTTCAAAAGAGTACAAGAACATGCAATTTGGAGCTCGGGTGTGGAAGTTATGGCTCAAAAACCGAACTGCACAGAAAACCCCCAATTTCAGCCTGCGAGACTGATTCCGATTCCGAATCAAATTCGGTTTTAAGGAGTCCGAATCACAAAGGACACCCAAAAACGTTTTTGTAGAGGACTCTTCAAGGATTCAGGAAAGTATAAAAACTTCCCAAACGGAGTTCGGACGTGAGAATTATGATCAAAATACCGAACCGATCTGGATTGGAAGTATAACTTGCTTCAACAACTTTGATATCCAGATTAAACAGCTTTAGGTCCAGAATTAGAGTTCATGCCCAACTATGATTTTGTGGAGATCGTTCTCAGGTTTCAGAAAAGTGCAAAAACACTAGAATCCGAGCTCGTATGTGAAAGTTATGAACAAAACAAAGTACTGGACAGATTGAAAGAAAAGCTACGCGAAGGAAAAACAATCAAGAATTAAAACAAGGACTCTAATGGATCAAAACCTAACAAAACTCACTAAAATAACAGATTGAATCTAAAGGTTGAATTTTGTGGAGTAATTTTCAATTTAGGACAGAAAACAAAAACTAATCTACAAGATAGAATCTCTCACCGAGCAACTTGGCGCCTCGATACCACCCGATGCGAGGTTGTGTCCCGATCTTTCGATGAGAGCGATAACTATCGATTTGTGGAACCGACTTTGACGATCCGACTACAACGTACGACGACGATGCGCCTTAGCAATCGCTAAACCAACTCGAGTGTTATTGATCTTGCCGTGGCACGATCAACTCGAACACGAGGTTCAATTCCTGCAAGCAATCAAGAACAAGCAAGAACAATGGTAAAAGCAATCTGAAATTGCAAAATAAGAATTGAAGGCCAAAATAAGGTGGGGTTCTATTGAAGGTCTTGACAAGGTGGCTGTCCAGCACAACTCGAAGACGCAAAGTTTGCACTTGGCTAAACTAATCAAACAAAACCCAAGTATCTAAAGCGGTGGCTACTAAGTTTATAAGAGGGAGGGACGTCCTAGGGTTGTGTGCAGCCAGGGGGGATGCACACAACTTGGGCTTGGGCCCCAAAACACTTACAAGGCCCGAAACAGCCCAAAACAGTTTTGTAGTACATTGTTTTAATGATTCCGGTTGATGTACGATGAATCTGGGCCTGATATTAGATCCATTGGAAAGATCTCGTTGTAAGCTTTCAATCAAGTCCAAGTTCACCCAAATCGGAGTCCGTATGCAAAAGTTATTCATATTTGAAGTCGGTGCTGTCTCAGGAGGCCGATTTGGATTCCAGAACGTGATGGATTTGATCTCTCTCTCTTCTTGGCCCGTGGATGATGTGTTGGAGTAGGCACAACCAAATGTGGTCATATCTGTAGTAGTGATGTCCTCATCATCCTCTCTTTCTTGAATTTGAGTCGTCCTCGACTCATGCTCAGCTTTTAGCTTGACCTCAACAAAAAGTATTCTCATGTTCAGATCATCCTCCACAAAGCTCAATATTTCTTTCCAGCATATAAAGGCATGTTGAAAGCTTGCACTCTTGGACGCTTCCTCCTCTCTGTGAAGGAAAGCCATCCTAGTAGATGTAGACAATGCAGAGGATGCCGTGAAGTGTCGCCAAACTGATATCGCGTTGGTCATTTCCAAGACGAGCATGGTCTCATCAAATATGATGTTGACAATGCGAGGCTACTTGATCGAAACGATCAAGTCCGTCCTGCAATCGCTACACCATACCTTTTGTCGTTATCTGATGTAAGAAGGGTGCCCGATCTTTCGATGAGGTAGATAAATATCGATTCGGTGGAATTGACCCTCACGATCCGACTACAACCGCACGACGACGTTTGCGCCTTAGCAATCGCTAACCAACTCCAAAAGGTTATTGACTTTGCCGAAGGCGCGGTCAACCTGAACACGAAGTTCAATTCCTGCGAGCAATCGAAGAACTAGTAAGAATAAGATGAAAAGCAATCTGAAAAACAAAGGTGGGATTCTGATTAAGCTGACTTTACAGGTGGTCAACCGACACAACTGAAGAACAGAAGTTTGCACAATGGCTAAACCTAAACTCAATAAAATCCGAGTTCTTTGGAGGCCGGCCGTGGTATAAAAAGAAGGTGGGGAGGAGTGCTGTTCGGCCATGCCTTGATTTGTGGCTGAAAATCAGACATTCCCTCCTATTCCTTTCCATCTTTAGCTAGGCCTCCTTCCTATTATTCTTATCTCTAAATAAAGACTCTATTATATGGTAAGGGCCAATTTATGGGTGACGCAGCACCACTCTCCTTGCTGCCAAAATCATGGAGACTTCAGGATCTTGGAGTCAAATGGAGAACTCCTTCACTTGCTGCAATCATCTTCGTGTCCATAAACCCTCATCGCGCTAGGACCTTCATTCCTTAAAAGAATAACACAATCTGTTTCAGGCAGCATCATATAGTTCTTCAAGTCATTAGATATACCAAGAAACGAAAGTACCTGATAATTTAGTTTACGTGCACGAGCTCGAGTGATCGGTCCTTGTATAGGATGAGGAGTTATGGTAGCAGGTACTGTGGGCATACCCGAAGAAGTGATGTCCTCATCATTATCAACCGTTCCCAACACAGTTGATCTTTCCTGCAAGTAATCGAGAATCAAGTAAGAAAGAAATAAGCATGATCTGAGTTGGAGGATTAAAGACGAAGTTTTATTGAATAATGAAGAGGCCTGAAATCGTCGTAATTGGTCTAGTCGACACAAGTAGACAACTGATGTTTTCTGAACGAAAAAACAATCTAAACAAGCCTAAGGACTAAAAGCAGTGGCCACAAAGGTTATAACACTACTACAGAACAACACATCACTGTCGGTTCCAAAACGCCATCACTGTCGGTCATTGGTGCCGGCAGTGATTGGTCGACAGTGATACTCGGGGATTATCACTGTCGACTCAGGAACCGGCAGTGATAAGGATTATCACTGCCGGTTCTAACTACAACCGGCAGTGATATTGAACTATCACTGCCGGGTCAAACCAAAATCCGGTAGTGATGATAATTATCACTGCCGGTTATACATAAAACCGGCAGTGATATCGAACTATTACTGCCGGGCTATACCTCAATCCGAAAGTGATATGTACATATCACTGCTGGTTTTCTCCAAGAACCGGCAGTGACAAGTCGTGAACCAAATATTTTTATTGCATATTTTTTGTGCAATATATATATTTTTATACAATTGTTTATACAGCGTCCATATATAGTATATAAAGTATCGTTCAAATCATAATTCAAATATATCCATGAATATATAAAACATCGTTAAAATCATGATTCAAATATATTAAATAAAGCATCACAATATTTTGTTTTTACAATGATTTGTTTACAAATGTAGTTCGAATACATCTCATCTCATTCACTTTGATTTTGCACCGGCTACAGTAGAAGGAGTCGAAGTAGGCATATCACGGGTCTATATCGAAGGAATGAGGGCGATGAGGCTACTCGTGGAACTCGCCATTTGGATTGATGACATCATCATGAATGAATCTGGCTATCTGTTCTTGAATTGCTATAATTTCTGTCAGTAATAACTTATTGGTTCTCAGTTTGGAGCGCTGTTATTGAAGAAAAGAGAAAGTTAATTAATGATAATATATGTTAAATTAAAAAAAAGTATGCATCAATGTGTAATTATGTACCATGGCTTCGTTATAGCCCATAGTCTCCGTGACAATTGAATGTAAATTTGTACATACATAGTATGCACATAAATTGTTTCCCGGGTCCTACCACATACATGGAATGTTGGTTACTATTTCAAAATGTTTCCTGTAGGGACGATGTCGAACGCTTTTCTTGCAGTATCGTGCGAATGCCCTGTGAATGATTTTGAATATTAAGTAAACTTAAATGAAGTAGAATGGAATATTGCTAAAGCAATAACTCAACGATCAAGTTTACCTGTTCAGCATGTCCCAAAAGTCTTGATATAGATTAGTTGGTTTTCTCCTAGAGTCCAAGACAAAAATCCTGCTAGCATCTAACTGGATAACGAGGAGGACCAAGTGAAACCTGCACATATATGTCAACGTAGTCAATTACTCCAACATCGTACGTGTTACGCAAAAATAGTAAAACAATATTAGAAGTAGGGAAATACATACTTAAAGTTATAGGGTAAAAGTATGGAGGTTTTGTATTGCAGCTTTAAGAAAGTATTAAATAAATAGTCTTCATTGTACTGTGGATTGTCCTTCACAAGCTTCTCGTTGATAAGCCCCGGATCTAGGAATGCTAGATTGCCATTGCCATTTCTTCTACATGTCTGTATCTCCATTCTACATAAGAAAGAAGTCAGATATGCAATTAAATAATACAAGAATGCACAATAATATACGTAGAGACTTACAAAATCCACAATCTAAGTATATTCACGTCCAGGGCATCTTGCTGGTACAACATGTACAACTCCTCGAAATTCACCCAGAAGATGTTATCCCCATTATGAAAATCTTGCTCCGTGTATTGGACTGCGAACGCCTCCATACCATCGTTGGGCTACTGCATGTACCACTGATGGATGCGTCGCAGTTGTGTTGTTAGGTGGTCGAAATGAACTGGTTCAACTAGCGGTTTCCCAATAAAGAATTCCCACCTTAGACCTTGCTCCTAAGCATCTCGTTGAGCAGCATCTGCCTGAGCATCCAACCTCAACGCGTCGGCACTAGCCGCCTTCAAGTATTGCTTTCTGGATATGCGCTCGTAGTCTGACATTTTACAAGGTTCAGAAGCCTGCCCCGTCTTTTGCACATTTTCCATACTCAAGAAAAACTTTTGCGCGTTAGCATCAACGTTAGTCTTCTTAGGTGATGGCACCTTTTTAAAGTGAGATGTTAAGTTGGCGCTTACATGCTTTTTCTGTTTTTCTTTAGTCATATCAGCTAGTAATTTCTTCTGGGATTGTCCTTCCTTCACAGATGATTGAGATTTCTTCGAGGACGGTGCTGACTTTCGAGATGGTGCTGGTGTTCGATTCTTTTCAGATTTGGGCGGAGGAGTCAGACTTTTTCTGTTTGGTGCCGACAGAGGAGTTGGACTTTGTCTGTGTTTTGGCGACCAGGGCAGGAGGTCTCTTTGTGGAGAGTGCGGCTGATCAGCATCTTCGTTGTCCTCATCGTCGGAGCCAAACTTAATCAAGCTCTTGCGCCACGCGAGGAAGCTATGCACATTTTCTCCTAGTTTTTTGTTTCCGTCCTCGCCAGGAATCTCTACCTCCATTTTACGGTAATTGCGGACTAAATTGTCCACTTTGACCCTGGCGAATCCCTACGATATCGGGCGACAATGCAAAACCTGCGACTCCTGGCATGGCCAAGCCGGCACTCAGCCACCTTGATGGTAATGCCATATGCAGACAAATGTAGCTTGCACGGTGTCGGTTCTTTGATGTCATCCACAGCAAAATGGAGTCCATGCTCTTCGAGAATCCCTGTGGACGCGCAGCTGCTCTTACAAGCACAAGGACTGATGAGCTCGGGCTTTCACCGGATGGCGGTCGTGAGCTAAGAGCTTTCTGTACTGGTTGCTCCACAACCTTATCTAGTTCCGCTCTCTATTCCTCTAACGCTCTCGCCACAACATCTTTTATTTGACGGTCCAGTTGATCTTCTCTTAATCTCTTTGGACGCTTGTACAACCATGCGTCTGCTGGGAAGGCTTCTTTCCACAGAACCAAACCAACTCCTCGGGTGTGACCTGGATGCTCCTTGTTACTCAGGGCTACGGTTAGCTCATCATTCTCCCTTCGTGGCCTGAAAGATCCATGGGAAGACTGCATGTGAGCATCTGTGATTCTGCGCGACACTTCCTGCTCTCTATCGCTTCTAAAGCTTAAGCTGCCATCATCCGAGATAGAAGCACCCCTCCCAAGCAACTAGTGCTTCGATCATTCGCTCAAGGCGGCCGTCGCAAGAATGACACCCTTGTGGGTTAGTTCTTCTTTGGTCCAATCCCATGCTGGTATTTTCTTCACATACCCTCCTGTTCCTAGTGTGTGAGGGTGAATATTCTTATCTGCATTTGCCTTGTTTCTTTGACTTACTATCTGCGCTTCATCAGACCTCTTGTACACCACAAAGTCCTCCCAAAACTCTCTTAACTTTGTGTACGTGTCAAAATTCGGCGTTTCATTCTTCTTCACATAGTTCTTATTTAGTGCTGTCTTCCAATTCTTCCACGCTGTGCACATGATGGAAAGTGCACATTTCTTTGCAACCAGCTCGGTCCCTTGAGGGAACTGGAACACTTGTTTTAGCTTGTCCCACAACGAGTTCTTCAGATCATTGGGAACCACCCATGGGTCACCTCGGTGGCCAATCCACGACCTGTAGCTGATGGGCACATCATCCCTAGTAAGAACCCCGCATGCTGTCCTGTACGACCCCAATGATGACTCGGGTAGAGCAAGTTCCCCGACTGCCGAGAGCTCCACTATGTTAAAAAGTCCCTTAGGCATCTTGTTCGGACCACGACTTGTGCGCTGCCTTCGTTGATCAGACGTTTGAGCCTGCAATTTGATCTTCTTATTAGTCGTCTGGGCGTACAATGTTTTGGGAACCACAGTGTACTAATATTTTACCTCGCCTACGTTAGTGACGTCAGGTTGGTCCATGGCAGGATCTTGCAAGTTTAGGTAGGACGTTGGGCTGTGGTTCGGGCTACCCGTTCCTCCTTCGTCCATATTTGAGGGCCCAGCTCCCTCCGGCACTTGTCCCTGGTCAGAGGCCATTCCTAGTAAGATTATCGAAAATTTCAAATTAACAAGGTCATTTTTGAAAGACACGTAGAAATGAAGACAACACTAAATAAGGTTTGGATTGATAAGAGGAAAACAGTAAGGTTAGATTGATATGAGGAAAACATTCATGGGAGCAATTTAGGGTGTTTGCGTTAATAGATTTTATATGATAAGGAAGTTGTAATTTGGATATTTTTCTATAATTTGGTTGTCCATATACTAAAGTGTGTTTCTGAACCAACTTCCTGAAAATTTAAGTTTAGAAGAGTTGTTTTACGGGACGCCGAAAAGGCTTAAGTGATATCAAATCTGTGTAGTTTGTGAACATTTAGGGTTTTTGTTGTGATTGGATTCAGATGCAAAGCAAGTTCTAATTAGGATCTCTTCCCAGATTATGGTAGTATATATATCAAATAATGTTTTTGGGATATTCCCTCATTATTTTGTATTAATACATGATATTTTACGGGCTGCCAAAAAGGCTTAAATGACCATGTTATTTCCACGTTTGCAGTCCATTTTCTTTTTATGATTGCGGCTACACCGTATAAGATATTCTAACCATTTTTCAAGCATAAGTAGGGGATATCCCTACGAGCGTTTTAAAGTTAGTCCCGTGATATTTTGCACTTATTCGAGATTGTTTTCATATAGATTATCATCAAGGCACATATTTGAAAGACACATACACATCTTTAAAGAACATGTACATATATTTTTTTTCTTTATACACATACATCTTTGAAGGACACATGAACACAAATATACACATACACGTACACATACACAGGATATATACACATACACAGGAGATCTACACATACATACATACATACATACATACATACATACATACATACATACATACATACATACATACATACATACATACATACATACATACATACATACATACATACATACATACATACATACATACATACATACATACATACATACATACATACATACATACATACATACATACATACATACATATTTTTCTTGAATCTACATCTGTTTCTCAACGAATAAAAAAGTTACGAGTACAACCTCAGTCACACTTGCTAAATATTATCATCAAGCTAGGAAAATAAAATAATTACATGTCATAAGTCACAACCAACAAGAATATGATCGATATCTATGTACTGAAGTCAAACTCAAGGTGGTACAAACTTATTTTATGTTAAATCAAATGTCTTGTTTGTTATGATTAAGAAAAGACAGGCCAGTTCAAGAAATGGAAGCTTAAATTCTGCCATGAGTCGTAGCAACATAGAGCAACAAAACCCACAATCCACTGCGTCTTCATCTTTTCCTCCAGTCAAAACCCACAAGAATTAGTTAAACTCCACAGTTAAGCAATAAAGTACTAGAAGAGGGCACAACACTTATTGATATGACCATCACAACACTGATCATGCATAATTAAATAAAGAGGAAGCAACCAATTTCAGGACATGCCAACTGATGTTAAATATGATTGATGAGTAGATTATGCCATGGGACTAATGAACTCCTATTGTTTAGTGCACATGCTAAGCTAAAGGCAAAATTGACTGCAGGACACAATAATTTTAAGCATTGGCATATGATATAACAAGTTAATGGTTTAAGAGACACTATACTGAAATATTAATCGAATTGCTAAAAGTTTTTCCTTACAATATAACAAGTTTAAGAAGCTTGTTAGCTTCTGCAGCAGCCTGATCAGCGAGCTCACATGTAGGGCACACAACAACAACACTGATGAGAGGCCTTTTTTGATCACGATCAATAGGGGGCAATTTGGAGACAACTTCAACGGCCCGAAGCTGAACATAAGACATTTGTGAATTACATTTTGAAAGTTAAGAGAAAAAATCACTACTCAAGAAGGGTACTCACCAAGAATGCTACAGTTTTTCCAGTTCCTGTCTTTGCTTTGGCAAGAACATCCTTCCCTACAGAGACAAGACTTGTTAGTTCGTGAGCACTGACTGAAAAGATGCAAGTGCAAATAAGATATTTGCACAATCACGCATTGTATCTGATTTGTTAATTGAAAAACTCAGTTCATATTGAAAGCCGTTCAGTTTGTTCTTTCTCTCTGAAGAAATTACTATTTTCGATTTTCAAATTAAATCAACTGAAGGTTCACATTGTGCAATAGGATGAAGATCATCACAGATTTGTCAAATTTGCTCTTTCCCAGTACCTCCAGATAATTCTAATACAGAGAAAGAAAACTGTGCCATGGGTAACTAAACTTGACTACTTGAGTGGTGCTTCCTTTTAGGTCCTCAAACTTCAATTTCATTTTGATGGGCCCCAACTTGATTATGGTGTCATCTGGATCACTACAGGTGTTCCAATGATGAAATTTGTCATGTGGTAGGGATTTGCATGAGGTAGATGAGAATTTTGAATAACTTATGTTGGTGAGTCACCAACATATGGACACCATGTAGCAATGATTTCTTTTTCTCCACTAGCTGAGAAACAAATGCATGAAGCAAAGAAGGAAGTGAGGGGATGTGTGGTGCATGAATGCACATGTTGATGGTCTTCACACATCAGTGTCCCTGTAAAAGAACAAACTTAGCCCCAGAAATTGACGGAAGGGATTTGTAGGAAGATCGAAATGTAGGGACCATCCCAGAAATTGACGGAAGGGATTTGTACGAAGATCAAAATGCAGGGACCATAGATTTGAATTGAAAAGGTAAAAGACTAGAAAGTGAGTGTGTAACAGATAGTGTCTATTTGTATAAAGTATAAACCATGAGTTCTAACAACTACTCGAATTGCTAAAAGTTTTTCCTTACAATCTGACTATTAACCTAACAAAATACTCCAAAAGCCTGAACAATTTAAGAGACACTACACTGGATGCTGGAGTAGTAATCACTCCACTGAGAATGCAATACGTTGTAGTAGCTCACTTGTCAGCCTGTACGGTCCAAAATTAAAACACGGGCTAAGGTTTCTACTAAGGTTTCAACCAATAATCTTGGACACTCTTGTCATCATGCATCCAGGTGGGCAT
This sequence comes from Otatea glauca, assembly GCA_036346275.1. Classification (NCBI taxonomy): domain Eukaryota; kingdom Viridiplantae; phylum Streptophyta; class Magnoliopsida; order Poales; family Poaceae; genus Otatea; species Otatea glauca. The sequence continues at coordinate 30,958,651 of CM070721.1, read as the reverse complement.
CACACAATAATTGGCAACATCATACACATTAACAGTATCAGCACATTTAGCCATCGAGATTCGTCACTATTGAGTTGGATTTCAAGGTTTTTGTTGTGAGTGCCACAATCAAGATTCTCACCAAAAGCGGCGACGGGGAGGTCTGAGGCGACCTAGGGGCGGCGCCAAGGGGGTAGAGCCGACGGTGGAGTGGGGAGAGGAGGCGGCGACCTGGGGATGCGACGGGGAGGGGATGCGATGGCGGGGAGGTCTGAGGCGACCTTGGTGATGAGGACATCAATACCAACGATACATCTATGCCTACACAAGATACATCCACGCCTACACAAGTACCACTTGTTACTGGTCCTATTACTCGTGCTCGTGCTCGTCAACTTAATCATCAGGTGAGTTCACTCTTGAGTTCATGTCCATCATGTTTAGACCGTGGAGACGTGTGCACTCTTGTTTTGCTTAGGAACCAAGGAGAGGACCGAAAGGAAACGGATTCGCGCAGTGGATTCGGACGCAAAGACATCACCAACTTGTGACGGACGCCACGGTCGCATATGGACTCGGATTGGGGCGTTCAAGTACTTCGATGATTTCTGATGAAGTCTATTTTCATATGGATCTGAACTCATGTCCATATCTATTCCGAGGCGCCGCAATCGTCAAATTACTACCGAGAGGTTTTTCTGCTCGTGGTGTCTGCGCCACCATATTTTGGCCCAATGGGCGTGTATCAAGTTGGGTCCATTAGGACGCGTCCTAGGGTTGGAGCTCGACCCCAGCACCCTTGTGGTTGACCCTTCCACGTTTATATACCCCTTAGCCGCCACCAGAACACTTGGGTTTTGTTTAGATCAAGTTTAGCTCGCTACTTGCTTGTAAGCGTGCAGGCCGGATTAGCCGCCCGCCTTCTTGTCTTGGAACCCCACCTTATTGGAGATTGAGTTTGAAACCTTCTTTACATCTAGTAATTCAGTACTTGTTCTACTTGTTCTTGCTAGTTCTTCGATTGCTTGCGTGACGAGTGCCCTAGTGGTCGGGTGTCGCGCTCCACAAGATCGCGGCAACCATAGGAGGTGGTGTATCGGTTGCTAAGGCGCGGCGTCCTTGGAAGGTCAGTAGTCGGGCCGTGAACGCCGCCTCCTCTACCAATCGAGTTATCCCACGCCTCTCATCGAAAGATCGGATTTCACCCAACGGGTTTACATCGATTGGTAATCGAGCAAGGTTTATCGGTGAGAGACTTCCAATCATTCGCTGTTTTTATTTTACCTATAGTCCGTAAAAGCCAAAAAAATAGTAGATTAGTTCTCTCCGCAATCCTACAAACCTTTTGAGCTTTTACTAGTACCGCTTAGTTAGGGCTTGTTGAGTTTTCATTGCATCGGTTGTGTCGAGTTCTTGGTCGTAGTCCTAGTTTATTAGAGTTTCGAGTTCTTGTCACGCTCTAGTCACAGCCGTGCACTACCATATAAACTTTTCATTGGCTGAATCTGAGTACATCTTGGTGTTCAAGTCCGACTAGGAACCCACGCTCGTGGTCTTCAAGCTTGAATTGGAATCGGTTTTGAGTCCGAATTGAATCGTGGTGGTGCATAGCCAAGTTGTAATCGGTTATCATCTCAAGTCCGAATTGCTTTCGTGGCCGTGCTCTCTGTTGCCCCGCTTTATATATCAAGTGTTCACGCAAGAAGACATTATATCCATAGACGCGCTTACTCTAGAGAGAGAGAGAGTATCTTCTTGTTAGGAATACCCGTAATTTTGAGAAAAAAGTGTGTGGTGATTGGCTCTTTTGAACTCTCTTTATTTATATATTCAGTTTTGAGGATCCCAAAAAAAAAAAAAAAAAAAGAAAAAAAAAAAAAGAAAAAAGGAAGAAGAAGAAAAGGAAAGGGGCTGTTCGCTTGTGCTCCTCTCTTGTTTCCGTGTGGGCGTTGTGACTCTCTTTGTGTCCGTGCTCGCGTCTCTAGCACGGTCTAGGCTAGGACCAAAGACAAGACCACCGTTGAATGATTATTCACTTGCTTTTGTAACTAACGTGGTGCTAGTGTATTTCTTGCTTCACCACCCCACACTCCACATAGTCGACTACAGACTTGATGTGTCTTGTTGTTGCGGCACCGATACACTTCATTCCACGGTTGCAGACTTGTTGGTTGCCGTCCCTCCTGTTGAGCAAGGTAAGAATTGGTAAGAGCTTGTGTGACAAAGTTGAGAGTGAGCGCCTTGCAGAGCTACATCCTAATAGCTGTCGGGTTTTTATTCCTTCACTTGTTTTTCTTGTTGCCTCTGCTCGACTAACCATGGCAGGATCGATGATGATGATGCTTCTCGAATAGGCCACGTTCTCCTCGTACCAAAGGCATCATACAACACTTTGAAAAGTGGTGAAGACGCACACGGAAGGTCTTGATAATGACTTGCGGTGACGAATGAAAAGATGGGGCAATTGAGGCCACACGATCGACACCAACACCAAGCTTACAGGAGTGGAGGTGTCGGTTGCTCGTATTGACAAGAGTCTTGCCGCACTCGAGGCGATTTGACGAGATACATGCTAATACCACCGTGGGCGTGATGAGGGTGTCAAGATAATTGGGATGAGTATGTTGTCGAGCATGAACAAGATGACCAAGAAGCTCCTAATCGCCGGCGGCTACGTACTAACCGTAGAGGTATGGGTGGTTTTCGCCGGCGTGAGGTACATGGTAATGATGATGCTTTTAGTAAGATTAAATTTAAGATACCTCCTTTTGATGGTAAATATGATCCTGATGCTTACATTACTTGGGAGATTGCTATTGATCAAAAGTTTGCATGTCATGAATTCCCTGAAAATGCACGTGTTAGGGCTGTTACTAGTGAGTTTACTGAATTCGCTTCTGTTTGGTGGATAGAACATGGCAAGAAGAATCCTAATAACATGCCACAAACTTGGGATGCTTTGAAACGGGTCATGCGGGCTAGATTTGTTCCTTCTTATTATGCACGTGATCTGTTAAACAAGTTGCAACAATTGAGACAGGGTGCTAAAAGTGTAGAAGAATATTATCAGGAATTACAAATGGGTATGCTGCGTTGTAATTTAGAGGAGGGAGAGGAACCTGCTATGGCTAGATTTTTGGGCGGGTTAAATAGAGAAATTCAGGACATCCTTGCTTATAAAGATTATGCTAACATAACCCGTTTGTTTCATCTTGCTTGTAAAGCTGAAAGGGAAGTGCAGGGACGACGTGCTAGTGCAAGGTCTAACGTTTCTGCAGGAAAACCTACACCATGGCAGCAGCGCACGACTACTTCCATGACCGGGCGTGCACCTCCACCAACTTCCTCGCCGAGTCGACCAGCACCACCGCCTTTCTCCAGCGACAAACCACGTGCTTCACCCACAAATTCAGCAACCAAATCTGCCCAGAAACCAGCCGGTAGTGCCTCTTCGGTTGCCTCCACGGGTAGAACAAGAGATGTTCAGTGTCATCGATGCAAGGGCTATGGACACGTGCAGTGTGACTGTCCTAGCAAGCGTGTTTTGGTCGTCAAAGACGATGGTGGGTATTCCTCTGCTAGTGATTTCGATGAAGCTACACTTGCTTTGCTTGCGGCTGACGACGCAGGTAGTGAGGAACAACCAGAAGAACAGATTGGTGCAGATGATGCAGAGCATTATGAGAGCCTCATTGTGCAGCGTGTGCTTAGTGCACAAATGGAGAAGGCGGAGCAGAATCAGCGGCATACGTTGTTTCAAACAAAGTGTGTCATTAAGGAGCGTTCGTGCCGTTTGATCATTGATGGAGGTAGCTGCAACAACTTGGCTAGCAGCGATATGGTGGAGAAGCTTGCACTTACAACCAAACCGCACCCACATCCATATCACATTCGATGGCTTAACAACAGTGGTAAGGTCAAGGTAACCAAGCTGGTACAAATTAATTTTGCAATTGGCTCATATCGTGATGTTGTTGAATGTGACGTTGTGCCTATGGATGCTTGTAATATTCTGCTAGGTAGACCATGGCAATTTGATACGGATTGTATGCATCATGGTAGATCAAATAAGTATTCTCTCATACACCATGATAAGAAAATTGTTTTGCTTCCCATGTCCCCTGAGGCTATTGTGCGTGATGATGTTGCTAAAGCTACAAAAGCTAAAACTGAGAACAACAAAAATATTAAATCTGTTGGTAATAAGAAAGATGGGATAAAATTGAAAGGACATTGCTTGCTTGCGACTAAATCTGATGTTAATGAATTAATTGCTTCCACTTCTATTGCCTACGCTTTGGTATGCAAGGATGCGTTGATTTCAATTCAAGATATGCAAGATTCTTTGCCTCCCGTGGTTGCTAACGTTTTGCGGAGTATTCGATGTATTTCAAGTGAGATACCGGTGGGCTGCCACCTATACGAGGGATTGAGCACCAAATTGATCTTATTCCTGGTGCATCTTTGCCAAACCGTGCGCCATACAGACAAATCCGAGGAAACAAAGGAAATTCAGCGGCAAGTGCAAGAACTACTCGACAAAGGTTATGTGCGTGAGTCTCTTAGTCCTTGTCTGTTCCGGTTATTTTAGTGCCTAAGAAAGATGGAACATGGCGTATGTGTGTTGATTGTAGAGCTATTAATAATATCACCATTCGATATCGACACCCTATTCCACGCTTAGATGATATGCTTGATGAATTGAGTGGTGCTATTGTGTTTTCTAAAGTTGATTTGCGAGTGGGTACCACCAGATTCGTATGAAATTGGGAGATGAATGGAAAACCGCTTTCAAAACTAAGTTCGGTTTATATAAGTGGTTAGTCATGCCTTTTGGGTTAACTAATGCGCCTAGCACTTTCATGAGATTAATGAACGAGGTTTTGCGTGCTTTCATTAGAAAATTTGTTGTAGTATACTTTGATGATATATTGATCTACAAAGAAATCTATGGATGAACATCTTGATCACTTACGTGCTGTTTTTAATGCTTTACGAGATGCACGCTTATTTGGTAACCTTGAGAAGTGCACATTTTGCACCGATCGAGTGTCGTTTCTTGGCTATGTTGTGACTCCACAGGGAATTGAGGTTGATCAAGCCAAGGTAGAAGCTATACAGGGATGGCCTGTGCCAAAGACTATCACACAGGTGCGGAGTTTCCTAGGACTTGCTGGCTTCTATCGCCGTTTTGTGAAGGACTTCAGTACCATTGCTGCACCTTTGAATGAGCTTACAAAGAAGGGAGTGCCTTTTAGTTGGGGCAATGGACAAGAGGACTCCTTCAACATGCTGAAAGATAAATTGTCTCATGCACCTCTCCTCCAACTTCCTGATTTTAATAAGACTTTTGAGCTTGAATGTGATGCTAGTGGGATTGGATTGGGTGGTGTTTTGTTACAAGAAGGCAAACTGTTGCATATTTTAGTGAAAAATTGAGCGGCCTGTTCTAAATTATTCTACTTATGATAAGAAATTATATGCTCTAGTGCGAACATTAGAAACATGGCAGCATTATTTGTGGCCCAAAGAGTTTGTTATTCATTTCGATCATGAATCTTTGAAGCATATTCGTAGTCAAGGAAAACTGAACCGTAGACATGCTAAGTGGGTTGAATTTATTGAATCTTTTCCTTATGTTATTAAGCACAAGAAAGGAAAAGAGAATATCATTCTTGATGCTTTGTCTAGGAGATATACTTTCTTTGAATCAACTTGATTACAAAATCTTTGGATTAGAAACAATTAAAGACCAATATGTTAATGATCTGATTTCAAGGATGTGTTCTTTGCATTGTAAAGATGGAAAGGGATGGAACAAATTCATAAATCACCGATGGGTTTGTGTTTAGAGCTAACAAGCTATGCATTCCAGCTAGCTTCGTTCGCTTATTGTTGTTGCAGGAAGCACTGGAGGTGGCTTGATGGGACATTTTGGAGCTAAAAAAACGGAGGACATACTTGCTGGTCATTTCTTTTGGCCCAAGATGAGAAGAGATGTGGAGAGATTTGTTGCTCGTTGCACGACATGTCAAAAGGCTAAGTCACGGTTAAATCCACACGGTTTGTATTTACCTCTACTGCTCCTAGTGCTCCTTGGGAAGATATTTCTATGGATTTTGTGTTGGGATTGCCTAGGACTAGGAAGGGACGTGATAGTGTGTTTGTGGTTGTTGATAGATTTTCTAAGATGGCACATTTCATACCATGTCATAAAACTGATGATGCTACTCATATCGCTGATTTGTTCTTTCGAGAAATTGTTCGCTTGCATGGTGTGCCCAATACAATCGTTTCTGATCGTGATGCTAAATTTCTTAGCCATTTTTGGAAGACTTTGTGGGCAAAATTAGGGACTAAGCTTTTGTTTTCTACTACATGTCATCCCCAAACTGATGGTCAAACTGAAGTTGTGAATAGAACTTTGTCTACTATGTTAAGGGCTGTTTTAAAGAAGAACATTAAGATGTGGGAAGATTGTTTGCCTCATATTGAATTTGCTTATAATCGATCGTTGCATTCTACTACAAAGATGTGCCCGTTTCAGATTGTATATGGTTTGTTGCCTCGTGCTCCTATTGATTTAATGCCTTTGCCATCTTTTGAGAAATTGAATTTTGATGCTACTAAGCGTGCTGAACTAATGTTAAAACTGCATGAAACGACAAAAAAAAACATAGAGCGCATGAATGCTAAATATAAGTTTGCTGGTGATAAAGGTAGAAAGGAACTAAAGTTTCAACCTGGAGATTTAGTTTGGTTGCATTTGCGAAAAGAAAGGTTTCCTGAACTGCGAAAATCTAAATTGCTTCCTCGGGCTGATGGACCGTTTAAAGTGTTGGAGAGAATTAATAACAATGCATATAAGTTGGATCCGCTCGCAACCTTTGGGTTAGTCCCACTTTTAACATTGCAGATTTAAAGCCTTATTTGGGAGAGGAAGCTGAGTTTGAGTCGAGGACGACTCAAATGCAAGAAGGGGGGGATGATGAGGACATAAATACCAACGATACATCCATGCCTACACAAGATACATCCACGCCTACACAAGTACCACTTGTTACTGGTCCTATTACTCGTGCTCGTGCTCATCAACTTAATCATCAGGTGAGTTCACTCTTGAGTTCATGTCCATCATGTTTAGACCGTGGAGACGTGTGCACTCTTGTTTTGCTTAGGAACCAAGGAGAGGACCGAAGGAAACGGATTCGCGCAGTGGATTCGGACCGCAAAGACATCACCAACTTGTGACGGACGCCACGGTCGCATATGGACTCGGATTGGGGCGTTCAAGTACTTGATGATTTCTAATGAAGTATATTTTCATATGGATCCGGACTCATGTCCATATCTATTCCGAGGCGGCGCAATCGCCAAATTACTACCGAGAGGTTTTTCTGCTCGTGGGTTTGCGCCACCATATTTTGGCCCAATGGGCCGTGTATCAAGTTGGGTCCATTAGGGACGCGTCCTAGGTTGGAGCTCGACCCAGCACCCTTGTGGTCGACCCTTCCACGTTTATATACCCCTTAGCCGCCACCAGAACACTTGGGTTTTGTTTAGATCAAGTTTAGCTCGCTACTTGCTTGTAAGCGTAGCGTCTTTGGATTAGCCGCCGCCTTCTTGTCTTGAACCCCACCTTATTGGAGATTGAGTTTGAAACCTTCTTTTACATCTAGTAATTCAAGACTTGTTCTACTTGTTCTTGCTAGTTCTTCGATTGCTTGCGTGACGAGTGCCCTAGTGGTCGGGTGTCGCGCTCCACAAGATCGCGCGACCATAGGAGGTGGTGTATCGGTTGCTAAGGCGCAGCGTCCTTGGAAGGCTGTAGTCGGGCCGTGAACGTCGTCTCCTCTACCAATCGAGTTATCCCACGCCCTCTCATCGAAAGATCGGGATTTCACCCAACGGTTTTACATCACTTGGGGCGGCGCCAAGGGGGCAGAGCCGGCGGTGGAGTGGGGAGAGGAGGCAGCAACCAGGGGGCGGCGACAGCGGTGGAGTGGGGAGAGGATGTGGTGAACTGGGGGGAGCAGGCAAGGCGACGGTGCAGAGGAGAGGAGGCGGTGAACTGGGGGGAGCGGGCAAGGCGACGGCGCGAAGAGGCAATTGAAAAGAGAGAGGGCGCGGGTTTGGAATTTATAGTGGTGGACTATCACTGCTGGCTCTATACAAAGACTGGCAGTGATATTACAGCACTGCTGGTCCAGAAATAGAACCGACAGTGATAGTGGCCTTTTCACTGCCGGTCCTCTCCAAAAACCGGCAGTAATGCTAAATTATCACTGTCGGGTGTAGGTACACCCGGCAGTGTAGTACTTAGCACTTCCGGTTGGAACTAGAGACCAGTAGTAATAATCTAGTATTATTGCTGGTTTGTGGAGTGGACCGACAGTGACAAGCTGGTCTTCGGTCAATTAAGTCAAACCTTCAATTTATTTCATTTCCAATGTTAAGTGCTTTGGGATTTTTGAAATTCTATCAAATTTGATCCAAATTATTTGAAAATTTTTGGAAGCATATTGCAGGACATATACTATTTTGTATAAATATTTTCCCCTAATTTTGACTAAGTTCTAAAATTCTAAAAAACCAGATTACTCACTGTTTTAATATTTTACAAATCAAATAATTCTTCAAAAATTCACACAAATGCTATAAATAATTTCACACAAATGTAACAATTCACACAAATGCAGTCAAATCCATTACTTCATATAATACATTAATTATTACAATGAGAAAATAAACATGCCATTTGTACAAAAGAAAGCATATCTTTAATTTGTACAACTAAGCTACGATTCGACCTTCGTTATGATCGCGGCGTATGTACGTAGCTTCCTCACTGTCTTCCATGAGACTTAGGTCAATGTCCTCTCTGAAAGGAGGAAGCTCATCGAATTGGTTGTATTCTTCCTCGTCGACAACATTCTGAACTCCAACAATCCTTATTTTTCCTTGAATAACCACATGGCGTTCCTTGTTAGCCGGGTTAGTTACAAAGAAGATTTGTGTAACAGAATTAGCAAGTACGAATGGTTCTTCCCTGTATCCGATGAGTTTGAGGTCCACGGTAGTGACACCATAGTTGTCGATGTTAACACCCCCTGGAAGTCTGACCCGTTGGCTCCGAAAGAGAGGGACCTTCAAAGGTCCATAGTCAAGCTCCCAAATCTCTTCTATGAATCCGTATTAGCTTTGACTATTTTCATTGCTATCATAGGCATCTGTGCAGATACCGCTATTTTGGTTCATGCTCTTTTTATCTTGTGCTCTTGTATAAAATGTAAAACTATTTATGTTGTATCCTTAGAATGTCCGAATTGTAGTTGACGGTCACTGAGCCAACACTTTCAACTGAGTGTACTCTGTCTCTGTATGCATCATGTGCCTACTGAAGGACCATGTGGAGGTCCATCCATGTTTGTGATGAGTATTTGACTTTATTTGAGCAAGGTGTGCTCAAGTTTGAGTTTGATTTGGATTGATTTTCAAAATGAAGCAATTTGAGTTGTCTTTGCCAGGAGTGGCAGTACCGGCCGTATGGGCGCGGTAGTGGTGAGTTGGATGGTTTATTGCACATCTTTGTGGGCATTGCTATGTGAGGAGTTTCCTTGTTTTTGATGGTTGCAGGACGACGGTGCTAGGTCATGGTGAGGCGAAGGATGACCGGGACTAGGCGAGGAGCGTCGGACGTCCAGACGGTTGGGAGATCGCCGGAAGAAGATCGGAGATGGAGTCCGGGCAAGTCAAGAAGACAAGGAAAGGAGTTGATGCTAACTAGATGCCGTGTGGATCAATGAGCGCCGTCGGATTGCGTTCTAGTTGATGGGTTAGCGGGTCTAGGTAGTATGCTTTGAAAACCGTGCAAGAAAACCCGGTATGTGTGTGGGTTTTGGGTTAGCCCTTGCATGGCTGTGTGTGTGGGTTAATCCTAGCCCTTAGATGAGTGCTCTAGGGTTGAGGGACTCATCCAAGGGTGGTAGGTGGCCCAAGAGTAGTATAAATAGGGGTGGAGGGGTAGCCTCCTTCCCTTGAAGGTGTTGAGGTTTTTGATGCTCATTTGAGCTTTGCCAACATGAATGTGAGGCTTTGTAACCTCCCCTTCCAGAAATGAAAGTTTTATCCATCCACCTCTGAATTTATTTTGCGCATTTACATTATGTCTTTACTTTACGCAATTTAAATTCAGCATTTACTTTCCTGCAATTACATTCCCGCAATTTACTTTCAAGTAATTTGGATTTGCCTCCTCTCCTTCTAAATGCTGCTGATCTTGGATGTTTTGAGTGTGTTCATATGGTTTTACATCTCTTTTGCACTCTTGGATTGAGTAGAGAACATCTTTTCTTTCAAGTTCCAACTTTGTTCAGAACTTGTTCTTCGCGCAGCAGTCAGTGTTTGATTTTGGTAAAAATATATAAAAATCCTTTTTGAGTGATTCATGTTGGATGAGGTGCGGGATTCTGATATACACCTGCAGAAAAATTTTGGAGTTCACTTGTTGCACCGTTTGGGCGCCATGAGGTGAAAACCAGGCCCCAAACTTTCTGCTCAAAGTTCTTGAGCATACTGTGTTCTTAGATTTTTCCTGTTTTTTCTGTAAGTATTTTTGAGGATAAATTTTTTGGAGTTCTTCGCGACTCTGATGCTCATAGGGAGAAAAATTCTCAGAATTTTGTGAGCTGCATAAACCCACCAACCTCCTGTGCAAATTGAGGACAAGTTCTGGAAATTCTGCTTTTGCTTTTCTGAAAGTGACTTTTGTGATTTGAATTGATGTCCTTTCTAAAAGCAAGAGTTCGAATTGATTCCTCTTTATCTTGGACACTAGACAACCAGGATTGTGACTCAAAAATCCCCACATATTTTATGGTACTTATCCATGCAAGCTTGGGGTACACATAGTTGTCTAGTCTTTCGGGTTTTTCACAATTTCCTTTGAGCGATCTTGTCGAGGTTTTTGTTCGAGTATTTTGGAGGAATTTTTATTTGCGACCATTCACCCCCCTCTGTTCGCCATCTTGGTCCTTCAATTGGTATCAGAGCTGGTTTTGCTCTTTCTAGATCTTGACCGGTCTCAAGAGCCATGGCGACGGACAAATATTCCACCAAGCCTCCCATCTTTAATGGAGTTGATTTTCCTTTTTGGAAGTCCCGGATGGAGTCATACATTCACGCCTGTGGCTACCGATATGGCGAAGGTGAAACTCCCGTATAAGGTTCCTGCTGATGAAAATGTCACGGCCATCAATATGGTTGACGTTGAGGCGAATGCTAAGGCAAGGAACATTCTCATACAGGGTCTTAGCCGCGGTGAGTATGATAGAATTTCTCACCTTCGCTCCGCTCACGAGATTTGGGTAACCCTCGATGCTTACCATGAGGGCTCTACTCAAATCAAGACTGTGAGGTAGGACCAGTTCAAGTGCGAGTACAACAAGTTTGATCAACGCGCTGGTAAGAGTCTCGACGAGTGTTTTGGTCGGTTTACAAAGATTTTGAGCGACCTCCGAGCAGTTGGTTGCATATACCCTGACTCGGACAATGCTCGGCATTTCTTGACCGCACTCGACCTTCGGTTTTGGAGATGAAGGTGACCACCATCAAGGACACCACCGACTTATCGACTCGACTCTTGACGGGCTTTATTCCGCCTCAAGACTCATGAGATCGATGTCGTCTCTCGGAAGACGAAATCTCGATCGATGGCTTTGGTCACCGATCCCATTGGATCTTCTTCTTCCGATCCTTCTATTGGTTTCTCTCTTTCCGCCTTTGCGAGCTAAGCGATGACCAACTGGAAAAATTTCGGAAAATGAGCTTGCTCTTCTCGCCGCAAGTTTTCTCATGCATACAAGAGGGTGAGAGAGAGGAAGAGAGGTGGCATGATCACCGCTTGAGTGTGGTGGCCCCAACCACATTCGGCGAACTGTCCCAAAAGCCGAGAAGGGCAAGAACGACGTTGGCGGTTCGGGCAAGAACGACTACACCGACAAGAACGCAACAAGAAGCCTCCGGTTCGTGAACCGGCAAGACGAGAAGAAGTACCGCAACTTCTCCAAGAACAAGAAGCTCTTCCACCGCGTCCTCGCTGCGCTTGACGACATCAACCTCTCCGACACGGAGATATGGAGCGACGAGGGCGAGGATGATCCGCAAGAGAAGAAGGGCGGCGATGACTTCTCCAGCATGTGCTTCATGGCCGACACCAACGACATCAGCGACTCCGAGCTCTACAACGACTCGGATGAGGTACCCTCCTATGAACAGCTCAACGAAGCTTTCTGCAAATTAGGAAAATTTCATGCTAGAGCTAGAGCTAGGTGTACGGAGCTTGAGAAGGAAGTAGGTACCTTGACTCGGGAGTTAGCTTCACTTAGATCTTCTCTCTCCCGAGTCACTGATCATTGCTCTTTGTGTGATGCTATTCTTGTGGAGTTGGAGAACCTAAGGACCGTACATGATAGTGTGCTTGCTGAACTTGATGGTCTTAGGTTGAAGAATGCTAGCACTAGTTCTATTGATGCTATTCCTGTTGAGGCTAGTTTTCTTCATGCTCACTTCACTCCATCATGTGCTAATTGCCCTAAATTGCTTGTCGAAGTTGATGCCATGAGCGAACACCTTAGAAAGCTTTTTGCTAGAAATGATGAACTTGAATTGCATGCTTCTAAGGACCCAGTCAGCTCATGTGAGGGCTGTAAGCAACTAAAACTTGACAATGATGCTTTGAATGTCAAGTGTGATCAACTTGCTAAGGATTTACTAGTCAAGTCACAAACTGGTTGCTTGCTGTGTGTTGGGGTTAAGGATGATGTGGATCAAATCCATGTCGAGCTTAAGAAGAAGTTAAAAGACCAAACCCTTAGGATTAGAGATGCTCCTTGCGTTTCTTGTGAGGCCCTCAAGATTGAGGCAGCCGTGCTAAGGGAACAAAAAGCACGTGCTGAGAGATCTTCTCTTTCTGGTTCTTCTTCTTCCTCTCCTTCCCCTATTCTTCTTGTGCTTCTTTCTTCCGAGATTGCCAGTATCTTATGAGCACTCTCGAGAAGTTTGTTGGAGGCAAGAAGAAGCTCAATCTTATTCTAGACCAATCCAAGATTAGTAGATTCAATCAAGGTCTAAGATTTGATCCCTTGGAGCACGCTCGGGCGCATCCTCCCACCATTGTGCGCGGCTCCAAGAGTGGTGAGATTGTGGTAGCTCCCAGAGTGAGTACCACCATGTTTAGATCTGCTGGGGTTGTCCATAGGACTTCTGATTAGAAGGGTGTTACTCCTATTGCTTCTGCCTCTAGCAAGGCGAAGTACACATGCACCTTCTGTAAGAAGGATGGTCACCTAATAGATTTCTGCTTCAGGCGTGCCAAGATCACTCGGCGTGAGCGTGTTGCTGCTCTTAGGGGTATTGAGGTCATCCCTGCACTTTGAGTGCTCCTAAGACACACACTGCTTCTAGACAAAGTTAGAGAGTCGTCTGTTTTTGGGCAGCGTCCAGGACTTGGTTTTCATGCTAGTTCTTCGAGTTTTAGTCCTAGAGCTGTTCGTAGTCAGTCTTTCCGCCGTCCTCTTGATATTCCTCGCTTTTCCCATCGAGGTAGATATCGGTGGCGTGAGGTGTTTTCGGTAGGAGATCCAGCACCTTCTTGGGATGGTCGGCTTTTGCACCACGGCGTGCCAACCAGCTTTGACTCCTAGATTATCTACGAGTTGCTCCCGATCGTGTGAGAGTTGAGCGTCAGAGAGACACTCGAGTCGATCTTCTTCGTGGTCGGTACTGAGGTGTCGTATGGTTCAAGATTGGGTTCCTAATTCTTCACTCTATCCCAAGATCGAGTCATCTTTCTCTCTTGTGTCTTGATCAGTTAAATCCGGATGGGGAAGGGCGATGTTTGGATTGTTGACTCGGTTGTTCTCGCCATATGACCGGAGATTCTCGTTGGTTCTCTTCCTAGTCCGAGCCCCGGTGATGAGTTAATCACTTTTGGGATGCATCTTCGTAGAGTCATTGCTAAAGGTACCATCTGCATTAACAAAAATTTCATTCTTAAAGATGTTGCCTTAGTAAGAAAGCGCAATACAATCGCTCTCTGCTTTCTCGACTTATCGATGACTCTTTCGAGGTAAGTTTCAAGAGTAATGCTGTAGAATCCTTGATTCATCGGGAGGGTTAGTTTATGGATTTCTAGATTTGGGAGAGTCTTTCGTGCTGATTTTTTCGCTTCTTCCGAGACTCTCTTCGATGTTTGATTGCTTCGAGTCCCGTGATCTCTCCTTCGGCATAGGAGACTTGGTCACATTGGTTTTGATCATTTGACCGAGTTAGCGCCACGATCTCATTCGGGTTTGCCCAAACTCAAGATGGTCAAAGACTTAGTTTGCTCTCCTTGCCGACATGGCAAGATGGTTATCGCTTCTCATCCTCCAGCCACCGTAGTGATGGTGATGCACCGTAACAGCTTTTACATATGGACACCGTTGGTCCGGCTAGAGTGCGATCAGTAGGAGGGAAGTGGTATGTTCTTGTCATCGTTGATGATTTTTCTAGATACTCTTGGGTATTCTTCATGGCCTCGAAGGATGAGACCTTTTCTCACTTCAGGGGTTTGATCAGTAGGTTGTCTATTGAGCTCCCAGGTGCATTACGAGCTATACGCAGTGATAATGGCACGGAGTTCAAGAATTCCTACTTTGAGAGTTTTTGTGTGGAGTCTGGTTTAGAGCATCAGTTCTCTTCTCCCTACGCCCCTCAGCAGAATGGCGTAGTGGAAAGGAAGAACAGGACCACTGTTGAGATGGCCAGACGATGCTAGATGAGTCAAGATACTCCTAGGAAGTTTTAATGAGGCTATAGCTACGCTTGCCATGTTTCTAATCGCGTGTTTTGAGAGCACATTTGCATCCCACTTCTTACGAGTTGAGGTATGGGCGAAAGCCCAGTGTGTCTCATTTTCGCTTTTGGTTGCAAGTGTTTTATCTTGAAGTCCTGTAACCTAGATAAGTTTGAGTCTCGCTCTTACGATGGTATCTTTCTAGGTTACTCGACTTCTTCTCGTAGCTATAGGGTCCGGAGCGTTGATGCGCATAGGATCATAGAGACCGTGATGTGACCTTTGATGAGGCTAGCCTAGGAGCTAGACACGATGTTTGTGCTCTTCTTATCCCTCCGAGACCATCTTTGTAGAAGATGAGGATGATGGAGATGATGGAGTTCCACCGGATCCAGTCCCCTCTACACCTGAGGTGCCTCCTGTTCCCATTTCTGCACCTCAGGGAGACCAACCCTTGCCTTCCGACTCTCCTTCACAAGTGGCTCGCTCCTACCTCTTACGTGCATGAGGTAGAGGCCACTCGCTTCTCAGTCCTCCCGTCATATCCGTAAAGCTCATCCACCGATCGGATCATTGGTGATCTGTTTGGGCGGTCACTCGCTCAAAATCAGTTTGTTCGGTTCGCCTCCACTCGCCTTTGTTGCCTCCTTTGAGCCGAAGGATGTTTCTCATGCATTATCCGATGAATCGTGGATTAATGCTATGCATGAGGAACTTGAGAACTTTGAGAGGAACAAGGTATGGCAGCTTGTCGAGCCCCATCCGGTCATAATGTCATTGGGACCAAGTGGGTGTTCAAAACAAGCAGAGTGAGGATGGGGTTGTCATTCGCAACAAGGCTAGGCTAGTTGCACAGGGCTTTTCTCAGTTAAGGGTCTTGACTTTGAGGAGACCTTTGCCCTCGTAGCTAGACTAGAGGCTATTAGGATCCCGCTTGCATTCTCTCGCATCCCGTGGTTTCAAGCTCTATCAAATGGATGTCAAGAGTGCATTCCTCAATGGCTATATTGAGGAAGAGGTTTATATCAAACAACCTCCAGGATTCGAGAACCCCAAGTTTCCGAGTCATGTATAAAAGCTCTCCAAAGCTTTGTATGGACTCAAGCAGGCCCCCAGAGCATGGTATGAGAGGCTCAAGTCTTATCTTCTCAGCCATGACTTCAAAATAGGTATAGTAGACAAAACTCTGTTCATCAGACACCATGAGTCTCATTTTCTTCTTGTCCAGATTTATGTGGACGATATCATTTTTCGTGGCTCGTCTCATTCGCTTGTGTCTCAGTTTTCTGAGGTGATGAGCACAGAGTTTGAGATGAGTATGATGGGCGAGTTGAGCTACTTTCTTGGCTTCCAAATCAAGCGCACTCGGGAGGTACTTTCTTGCATCAAGGCAAATATACCGTGACCTCCTGGCGCTTCAACATGTCCGATGGGAAGCCGGTGATGACTCCTATGGCCACCACTTCGTCCTCGAGCCGATGAGGATGGTGAGCCTGCGATCAAAAGGAGTTTCGAGCATGATCGGCTCCTCTTGTACCTCACCGCTTGAGGCCGGACATACATTTTCTTTGTGTGTGCGTGCGCTCGATTTCAAGCTTCTCCTCGCGCTCTCACCGCCAAAGCGGTCAAGCGCATCTTCAGTACCTTTGTGCTACCACCGATTATGGTATTTGGTACTCTTCGTCTTCTTGTCTATCTCTTAGAGCCTTTTCGATGCCGACTTTCTTTGGTCAGAGGATAGATAGGAAGAGCACTTCGGCACTTGCCAATTCATTGGCACTTCTCTTGTTTCTTGGTCATCTAGGAAGCGATGCGAGGTTGCACATCCACACCGAGGCCGAGTATGTTGTCGCGACCGATTGTTGAGCAGTGCTCTCGATGAGATCGACCTTACGGGACTATGGGTTAGAGATAGAGAGTGTGCCACTTTTCTCGTGACAACACTTCAGCTATTTGCATTGTTAAAAACCCAAAGGCAACATTCCCGGACCAACCACATTGATATTAGATATCACTTCCTTAGAGACCATGTGGAGAAGGGAGATATCGCGCTGATTCATAGAGAGTGACCTTGATTAGCGATATCTTCACCAAGCCTTTGGATAGCTCATTTGTTGCCTTGAGGAGTGAGCTTGGAGTCGTGAGCCCTTACGGCCTTTCGTGAGGGGAGTGGTTTGTATATTATGTATTATATGTTTTCTTCCACTTAGCTTTTCTTTTCTTTGTGTTTCTTTTGGGTGACTTTGGGCTTGTTTTCTTGAGTTTAGTTCACTCACTTAGACTTTCGCATGCCTTCCATGGACCTCTTATCTTGTGCTTTAGGTTGCTATCTTGCGTGATTATCTTCTCTCTTCTCTCTAGGTTGAGTTCCCTCACGCCTTATAAGTCTAGCGGTATTGGGCCTCCGGTAGGCAGGTGCTGTGTGCACTCCTTAGTTGGGATCTAGAGTCGACTTCCCTATGTCACCACTGGGAAGATAAGAGCGAGTCTAAGCCGTAGTGAGTCTCTTCTATCTTATCTATGCTCAATAGCCATCCAGCTTTTGCGTTTCTCGGCTTCTTCTCCTCATTCTGCTTTTTTCGGTTGTTATTGAGTTCATTCGGGTTTTCTTTATGCCTAATCTTGATAATAACTCAACTTTAACCAGATTTGAGCTTAAAATTGATTCATTTGTTGAGGGGGAGTTTGGGATTCTGTTCATGCATTGCATTTAGACTGCATTTTCTGTTTTATGAGCTTTGTCTATTATGCAATTGATTTCTTCTTCATGCTATACACCATGCTACATCATTTGAAGAAAATCACTAGCTTAGGTATGTCCAAGTTCATTTAACTTGCTAAGCTTAAAAATGAAATAAGCTTTAAATGAAAAACTTGATGAAACTTGTTGCTTTTACTTGCTAGGTTTCTTCTCTAGAGGTTTGTGCCATAATTTGAGAAATTTAGGAGTTCTCTAGAGTCCCTATAGCAACTTGGGTGAAACTAGTTTGATCCATGCTAGAGTCCTTCAATTGCTCATGAATCATTGTGCAAAAAAAAATGAAAATTAAACAAAATTGACTCTTCTTGTGCACATATGACTCAACACCTTGCATTCACAAGACCACTTCCCATTGCACTTGGGATGAACTTGGAATACATCGTGTTTGACCTAGACCATCCTCCTAAGAGTTCATCTTGAGATGGTCGCATACGGCTTGAGTCAATTGGTTGTCAAAAGAATGCAAATAATGTCAAACATTTGAACCCCGCTATGTCTTGTATGATGATAAATCAAAATTTGCATTAAGTGATAAAGGAGCCCAAAGGACCTTGTATGCTCTTCTAGATCCCCCAAAGTGTTGAGTAGGTTGAACTCTAGGTTTTCCTTTTGATCCTTAGAGTGGCTATTCTTCTATTTTTGAAACTAAAGCTAAGTATTCAAAACTAAGCTCGTATTTGCACTTGGACATGTCTTAGTTTAGTCATCTTCTGAAATTGACAAGCTTGGTGTAATATCCTTCCATTTTGATCAATTGGATAATCTTCAAAGCTCTTTCGATTGCATTTCATGCATACATAAAAAAAATTGATGCCTATATTGCCAAAAGGGGAGAAAACGAGAAAAGGGATCACTAAAATGATAAAATGTGAATGCTTATTTGGTTATTATGATCTTTGTAAAACTATGCTACCTACTACATTTGGATCATAATCTCATAATCACATTTGACATGTTTAGTTGGATTTTAGAGTTTTGTTGAAAACTTGCTCTTTCTTAAATTTAACTCTAAAATCTGAATTCCTCTTCGTCAACTTGGTCATGGTTCTAATTTCTATCTTTGGACCAAGTTTGACTTTGCAACTAAAAATTGCTTTCTTCTTCATTTTCTTCAAACTCAAATTTATGCCTTTTGTGTGGTTTGTCAATATACTCATCAAGGGGGAGATTGAAGGACCATGTGGAGGTCCATCCATGTTTGTGATGAGTATTTGACTTTATTTGAGCAAGGTGTGCTCAAGTTTGAGTTTGATTTGGATTGATTTTCAAAATGAAGCAATTTGAGTTGTCTTTGCCAGGAGTGGCAGTACCGGCCGTATGGGCGCGGTAGTGGTGAGTTGGATGGTTTATTGCACATCTTTGTGGGCATTGCTATGTGAGGAGTTTCCTTGTTTTTGATAGTTGCAGGACAACGGTGCTAGGTCATGGTGAGGCGAAGGATGACCGGGACTAGGCGAGGAGCGTCGAAGGTCCAGACGGTTGGGAGATCGCCGGAAGATGATCGGAGACGGAGTCCGGGCAAGTCAAGAAGACAAGGAAAGGAGTTGATGCTAACTAGATGCCGTGTGAATCAATGAGGGCCATCGGATTGCGGTCTAGTTGATGGGTTAGCGGGTCTAGGTAGTATGCTTTGAAAACCGTGCAAGAAAACCCGGTATGTGTGTGGGTTTTGGGTTAGCCCTTGCATGGCTGTGTGTGTGGGTTAATCCTAGCCCTTAGATGAGTGCTCTAGGGTTGAGGGACTCATCCAAGGGTGGTAGGTGGCCCAAGAGTAGTATAAATAGGGGTGGAGGGGTAGCCTCCTTCCCTTGAAGGTGTTGAGGTTTTGATGCTCATTTGAGCTTTGCCCACATGAATGTGAGGCTTTGTAACCTCCCTTCCAGAAATGAAAGTTTTATCCATCCACCTCTGAATTTATTTTATGCATTTACATTATGTCTTTACTTTGCATAATTTAAATTCAGCATTTACTTTCCGCAATTACATTCCCGCAATTTACTTTCAAGTAATTTGGATTTGCCTCCCCTCCTTCTAAATGCTGCTGATCTTGGATGTTTTGAGTGTGTTCATATGGTTTTACATCTCTTTTGCACTCTTGGATTGAGTAGAGAACATCTTTTCTTTCAAGTTCCAACTTTGTTCAGAACTTGTTCTTCGCGCAGCACTCAGTGTTTGATTTTTTTAACAGTATATAAAAATCCTTTTTGAGTGATTCATGTTTGAGGAGGTGAGGGATTCTGATATACACCTGCAGAAAAATTTTGGAGTTCACTTGTTGCACCGTTTGGGCGCCATGAGGTGAAAACCGAGCCCCAAACTTTCTGCTCGAAGTTCTTGAGCATACTATGTTCTTAGATGTTTCCTGTTTTTTCTGTAAGGCTTTTTGAGGAGAAATTTGGTGGAGTTCTTCACGACTCTGATGCTCATGGGGAGAAAAATTCTTAGAATTTTGTGAGCTGCAGAAACCCACCAACCTCCTGTGCAAATTGAGGACAAGTTCTGGAAATTCTGCTTTTGCTTTTCTGAAAGTGACTTTTGTGATTTGAATTGATGTCCTTTCTAAAAGCAAGAGTTTGAATTGATTCCTCTTTATCTTGGACACTAGACAACCAGGATTGTGACTCAAAAATCCCCACATATTTTATGGTACTTATCTATGCAAGCTTGGGGTACACATAGTTGTCTAGTCTTTCGGGTTTTTCACAATTTCCTTTGAGCGATCTTGTCGAGGTTTTTGTTGGAGTATTTTGGAGGAATTTTTATTTGCGACCATTCACCCCCCCTCTGTTCGCCATCTTGGTCCTTCACCTACACAACCAATCGCCGAAGTTATCTCTATGCTCTCTCGCAATCCAACCCTCTGACTTCCCTGGGTTTGTTCTGGATAGCATGCTCTTATGCATGTTGACATACGGGGCCACCACAACTGATTGTCCCAAAACTGCGAAATATGCTTGTGTGAATGAAGCTAGATTGGTTGTACAGAGTGATTTCTCGCCTAGTGTCCCTTTTCCCTGTAGCCTCCCCTCATACCGAGATATAGGCACCCCAATCGGTTTGAGATCCATATAATCGACGCAGAACTCAATGACCTCCTCGGTTCCCCAACCATCGGCAATGCAGCCTTCCCGCCGATGTCGGTTATGAACATATTTCTTTATAACCCCTCATGAACCTCTTGAAAGGGTACATCTGATGTAGAAACACAGGACCAAGAATTCGTATCTCTTTCACAATGTGAACAATGAGATGGACCATAATATCAAAAAAAGATGTAGGGAAACACATCTCGAGCCTGCATAGAGTGTGGACCACGTCTTCCTACAGCTTATCTAGTTTTAACAGATCGATGGCCTTCTGTGAAATCGCGTTGAAGAATAAACACAACTTTATAATTGGGTCTCAGACTTTCACTGGCAGAACACCCCTAATTGCAATTGGAAGCATCTGTGTCATCATCACATGGCAATCGTGAGACTTCATGCCAATTAATTTTAAGTCTTTCATTGAGACTAGTATATTTATGGTGGTAGAGTAACCAGACGGAACTTTGACTTTGTGCAAGAATTCGCACACGCTAATTTTTTCTTTCTTGCTCAGAGTGTAGCAGGCTGCGGGAAGGTACTTTTTGCCTGTATCCATGTCTTCGTGATGCAACTCCTTCCTGAGTTTCATATCTTCAAGGTCCATCCTGCGTGGAGGTTTATCTTTTGTTTTGCCAGGTATATCCAGTAAGATACCAAGCAAGCTGTCACACACGTTCTTCTCTATGTGCATGGCGTTGATTGCGTGTCGAACTTCCAAGTGTTGGCAATAAGGTAGGACCTAAAATACTGATCTCTTTTTTCACAAAGGAGCCTTATCACGGGAACTTGAGATAGATGTACTGTCGGTTCCCTTTTCGTGAATAATATGAAGATCCTTTATGGCCGCAAATATCTGTTTCCCAGTGCAATTCTTCGGAGCTAAGGCAATCTCCTTTGCCCCATCAAAAGCTCTCTTATTATTGCGGTATGGGTGATCCTTGCGAAGGAACCTACGATGCCGCATGTAAGCCATTTTTGGACAGTTCTTCAGTCACCGGCTAGCTGTATCATCCAAGCACTGGACGCATCCGTTGAACCCTTTTGTCGTCTGTCCCGATAGGTTACCAAAGGCAGGGTAATCATAAATGGTTACAAACAACAATGCGCGTAGGATAAAGTTCTCTCTTTTGTACTCATCCCATACCCGTACTTCATTGTTCCACAATATTAGAAGATCTTCCACCAATGGTTTGAGGTACACATCGATATCGTTGCCAGGTTGCCTGGGCCCTTGGATCAGTAGTGGCATCATAATGTACTTTCGCTTCATACAAAGACAAAGAGGAAGGTTGTAGATACAAAGAGTCACCGGCCAATTATTGTGACAACTACTCATGTTGCCGAAAGGATTCATCCCATCCGTACTCAACCCAAACCTTATATTCGTCACATCATATGCAAAGTGCTTCTTATATTTTCTGTCGATGTTCCTCCATTGCACAGAATCAGCAGGGTGTCTAAGCATTCCATCCTTCTTACGCTCTTTAGTGTGCCATCGTAGCAATTGGGCATGCCTTTTGTTCGTAAACAATCGCTTCAGACGGGGGATTATAGGGAAATACCACACCACCTTACGGGGGATCTCCTCTTCTTATACTCCACCCCGACATCATCGTTATGAATATCATCGTTGCCCTTATACCGCTTTGCTTTGCAAACAGCACAGGCATCCAAGTCTGCAAACTCATTACGATACAACATGCAATCGTTTGGACATGCGTGTATTCTTTGTACTTCCAATCCCAACGGAAGACAACCTGCTTGGCCTGGTACGTAGTTGTAGGCAACACATTACCCTCTGGAAGCAAGTCCCCCAAGAGACATAACATCTCAGTGAAGCTCTTATCGGACCTACCATTGCTTGCCTTCAACTGCTGTAGTGTAAGCACGGTATGCAGTTTTTTTGCTCCTCCTTGCAGCCTGGGTACAATGGTGTTGTGGAGTCCTCTACCATATGCTGGAACTTTTGAAACTCTCTTTCACTCGTTAAGTCCCCCTCTCCATCACGCAACAGTTGATCCAGATCGTCATCATGGCTATCGACAAACGTATCTTCGACCGCCATCATATCGTTGTCTCCGTCATCTTCAGCAATGTGTTGCCCTTCATGTACAATCTCGTCTTCACCGTGCTCGGTTGAACAGGTATAGCCAGCCTTGAAACCCCTTCGAAGTAAGTGTGCATGTATCGACTCTATGGTAGAAAACAACTTCTCATTTTTGCAATCAACGCATGGACAACACATATAGTCTGCCATACTCTTCGACTTGTGCGCCGCAGCCGCGTTTACAAAATAAGTCACACCATTAAAGAACTCTGCGCCACAATGGTCCGTTTCATACATCCACCTTCGGTCCATATACAATTTAATTAAATCAAACATCACATAAGCATATAATTGCAAATAAGAATATAATTGTAAATGATAAGATTTAAAAATCCATGTAACAATTATGACTATATTAAAATACATCAACCTTTTTTCATTATGCAAATATCCATCTAGCAATTTTTTATTATTTTATAAAATGGAAATAATTGTAAATACTTAGGATATATTTTTACTATATTAAAATACATCAATCTTTTTTCATTATGTAAATACCCATCTTGCAATTTTTTATTATTTAAAAAATAATAAATAATTGTAAATAGTTAGGATATATTTTGACTATATTAAAATACATCAACCTTTTTCATTATGTAAATATCCATCTAACAATTTTTTATTATTTCAAAATTTGAGCATACATCAACCTTTTTTCATTATGTAAATATCCATCTGGTAACTTCTTATTATTTACAAAATTAAAAATAATTGTAAATAATTAGGATATATTTTTACTATATTAAAAATATCCAAGTAGCAATTTTTTAATTACTTTCATAATTGATAATATCAATGTTGCAATTTTTAATTACTTTAATAATTGAAAATAAGCATATAATTGAAAGTACATGATATATTTGTAAATAATTAGAATTACAAATGTATCTTGCAATTTTCATTATTGCAAAATTCATCTATCCATTTTCACTATTTAAAAAGCCACTAAATCACTGAAATGAATAATAATTGTAATTATCAAAATCTAAAGCAATCTATAAAGTAAAATCCAACTACAAATATAATGTAGATCAAATTACTAATCTTGAAGAGAAATAGATATGAATTTTAATACAATTTTTCAGCAGCAATTCGTCACAATAAATGGAACAGAGACGCCTCTCTGTTATGCTCGATCGGTCGGGGGAAGGGACGACCAGATATATAAAGGACTGGCAGTGATAAGCTCGGATTGCGCGGAAAAATAAAATCAGGCGAGAAAATAAATATCACTACCGGTTCTGGTGTGAAACCGGTAGTGAAAATGCCAATATCACTGCCGGTTGATAGAAGATCCGGCAGTGATATATCACTACCGGTTTTATATATAAACCGGCAGTGATATCTGGTTATCACTGCTGGTTGGTTCCACGAACCGGTAGTGATAAGTTGTCCCCCTGGCTTAACTTTTGAACCGACAGTGATATGTTCGCACTGCCAGCTCTATCCCAACCGGTAGTGATATGCCGGCAAGGATTGCCTGTTCTGTAGTAGTGTAAAGAGGTGGTGATCAAGGGAAAACCTTCCTAGGGTTGTGCCCCAATAGGGGAACACACAACCTGGACTCGGATCCAAACAATATTACAAGACCCAAGTTGGCCCAACAAGTGACGCAACACTTCTTTTGACAACTGTGTCGTGTAGACAAGGAATCATAAGGTGAGGTTAGAACCATTGGAAAGATCTCGTCATAAGCTTTCAATCAAGTACTCGAACACTTCCAACGGACTTCGTATGTGAAAGTTATGATCATTTTAAATCAAGACTGTCAGGCTGATTCTGAATTGAACTAGCATTGAAGCAGTGTTAGCCTAGACTTGTTGTGGTAGTAGTGATGCTTCGCTCTCCTTAGTTCCTTAGTAGAATAACATCACAAGACTTAGGTAGAAATCCATTCTCAATAGAAAAATTATAAACTCCTAGAAACGAGCTAACCTCATAATTCAACTGTCATTCACGTGCCCTCGTCATAGGTCCTTGCCAAGCATTTTGCGAAGAATTATTGTGTGTATTCAAAGAAGTGATGTCCTCATCATTCTCCCCCTCTTGAATTGGAGTCGTTCTTGACTCAAGATCATCTTCTTCTCCTAAGTATGGCTTTAAATCTGCAATGTTAAATGAGACTAACCCCAAAATCTGTAGGCAACTCAAGTTTATATACAGTATCATTAATCTTTTCAATAATCTTGAAAAGACCCTATCAGCTCTAGGCATCAACTTAGACTTTCTGAAGTTTGAAAATCTATCTTTTCTCAAATGCAACCAAACAAGACCACCAACTTTAAAAGTTATTTCCTTTCTACTTTTACTACTAGCGACCCTATATTCTCATTCATGCGCTCTATGTTTTGTTTTGTAGTCTCATGCAACTTAAAAACAAATTCAATATATTTCTTAACATCTAGATTTACCTTCTCTGAAGATGGTAAAGGTAACAAATCAATTGGAGCACGAGAATTAAAAACATATACTACCTGAAAAGGGCTCATATTTGTGGTTGAATGCAGTGAGCGGTTACAAGCAAATTCTACATGAGGTAGACATTCTTCCCACAACTTCAAGTTTTTCTTCAAAACAACCCTCAACATGATTGACAATGTGTGGTTAACGACTTCAATTTGTCCATCAGTTTGGGGATGACATGTGGTAGAGAATATCAACTTCGTCCCCAACTTTTTCCATAAGGTCCTCCAAAAGTGGCTCAAGAACTTTGTATTTCGATCTGAAACAATTGTGGTTGGCACACCATATTTATCAAGTGACTTGTTGTAAATTAATATATCATCAAAGTAAACCACCACAAATTTACCAATGAAAGCACTTAAAACTTCGTTCATTAATCTCATGAAAGTGCAAGGTGCATTAGTTAAACCAAAAGGCATCACTAACCCAAACTTAGTTTTAAATGCAGTTTTTCATTCATCTCCAAGTGCCATTCTAATGTGGTGGTAACTACTACGCAAGTCTACTTTAGAGAAAAGAGTGGTGCCACTCAATTTATCAAGCATATCACCTAACCTAGAAATAGGATGACGATATCTAACAATGATATTATTAATGGCTCTACAATCAACACACATACACTATGATCCATCTTTCTTAGAAACTAAAATCCCAGGAACAGACAAGAACTAAGCCTTTCACGTACATACCCTTTGTCAAGTAAGTCTTGCACTTGATGTTGAATTTCCTTAGTCTCCTCCAGATTAGTCCTGTATGGTGCACGGTTTGACAAAGAAGCTCTCGGGATCAAGTTAATTTGGGGCTCAATTTCTCTAATAGGTCGCAGCCCTAGAGGTATTTCAGATGGAAACACATCAGCAAAATCTTGAAAAATGGTAGTAACAGTAGGAGGCAAAGATGCAGGCAAATCCTTTAGTGAAAACAAAGTATCTTTGCAAAGTAAATCATAGCAAACAGAATTATCTACCTCCAAGTCATTAAAATCAGATTTAGTAGCTAAAAGGATAGCACCTTTCAATTTAATTTCATTCTTTCTAGCATTTGATTCTCTAGCTTCTTTCTTTTTAGGTGAGAAGCATTTGTTAGCTACTTTCTGTTTCTCACTTTTAGCATTCTCCTTCTCACGTTTAGATTGTTCAATTTCATATTTAATAATTGCTTCATGAGACATTAGAAGCAAAACAATTTTCTTACCCTTATGCATGAGAGTATATTGATTAGTTCTACCATGATGAATGGAATCCTTGTCAAATTGCCATGGTCTACCTAAAAGTAAGGAGCATGTTTGTATAGATACAACATCGCAATCAACGTAGTCATGATATGAACCATGCGAAAAGTGTACTCTCACAGTTTTGATTACCTTCAACTTACTACATGAGTTGAACCATTGGATGTAGTAAGGTCGTGGGTGAGGACTTGTGGTTAAGCCAAGATTCCCAACCATCTCCAAGCTAGTCAAATTATTGCAACTCCCTCCATCGATGATGACACAACACGAATGATCATTGATTACAAACTTGGTTTGAAACAAAGTGTGTCATTGGTCCTGTTCGGCACTCTCTATTTGTGCACTAAGTACACGTTTCACTATAAGGCTCATGTACTTGTCTGAAATTTCAGCTCCCAAGCATTCTTCTTGTTCATTACTAGTGTCAGTCTCATCACCTGCATGGTTATTTGCAACAAGTATGTTCTTCACCAACTTCACTAGTTGAAGTACATTCCCCATCTTCTCTCACAATGAAAGCTCGCTGATTTGGGCACTCTCTCATGATGTGCCCGAACCCCTTGCACTTGAGACATTAGATGTCCCTTATACGTCTGGTAGAAGCAATTAAAGATGCACTCTTTGTTGGAGCAGATTTGGTGGGAGCTTGAATGGTTGTCACCTTTCTTGTTTCGGGTGCTCATGAGGGCGTGGAAGTAGAAGTGGAATGCCCTTGGCTTGGGGCAGATGAAAAAGGAGCCCTTGCTATTCCGCACTTGGCTTGGAGGAAGAAGAGCCTCCAAAATTGCTCATACTTCTTTTTTCAGCTTTGCAAGCAAGATGAAACAAACGGGTGGTAGAATTGTATTCTTTATAGTCAATGATGTCTTGAATTTCCTAGTTAAGCCCTCCCAAAATTCTAGCCATCTTAGCTTCTTCAGTTTCTTCCAAACCACAACGCAATAAACCAATTTACAATTCCTGATAGTATTCTTCTACTGATCTATTGCATTGTTTTAATTTTTGTAACTTATTTAACAGGTCATGTGAAAAATATGAAGGTACAAATCTAACTCTCATGTCTCTTTTCAAAGCATCCCAAGTTTTAGGTACATTTGGTAGTTTATGTTGTTCCCACCACCAAATTGATGCAAAATCAGTAAACACACTAGTAGCAGCCCTAACTCTTTTATTATCAGAGAAATCATGGCATGCAAATTTTTGATCTAAGTGCAATTTCCGATCATTATAGGCTTCAGGGTCATATCTACTAGCAAATTGAGGAATTGTAAACTTGATTTTAGTTAATGAATCATTATCATTATCAGTATCACTTACCTCTCTTTGTAACCTACCAATACCTTGTTGTAACCTACTAATACCTCGTCGATTTTGTCAGAGTCGACAACGGTCACGAGCGTCGGGGCCCTTAATCTCAGTGTTGGCAACATAGTTGTTCTCTTCATTGTTGTCCGCCTTGTCCTCACCACTAAAGAGTGGGTGGGATACAAGGCACATCGTGCAGCTCGAGGAGGACATTGCTCAAGGGTCTCAACTCTGTTGTTGATAGTGGTGAGGGTCTCATTGAGCCGATCGAACATGTTGTATATCTCTTCCATTTTCTTGTTGACCTTTTGGTTGAAGTGCTGCACAAGCATCTTCGTGCGAGGAGTGAGAGGTCCAGCATTCTCAAGTTCAAAAGACTGCTCATCACTGTCGGGACCCGAATTTGCAAATTCAGACCCTCTGTGTATAACGCACTAGTCCAGGATCACACTAATGCACACAGGCTTAACATAGATGCTATCACAGTCACACACAGCGGAATATATCATAAACTTAGTAATTAATATTAACTGTTGTCTTACATGATTATTGCCTCGCAGGGCTTATAAAAGAAATAGCAAATAAGCAGCAGCGGAAAAATAAATAAGCGTAGCAGCTCCCTAGTTCACCGCAGTCAACTGACGAGGCTCGGACTCTAAGCATTCGCATCCAGATAATCCTCCTCCACGAAAGGCGTAGATTCTTCCTCTTCTGAAGTTGTTGTTGTTGGGGTGAGTACATAAAGCACTCGACAAGCTGTGCACAGCAATGCAAGTCTAATATTCTATATGCTTGGCTTAATCCAAAGGAATGGCTAATATGGCTATTTTGCAATAAAGCGGCATTTAACAAGAATGAAATAAATAGATTGAAAAACAGTAAAACAAATAACAATAATTAATAGATTCAGTATTACAAGTAAATCAGATTTCCAATCCTAAGTCAAGTTCCATTTACTCTATGGCAATCCTGCCATCCCATCCAGTTTTCATTTGAATAAAGTCTAACCCTTAACTGTAATTGTCGAGCATTGCCTAATACCGTGAGCACGGCTATTCGAATAGATTGTACACTCTGCAGAGGTTATGCACTTTACCCACACGATACAACCAAACACCATCAAGGCGAGTGATCATAACAAAGCCTTTACAATGCTACACCTAGACCCAGTACTGAGCTAAGGTTTCAACACTGAAAGGTTAAACCACCACAACAGGGCCCCCCTCTTGCGCCATGTGAGTTAAACCGTAAACCCGGGGCTCACTATTCACCACGACAGTACCGAAATCTAGGCTTCACAAATTATTCAGCTAGACTGTCCCATTCCAGACATGTGGTTGCAAGAAAGACTCAGGTCAAAGGCTTGCAAGGTTAAGTCCTTAAAGTGATTAAGGCAAGACTTCCACGCACCCTCGCCAATCTCGCCCACCTTGGCACACCGCCTCGCCACTTGCCCCAATCTAAATCATTACCACCCCAGTTGATTACCAAGCACCACGTGCCACCAACATTTCAATCTAGTTGTGTGACCTCCTCGCCACGACAACTTAATATCACTATGTGACAACATATGACACACCAATTCATAAATATTGTTCCATATTCCATTAGTCAAGATGACACATGTGATGACGTGGCATGGCTAAGCAATCTACGACGGTCTAACTAGCCCATGTTGATTATCAATATTTACCAACTATTAACTAACCTTCCTAGGGTAACAACATGATCATGGCATATAATTGACAAGGTGGTCTTAATGCAAATAGGCAAATTATCTATTTCACAGATTAATTGAAATCATTTATCCAAATAAAATATCATGCATAAATTTAAGAGACAAAATAGCAATTTTGAGAAATCAGGTGCAACATGGTCAAAGCACAACTTGCCTTGGAGTAGGTGCTAATCTTGCTCTAAGCTTGGGTCTTGAAGCGACGAATCTTCCTCCGGATCACCGAGCAGTTCAACGTCTACGCGAAATGATGCCAAAATGGCAAAAATAAACACCAAAATAGGGAGCAAAAAAACTCAAAAAATAAAATAAAATTCACCAATAAATAGATCTTGACTTTAAAATTTTTTAGAAATTTGAATCACTCAAATCTGAGTTAAAATGCAAAAGATATGGCCTTTTGAAGTTTGAATAAATACTGAAAATACAGAAATTAGAATTTTCGATTTTCCCGAATTATTTTTATACAGAAAACTCATTTTATTGCGCAAGCGACACGTGGACCAATCACTGGCTGACACATCGCCTCGGCGCACAGACCCGGTCCACGAACCTCCTCTGGTCCACCGTGAACCCAGCGCATGACGCTTCAGTTTACACACCGACACGCGTCATGCATTCGTGCGACGATCTGACGGCCACCGATCTGTGCCCATGCGGCACTGACTCGACGGTCAGATCTAGATCCAACGGCTACAGATACCCGAGCACCTTACCACACTTAACGAGACAAGGCGCGATCTCTACCGCTCATCTAGGATCGGACGGCTACCCTTACCCGAGGCGTTTACTGATGCCGATGGAGACGTGGCATGATCGCAGCGGTTCGCCGAAGATCCGACGGTCGACGAAGCTCCGAGGCGAAAATGTCGGTGCGGCGGCGTAGCTTCACCAGAGCGGAGGAAGAAGACGAGCCCGACGGCGATTCAGGCGACTCCGGCGACGAAGAAGTGGCAGCTCTGGTGCGGCTGCTATCACTTCCGAAACAATACGATCCGATCCGCTCTTTCCAAAATCAACGGGTGCAATCGGATCTTACCTAAAATAACGCAACGCGATCTCAACCTCACGAACTTGATCCAACGGTTCACAGGCGCTAGGGTTTCCCGACTTCATCTTCAAATCTCGAGCGCTCCTTCGCGATTCAACGGCTCACGCAGCGCTGATGACGTGGCTTGATGAAGATCGCGCGATGAAGATCCAACTACCGCACCATACTGCAGGAACACAGCCGATCGGGCGCACACAAGACAAGGATCTTTGGGCTTCGACCAAGATCGTTCATCGAATTTTCTAAAGCTTTTTGATTTAAAATAATTCCCAAAATTGGATTAATTCATTTAAGGCAATTAAAATATCAGTAAAATCCCGAGAAAAATCTCATAAATACTTTGAGACATTCTGAGCTCAACTAAAATATTTTGGGCAAAACTTTATTTAACTTTGCAAACAATTAAATAGTTTTCTCAAAGAGGCTAAATACTTAATTTTCAAAATGAATTCCAATAAATCCAGAAAAATCCAAATAAATCACACATTGCACAAATGACAATAAAATAACACTTAAGGTAAAAATTGGGATGTTACAAACCTCACAGTATATGTTAAAGTTGTTCTGGATATCAGGCAATACCAACACTATGGCTGTCGTCAGACACTTCTTTAATTCCTCAAAACTCTCTTCACATTCTGGCGTACAAGCAAATTTCTTTTCCTTTTTCAGCAAATGCGTAAGAGGTCTTGCAATCGTCGAAAATCCCTCTATGAATCGGCGATAATATCCTACCATTCCCAGAAAACTACGGATCTGAGAAATAGACTTTGGTGGCTCCAATGCAGCACTGCCTCTACTTTACTTGGGTCGACGGCAACGCCTTCTGCAGTCATAACATGCCCGAGAAACTCCACCTTTTCCTTCCAAAACTCACACTTACTGAATTTAGCATATAGCTGTTGCTACGCAGCTTATCTAAAACTAGACTAAGATGATTTGCATGCTCTGCTTCGGTTTTTGAATACACCAAAATGTCATCTATGAACACGACAACAAATTTGTCCAAGTATTCCATGAAGACCTTATTCACCATGTTCATGAAATATGCCAGAGCATTGGTCAATCCAAAAGACATGACCGTAAACTCATAATGTCCATACCTTGTAGAGAATGCTGTCTTCGGAATATCTTCCGCTCGAATCTTCAACTGGTGATATCCTGAACGAAGATCAACCTTTGAAAACACTCCAGCTCCTCTTAACTGGTCAAAAAGGTTATCAATTCTTGGCAACGGGTACTTGTTCTTAACCGTCACTTCATTAAGTGCTCTATAATCGATACACATTCTAAGGCTTCCATCCTTTTTCCTGACAAACAAAACTGGCGCTCCCCATGGTGACGAACTTGGCCTTATAAAACCTTTCTCCAATAATTCCTCGATCTGTTTCTTCATTTCTACCAACTCATCGGTAGGCATCCGATAGGGTCTTTTTGCTATCGGTGCTGTTTTAGGCGCTAACTCAATGACAAACTCGATGTCACGATCTGGCGGCATTCCCAGCAGATCCTCTAGAAATACATCTGGGTATTCCATGACCACTGGTACATCTTCTATGCTGACGGCTTTCACGCTATTAACCATTAATTGACCACTACGAACTGCTGTCACTTGGAATTCCACTTTCTCTCCTCTAGGGCTCTCAATGGATACAACCCTTCGACCACAATCCAATATTGTCTTATGCTTGGACAACCAGTCCATATCGAGAATAAAATCCAAAACTTGGGTATCTGAAATGATCAAGTTCGCTAGGAACTCTACCCCATTAATTAGCAGCTTAACTCCCAAACACCCAAGGCTAGATCTTAACTCAGATCCCGGGGCTTGGACTAACATCACACATTTAAGATTTTTCATACTCAAACCATTTTCAGATGCAAAAGCTCGAGAGACAAATGAATGCGAAGCTCCCGAATCAAATAAGACTATTGCAGGTACTGAGTTTACCAAAAACTTACCCAGCACGATGTCTGACGCTTCCTGAGCTCCATCTGCGGTGATGTGGTTGACTCTGCCCCGAATAGTAGCTTGACGTATCGCTCCTGCCTGTCCAGTTCCTCGGCTCGCTCCCGTCATCGGCGCCTTAGCAGGTGTCGTTCCAAGGTTGAAACGCACTGGCGTGATACCTCCTTTCTGGGGACATCTATTAGCATAATGCCCCATCTCATTGCAACTGTAGCACCTTCTGGCGGCTGACTACTGCACTCCTCCTTGAGCATTGTTACCCTGGGCCGACGTCTGATAACTCTGTCCTGGTGGTTGCGGCGCAGGTGTTACTGGTTTGTTAACAGCTTACGATTGGAACCTAGAAAACTGTTGCGGTGTCATCCTCATTCGCAGGTGGTTAGGGCGTCCACCTGGGTTGGTCATCAAGCACTTGCGATCCTCCCCCAGTTCTTTGCGCTTATCCTCCAGAATCAAAGCCTTGTTTACCGATTCTTGAAAATCTGGAAAAGTGTGGGTAATTAGCCCAACCTGCAGCCCTGAGTTTAGTCCCTTCATGAAGTGGGACTTCCTGGCCTTATCCGTCGCTACGTCTTCAGGAGCATAGCGAGTTAACTGCGTGAATTTATTCAAGTAATCGGCCACCGATTGGCCTCCTTGCTTAAGCGCCCTGAACTCTTCCTTTTTCAGGTCCATCATCCCTTCCGGTGCATGATACTGGCGGAAGGCCTTGCAAACTCTTCCCATGTGATTTCCATGGGTGCCTCATGAGCAGCACAGTAGTTCTCCCACCATTCTACAGCTGTTCCCTCTAGCTGATGGGATGCGTAAAGAACCTTCTCATGGCCTTCACATTGGGATGCGTAAATTTTAATCACTCAAATCCGAGTTAAAATGCAAAAGATATGGCCTTTTGAAGTTTGAATAAATACTGAAAATACAGAAAATAGAATTTTCGATTTTCCCGAATTATTTTTATACAGAAAACTTGTTTTATTGTGCAAGCGACACGTGGAGCAATCACTGGCTGACACGTCGCCTCGGCGCACAGATCCGGTCCACGAACCTCCTCTCGTCCACCGTGAACCCGGCGCATGATGCTTTGGTTTCCGCACCGACACGCGTCACTCATCCGTGCTACGATCCGACGGCCACCAATCTGTGCCCACGCGGCACTGACTCGACAGTCAGATCTAGATCCAACGGCTACGGATACCCGAGCACCTTACCACGCTTACCGAGACATGGCGCGATCTCTACCGCTCATCTCGGATCGGACGGCTACCCTTACCCGAGGCGTTTACTGATGTCGATGGAGACGTGGCACGATCGCAGCGGTTCGCCGAAGATCCGACGGTCAATGAAGCTCCGAGGAGAGGATTTCGGCGCGACGGCGTAGCTTCACCGTAGCGGAATAAGAAGATGAACCCGACGGCGATCCAGGCGACTCCTGTGATGAAGAAGTGGCAGCTCCAGCGCGGCTTGACGCGACGAGTTCCAATCTGGAACCGGAGCGGCGGAAGGCGGTTCGACGGTGTCGAAAAACGAAGAAAACCACCGACGCGCCTTCGGGAACTACAGCGAGCTCTAGCGCACGGGCGACGGCGGCGGCTAGGGCTACGGCTGCGCTTGAAGATGGCGAACCTCGGGGTGCAGTCCGCACCTTAAATAGCCTCGGCATGCGCGCAAAAATGGAAATCCTAAGTCACGCGGCGGCGACAGCAAGTCGGCGGCGGATTCGGAAACCGAATCGGAGACGAAGAGTGAAGACCGTCCGATTTGCGATGAACAACTGCGATCACTTCCGAAACGATACGATCCGATCCGCTCTTTCCAAAATCAACGAGTGCGATCGGATCTTACCTAAAATAACGTAATGCGATCTCAACCGCACGATCTTAATCCAATGGTTCGCAGGCGCTAGGGTTTCCCGACTTCATCTTCAAATCTCGAGCGCTTCTTCGTGATCCAACGGCTGACGCAGCGCTGATGACGCGGCTTGATGAAGACCGCTCGATGAAGATCCAACGGCTAGCACCCGCCACTGCGGGAACACGGCCGATCGGGCGCCGCGACGACGGGCAGCGTGCGATCTTTGGCTTCGCCTAATCGTTCACCGAATTTTCTAAAGCTTTTTGATTTAAAATAATTCCCGAAATTAGATTAATTCATTTAAGGCAATTAAAATATCAGTAAAATCCCCAGAAAAAACTCATAAATACTTTGAGAAATTCTGAGCTCAAATAAAATATTTTGGGCATAACTTTATTTTAACTTTGCAAACAATTAAATAGTTTTCTCAAAGAGGCTAAATATTTAATTTTCAAAATAAATTCCAATAAATCCAGAAAAATCCAAATAAATCACACATTGCACAAATGACAATAAAATAACACTTAAGGCAAAAATTGGGATGTTACAAACAACCTTGCTACCATGTTTCGAATTTTGCGATCCTGCCATTATTAGTATAGAACAAGAAACTCTCAAGAAAGATGGTTAGCTCCTTATGAAGTATTAGGTGCTGGAGGTTATAAATGTCACACACAAGCTATTATCAAAATCTTATAGGACTCTTGCCAAGCAAACATGTGGTGCAACCGGTAACTGGTTCATGATAACCTGACTAGTTGATGATATTGCAATTACCGGTACGTCAAGACCTGTTCGGTTAGCAGTAGGTAGAGCTTGGATAGGCAATATTTATGTACAAAGGATAATACAATATTCAAATTCAGAGAATGCAAACTTGAAAAATTGTTCACGGTGCTAGTCAATAGTATATTGGTTCTATGCTAGTGTATACTAGAGACGCGAGCCTAGAATACTAGAAGAAAACACGACGCAGCACAACCAAAAAAAGAGAAGGGACACACTTTTTTTGTTGCGACAATTTTTTTCTAATTTTTTTACACACTAAGTGTCGACGCTAGGTATACAGTACTGCCGAAGGTAGCACTGTGGCACTTTGTGACGTGGTACTCTCTCTGTCTCTCTAAAATCAGGAAAACGTATCCAACTCCAACGCGGTAGCAATTCTGTTCGGATTCTTCTTTCCTTTTTTTCTTAACTTTTTCTGAAACTAATCTTTTCTTTTTTTTTACTTTCCTATTTTTTTTATCCGAACAGAACCTGCCCTATTCTAACCCAATCCGATTGAAACTCAATTCTTTCCTTATCCGAACGGAACCTTGCCTCTTATGTCTTCTGGGACTCCAAGGTGTGGCGTACAACAAGAGATCTGGGATGGTTGGTGTTGTGCGTCCAATGTGAAGATGAAGGCAGCGTGGCAAGGTGACGGTTGGTGGTTTGGCAAGATGATGGTTGGTGGCTCAGCGAGACAATGGTTGGCAGCGCGGTGAGATGATGGTGGATGTGTGCTGCAGTAGCGTGAAGGTGAGGGTGACCAGAACTCAAAACTCTAAGGGACTAGACACTACGACCGGCAACTCGACACGATGATACAACCAAAGATTAAACAATGTAAAAAATGAAAAGAAATTGCGAGGCATAGATTGGTTTGGATGGAGGATGATCAAACTATAATATTTTTTGTGTGTTGCTTTTTCTGGACTCTAGGACGAAAATAATCTACTAAACTAGGGTAATGAAATTTTCACCGGGCAATTGTGGCTCTGATACCACTTGATAAAAACATTGGCCTGATCTTTCGATGAGAGTGATAGCTACGATTGATCGATATGATGTTGACGATGAGGCTACTGTCGACTTTTGTAGTCGACAATAAATTTATGGGGCAGGCGCTAGATCTCAAACTCGAAGGTCACACAAGACAAGGGTTTAAACAGGTTCAGGCCCTGACGGTGTAGGTAATACCCTAATCCTGTGTGTTGGGATTATATGGATCTCTTGGATCTAAGATTGCTCAAAGCGCAATGTGCTCTGGGCGATATGCGATGTGTGTTGTGTTGAGGTGATTGCTCGATCCCTCTAGTGTTGCCCGCCTTCTCCCTTATATAATGGGGGTGGCGCGGCTTACAGAGTTCTGATCGGTCTAAGGGATTTCGATCGGTTACAGGATTCTAGTCGGTTACAGGATAGAGTTTACATCTTTATCTACCCTATTAACAACCCGGATTACAATCGTATCTTTTATATCTAAACATACATTCAACTGTCTATAGGATGTACCCCCTTGCGCACGGCAGCAGGGCTTAGCGCGGAGCTTATCCTTTGGACCTTCCTCTCGGCCCTGTATTCTCCTCAGGCAATGCTGGGCCGGTTATTAAGACACCTGGTTTCATATATTCCATAGTAGCCCCCGAGTGATTCATGATCCGGTTGCTATATCTTTATCTGGGACTTAACTTGGATCAGTGCTTTCAGCTTCTAGCATAAACTTCTGACTGGTTTCTTTCAACTAATCATAATCTTCAAGGGTCAATGCCGGACGGTCTTCAAAGTCGTTTTTGATTTCCCATGCCGATTCATTTTCCTAGAAACCTCTTTAGCTTCTGAAATGATCTTAACTCCAATTCTCCTTGGTTTTTGGTGTTACTGCATCTTCGCATTTACTTCAACCTTGCCACATCGGCTATAAAAGGCGAGCCAATGCTTCTGGGATGTATTCCTTCACGCTTAGTCCTCCACCTTTCTGCTTCAAGCTTCTGTCTCCTTCATGAGGATGGGGAACTTCATGGCTCCCCGGGACCCCGAGCTCGTCGAGCTGTGGGAGGCCTACGACCGCGCCATGGCGGAATTGGCCGAGGAGGAGGCAGTCGCCCGCGACTGCGCCGCCATCGACGCCTTCCTCGAGATCTTCCCTGCCCTTTATAGGGCTAGGGAAGCCCTCGTGGAGGCACTGGGTCGCGTGCGTCGGGGTGAAGTGTAGGACCCCTATAAATGTAATGTTTTCCCAGGCATAATGCCTAGGGAATTTTATATATAATAAAGAAGTACCTTTCAAAGTGTTTTCCATGATTGTCGTTTGACGTAGCTTAGACCCAGCTTGGGGTGCTTCGAAGTTTGCATGGTTCCTTGGTCGAGTGATATTCGCACCCAACCGTCGTAGGATACATCTTAGGTCCGACTTGGGACATATTAGGATTTGCACGGCTCTTGGCCGAGTGATACCCATATTTGACTGCTGTAGGATATAGCTTAGGCTCAACTTGGAGCGTACCATACATACGTGGCTCTTGGCCGGGTGATACCCATATCCGACTGGTGTAGGATACAACTCTGGTCCAACTTGGGACATATCAAGGTTTTCTTGGCTCATGGCTGAGTGATGCCCATACCCGACTGACACAGGATACAGCTCTGGTCCGACTTGGGACACATCGAGGTTTATCCGAATAGTATTCGTACTCGTTTATTACGACGCACAGCTTTTCGACCCTCATGGGGCATACCATTGGATCCGTGCCTGTTTAGGCACAACTCGTGATATATGATTCTGTCATGCGGTAACCACCTAGCAACCCAACATGGGGCATATCACAAGAAGATATTTTTAATCCAGACTAGAGGACACCCACGTCTCGCTTAGTTCGATAAGGAGCAACATGTCCCAAATATGACTTGGTCAAACCATAACTGCCTATGTATGTCAGGACGCCTGGCTAGCAAATCATTATGAAGCATAGAGCAGGGCTAGGGGTTCCACAATCTTTTTCCCGCATATTCAGCGAAAACCTAATTTTTCCCCTTTAAAGACTAAGCTGACGGTTCATTTTTCCCATCGCGCACTCCTGCCTCTTCTGCTTCCTTTGTCTCTCCGCCTTCTCCGCCACTAGGGTTAACTGCTGTTGCACTTGCATCCTTGCGCCGCCGTTGATCCTTTCCTCCGAAATTGTCTTCTCAATCTTCCAATAATGCCTCCCCACAGCCTTTGCGTCAAGATTGGACAACCTCGATCACGATGGAGGAGCGGTTGCAAGCCATGGTGGAAGACGGGGTTCTTCCGGCCTTGGCTCTGATTTCTGCCCAGCCTGCTGCAAGTGAATCCATCCCAACCCCCCGTTCCGAAGAGATTATGGTCTTTGAATCCTTCTTCCAACGCGGGCTGGGCCTTCCTACCTGCGCCTTCCTTCGCGGTCTTCTCTTCTTTTACAGCATTGAATTGGTGAACTTGAATCCCAATTCCATCCTGCAGATTTCTCTATTTGTTCACCTTTGTGAGGCTTTCCTGGGGATCCGCCCCCATTTTGATCTTTTTCGCTATTTTTACCTTCTGAAGCCTTACCCCTCAAAGAGCGACCCCAAGGTTATTGGGGGAGCCGGATTTCAGTTGCGGGAGGGGTTGAAGAAAAACTATTTTTCTATTCCCTTCAAAACTTCCAATAAGGGCTGGCACCAGGAGTGGTTCTACTGCGCCAATCCCAATCTTAATCTTCCCTCCTTTGTCGGGCGCCAGCCTAAGGTGCCCCTTTCTTGGGTTTCTACTCCCAATGCTGCGGATATGGACCAGGTGCACGATCTCTTGGCGCTGATTGAGCGATTGAAGGAGGATGGTCTCACGGGAGTTGGTCTGGCTCTTCATGAAGCCTCCGAGCCATTGTTGAGTTCGCTTCATCCCGGAGGCGAGAGGCTACTCTGCAGGGACCAGGTTATCTCTCAATTGGAGGAAGCCCCTGAGGCACTCAAGAGACTCTTGAAGGAGACAGCGACCAATGGTGCTAGCCAGGCTTTGGCGATCACCAAGTCGCTCTATCCCCGAGTGGAACTTGAAGCCGTTAAGGATGGCTACGCTTGCAATGTAGATGAAGATCGGGCTGTCGAGCTCTGGGAGGAAGTCAAGGATGCCTCTTCGGCTGTTATAGAAACTTTGGACCTATAAAACAAATATATAAAAAATGTCTCTTTGTTTTTGCATTTTGTCTTTAAATATGCTGCTTTGCCCGAGTGGTTTTGACATATCATGTCCGACTAGTCCAGCCCCCAGGCTCTGAGGCATGGTTCATGACGCATGTCTCAGAGTCTTTAAACTTTTTAGGGGCGAAGCACTC
Source organism: Otatea glauca (assembly GCA_036346275.1). NCBI lineage: Eukaryota > Viridiplantae > Streptophyta > Magnoliopsida > Poales > Poaceae > Otatea > Otatea glauca. The sequence continues at coordinate 30,919,178 of CM070721.1, read as the reverse complement.
AGACGCATAATTTTTGAGAAGATTATACGAGAACAACTTTAAGAGAAAACATTTTATTCAAAAAGAAACAATTGAATTACAAAGTTCAAGCGAAAAAAACGACGTAGTTGTTCTATGTTCCAGGTGTTGCTGATAGTTGTGCCGTCTTCACGCTTTAGCTTATAAGCTCCGGGGCGTATCACCTCATCGATGACATAAGGGCCTTCCCAGCTTGGGGAGAGCTTATGCTCGCACTTCTGATTCTTTCTAAGGACCAGATCTCCTTTGGAGAACACGCGGCTCCTTACATTGCGTCAGTGATAGCGACGTAAGCCTTGAAGATACTTTGCCGTCTGAATTGTTGCGACGTCCCTGGCTTCTTCCAGTCGGTCAAGGTCTTTTAGCCAGCACTCTTCCGAAGTGACTTCTTCATAGCTCCGAACCCGCGGGGATTCGAATTCTAACTCGGTGGGGAGGATCGCCTCTGAGCCATACACTAGGAAGAAAGGTGACTGCCCGGTTGCTCTGCTGGGGGTGGTTCACAGCCCCCAGAGTACCGAAGGCAATTCTTTGACCCACCGAGTGGCGTATGGTTTGAGACGATCGAAAATCCTCGCCTTTAGGCCTTGTAGCACCATGCCATTGGCTCACTCGACCTGCCCATTACTTCGGGGGTGTGCTACCGACGTGAAGCAAATTTTTATGCCGAGTTCGCCGCACCAGTCCTAAAATATGCCGCCTCTGAATTGGGTGCCATTATCCGTGATGATTCAGTTTGGTACACCGAATCTAACCACAATTTCATGGAAGAATTCTTTGACATTTGCAGCTCTGATTGTGACGACTGGCTTGGCCTCAATCCATTTGGTGAATTTATCGACGGCCATGAAGAGATGAGATAACCGCCTTGAGCCTTCTTCAAATGTCCCATCATGTCGAGCCCCCAGACCGCAAATGGCCAGGTGATGGGATGGTCTGTAGTTCCTGTGCCGGTTTGTTCATCTGTCGTGCAAAGAACTGACATCCTTCGCATGTCCGGACGATGTCCTCTGCATCAGTGACATCAGTCGGCCAGAAAAATCCCTGGCGATAAGCCTTGCCAACTAGGGTTGATGACGCCGCATGATTTCCACAAACTCCCGAGTGGATTTCCTTGAGAAGATCTCTTCCTTCTTGTTCTGATATGCACCGTCGTAGTACACTAGAGGAGCTCTTGCGATAGAGTTCTTCCCTGATCACCACATAGCTCTTGCTTCGGCGCATTATTCGTTCGGCCTGCACGCGGTCTTCGGGTAGTTCATCCTTCGTCAAATAGTCCAGATATAGAGCTGTCCAATCGGGGGTAATGACTAGGACTTCAGCCTCTACGTTCTTCTCCGCCGGGGCGTCCGACTTTGACCGAGTGCTAATCGTGGGATTATGAATTTCTTCGACGAATACTCCCACGGGCACTGTAGACCAGCAGGATCCCATTTTTGGTATCTCGTCGGCCGCTTCATTGTCCCGGCAGAGCACATGAACAAGTTCCAGTCCGTCAAAGTTGCCTTCCAGCTTGCGTACCTCCCGCGAGAGGCGCCATGTTGTCTTCGATGCAGGACCATTATTTTTGCACTTGATTGACCATGAGCATTGAATCTCCGCGGATCGCCAAACATCGGATACCGAGCGATATGGCGATACGGAGCCCATGGATGAGTGCCTCGTACTCGGCGGTGTTGTTTAATGTGGGAAAAGGTATTTGCAGGACGTACCTCAACTGTTCTCCACTTGGCGATATGAACACTATACCAGCCCCCACGCCGCTGAGCATGAGGGAACCATCGAAGTACATCGTCCAATACTCGAGTTCCTTGAAGACCGCTGGGTTTTGAAGTTCCGTCCACTCGGCAGTGAAGTCGGCGAGCGCTTGAGACTTGATGGTTGTGCGAGGCTTGAATAGGATATCAAAAGCTCCGAGCTCGACCTCCCACTTTGCAATTCTCCCGGTGGCCTCTTGGTTGTGAAGTATATCTATTATTGGGAAGGAGGTGACCACCGAAATAGTATGCTCTTCGAAGTAGTGCTTGAGCTTGCGGGATGTAAGGAGTACGGCATATAATAATTTTTGCACTTGTGGATACCGCACCTTGGATTCACTCAGGACCTCGCCGACGAAGTAGATCGGATGTTGGATCTTCTGCACGTGACCCGGTTCCTCCCTTTCTACGATGATCGCAGCGCTTACTACATGAGTCGTCGTCGCGATGTACAGTAACAGAGGTTCATCTGGAATTGGTGAAACCAAGACCGGGGGCGTTGTTAAGAAGATCTTCAAATCCTCAAATGCTTCCTGTGCCTCAGGCGCCCATTGGAACTTGTCCTGCTTCTTGAGGAGTTTAAAGAATGGCATACCTCGCATACCCAGTCGAGAAATAAACCTGCTGAGCGTGGCCATGCACCCTGTAAGCTTCTGGACGTCCTTTTGGCAAGTCGACGGCTCCATATTTGTTATGGCCCTGATCTTCTCTGGGTTGGCCTCAATGCCTCTTTGGGATACGATGAACCCGAGCAGTTTTCTCAAGATACTCCGAAAACACACTTCTCGGGATTAAGCTTCATGCTAAAAGCCCTTATACTCTCGAACATCTCAGTCAGGTCGGCGCTAAGGTCCTTCCTCTCTCGAGTCTTCACCACGACGTCGTCCACGTATGCCTCCACATTGCGTCCGAGTTGGGCGTGAAAACACCGCTGTATCACGCGTTGATACGTCGCACCAGCATTTTTCAACCCGAACGCCATCGTGGTATAGCAAAAGGCTCCAAAGGGCGTGATGAATGAAGTCTTGATATGATCTTTCGCCTTTAGGCGAATCTGGTGGTACCCTGAGTAGGCATCAAGAAAACTCAGGATCTCGCACCTGGCGGTTGAATCAACCACTTGATCAATTCGAGGTAGCCCGAAGGGATCCTTCGGACATGCCTTGTTGAGATCAGTATAATCAACGCACATGCGCCAAGTTTTATTCTTCTTTTGAACCAGTACAGGGTTTGCCAACCAATCGGGATGATACACTTCTTTGATAAAACCTGCAGCTAAAAGCTTGGTGATCTCCTGCTTGATGGCGTTCCGGTGATCTGGAGTGAACCGCCGAAGCCTTTGCTTGACTGGCTTTGCCTTTTCATCGATATGTAAGGAATGCTCGATCACCTCCCTAGGAACACCTGGTATGTCGGATGGTTTCCAGGCAAAGATGTCCTTGTTAGCCTGGAGGAAGGTGATGAGCGCGCACCCTCGAGCCCTGTCCCGACCAAAGTCGTCTTGGATGGGTCGGACGGGTCAAGGATGATTCTCTTGGTTCCTTCGCCGGGCTTCATCCCTAACGTGGCCTACTTCTTGGACGGGATGTTGCCTTCTTCCTGCAACGTGGCCACCTCTGTCTGGATATTCTTCCCCTCGCCGGTTGCCTCTTGCAGCTCGGCAAGTTCGTGGTTCTCTCGGTCGCACTCCAGGGACCGCTTGATGTCGCTGCGAACCGTGATGACGCTTCTGGGTCCCAGCATCTTCATCATCAAGTAGGTGTAGTGCGGGACGGCCATGAACCGAGCCAGTCCGGGTCTTCCCAAGATAGCGTGTCCGGGTCTTCCCAACCAACCATATGTATAGATCAAGGAAACACTAAATTAAAGAAAAAAGTTAATAAGAAATAACTATGCATACCCCTATTAAATGATATAACACAACCACTTAACCTTTTCGTAAACATTTAAGTAGGCATAGAGAGTGAAAACATGGCAACAACTACAATTTTAATTCTCTCAATAGACAAATATTTTGAAGTGGATACTCCTGGAACCATGGACAAATGTAGTGAAACGGAGAGAGTAGTATTATGGTAGGGAACTACTGATGTATGGAAAATGTTGCAATAAGTTTTTATCTTGCAATATTTCAGTTGGAAATTAGAACAAGATTCAAACTTTTAACTTGGATCAGATATTCAGTCTTTAGAATTTCTGTATCTACTATGGACATTTTTTTAATAAGAATTCCTCGCAAAAATGAAGAAGTTCGAGATCAATAGGGAAATCTGCAAGATATTAAATCCACCTCGTCGATGGATATGGATGATTTGGATCAACGGGAGGATTTTGGGTTTACCTGAACCGTTCAATGTCACAAGAGCGATGATGCTTCCAATGTTGCTGATTTATTCTTTTGTGAAATTGTTCGCTTGCATGGTGTGCCTAATACAATAATTTCAGATCATGATGCAAAATTCCTTAGTCACTTTTGGCGAACTTTGTGGAATAAATTGGGGACTAAATTAATGTTTAGCACTACCTGTCATCCCCAAACCGATGGCCAACTAAAGTGGTTAACACAACTTTATCTACCATGCTTAGGGCTTTTTTGAAAATGAAATTAAAAATATGGGAACAATGTTTGCCTCATATTGAATTTGCTTATAATCGCTCCGTATATTCTACCACGAAGATGTGTCCTTTTCAGATTGTGTATGGGTTTATCCCTTGTGCACTAATTGATTTGTTACCTATTCCTTCTTCCGAGAGAGTAAATTCGGATGCTAAACAACATGCTGAGTTGATTTTGATAATACATGAGCTAACTAAAAACAACATCGAGCGCATGAATGCTAAGTATAAAATTGCCGGTAGTCAGGGAAGGAAGCATGTTACTTTTGAACTGGGTGATCTTGTTTGGTTACACTTGAGAAAGGATTGGTTCCCAGATTTACGCAAGTTGAAATTGATGCCTCGCGCTGATGGACTATTCAAGGTAATTGCAAAGATTAATGATAATGCATAGGAGCTTGATTTACTTGCATATTTCGGGGTTAGTCCTACATTTAACGTGGCGGACTTGAAGCCCTACTTGGGACAAGAAGAAGAGCTCGGGTCGAGGATGACTGAAATGAAAGAAGGGGAGGATGATGAGGAGATCACTTCTTTGGGTACGCCCATAGCACCTGCTGCTACAACTCCTCAGCCTATACAAGGACCGATCACTCGAGCTCGTGCACGTAAACTAAATTATCAGGTACTTTCGTTTCTTGGTACATCTAATGACTTCAAGAACTATATGATGCTGCCTAAAACAGATTGTTTTATTCTTTCAAGGAATGAAGGTCCATATGCTTAATAGAATACAAGAAGATGGGAGCCAAGACTTGGTGATATTTTTAGCATTTCTCCATGGGATTTCGGCAGCAAGGAGAGGGGTGTGAAGAGGAACGCGGTATGCTACACTAGCAAAAAAAAATCTACCGCATAACCAGAAAGCTACTCGCAAGAAGGGGATCACAGATTAGATTACCACTAGACGTGCAGTTGCGTAATCCTTCGTGCGTCGATGTAGTGGATCGTTCTCGCCGCTGTCGTTGCGTCGATGGAGTGGATCGTCCTCGCCTCGTCATGGATCGTCCTCCCACGCCGTAGTCGCAGCAGCGTCATCGCAGTAGTCCACACGTCCAGGGATGGAACGCCGTGTGTCGGTGTGCAATCACCTGGTCGCTCGGCAGGGCCAGCGAGAGGAGGAGGCTAGGGTTTCAGGTGAATCACTTCTAAACTGTGGGAAAGCACACCCTGCACCCACCCTCCTCCCCTCCTTATATAGCCACGAGATGAAACCCTAAACTAGGGCCCATCAGTGTGCTAAGCCCACGAGGTCCATTAATTACGAATCCAATCCAAATTAATGCGTCCCAGCCCATTAAGTGTGTGACCCTGCAGGTTCACGTACGTTTGGACATGGATTCGGAAAACTCCTTTTCAATCCAATAGTTGGTAGCGGCTCCTTGCAAAGTATGCCAACTCCCAAACATACTATGATCTAATCGGACAGAACCTATCAAAAGTACTCATGTAATAATCCCTTTGCCAAGTATATGAAGATTGAACTCAAGGCGAGAAGCATGTCATCCTTTGATGATTCAATCCATCTCTCGTATCCGTGATATATTAATAAGTTGTGATTGACTCCTCAATCACGGCATGGCCATGCACTTCCTTAATCATATCACACGAGTGACCTTATAATATATCTCTGTTTCATTGGAGTGGCAAATTCCATCTTGACTGCTCACTTCCCTCTGCACGTTTTATAGTAAACATGAAAGCTTCCTTTATAACTATCCGGTTAGGAAGTAGTGTTTGATAGCCCCAAGGAAAACTAATACACATGTAGGGAATATGACAGTCTCAGGTCTAAGGATCATAAATCTACTATGTATGAGATACACTGATGACACATAAGAATGAAACATTCTCGCAATGTCCCATTGCGGGTCTATCTAACTCATGTTCTTCAACATGCGTCCACAATGTATAGTTGATATCTCCATATCCCATGATCTATGAAGCATGATCATCGATCACTACATGTGCTGATCTATTCATCGTTGTCCTATACGATGATATCCGATCAGAGATATTTATCAAACTACATCAATAAGTAAAGAGCTTCATAAGCAAATCACATACTTGTTAATCAATACAATGATATACATTCATTGGACCAATAATCATATTATTAGTCATAAACATAGTCATGTTACAATCATCTAAATGATTGCCTCAAGGGCATAACACTAACAACTTGTGCAATCAAGGAATGAGTTATAAAATATAAGTGAGGCACGAAAGCTCTATTGCACAAGTCGTAGAGAGATGCTAGCTTATTGCTTCAAGAATGTAAAAAGGGCACAAGATTGTTCACTAATTAATACAATTGCACAATCTAAAAATTTTACACAAATTAAGGTTTTGCTCAACATAGTGCAATCGGTCACTATTTTCTTTTGTATTCGTTTTCTTTCTTTCTTTCTTGGCCTTTTGGCTCTTTATTTTTTTCGTTCTTTTGTGATTTTCGACCAACACTATTGAAAACACAAAATTGATGTCATAAGATAATATAATGATATGATGATTCAAGATTATGCAATATATCAATATGAACAGCCTTAAGCAATATCAAATAGCTAGTCTCAATTGGGATCAAAGTATTCGCAAAGGATGAATTTGGTTACCAAAGGTATGTGTACTGTTATTTTTGTGATTTTAATCATGTAGATGCTACTGGACTCAAGAAATCAAAGGAGAAGCTAGAACTCAAAAACAATCCAAGAAACCCTAATTCGGTTTTTCTAGGGCAGCACACTAGTTGGCTGGATTAAAGTTCAAAAACGACCCAATCTGGAAGGTTCACTATGGAGGAAATTAAAGGTCATGTCTTAAGATTTCAATAGAGTACAACAACGCAAAAATCCAAGTTCGTATGCAAAATTTATAAGCAAAACACCGAACTGTACAAAATTGAAACAAAGGCTACACGAAGGAAATACAATCAACAACTAATTCAAGTAATCTAATGGATCAAAACTTAGCAAAACTCACCAATATTATTGATTAAACTAAGGGTTTACTTTTTGTGGGGCAATTTTCCAAATAGGACAAGAAAATAAAACTACTCTAAGGGGAGAAATTGGTCACCACTCAACCATGCTCTCATACCAAGATGATAGGGGGGTGGCCCGATCTTGTGATGACGAAGAAGATAACTAGGACCAGTGAACCTAGACGAATACTGGCGTCAACCACCATCTGGATACGACAACCTATGACACGTAAATTCTCCCAAGAACACGCTTCGATCCTCGCCTACTTGACCATGCAAAAGTAGACGCACGTTTACTTGAAATCACCTTGAAGAAGTTGCAAGAACAACGGTGATAATTTCAGATTGGAACTCCCTATTCTAATGAGGGCATTGGAGCACAAGCCATAGAATCAAGAGTGTATCTTTAATCTAAAAATTCATAATTTTTAATTACAATGGAGGGAGTACAAATATATATAGGAGAGGGTGTGCACAAATAGTGCACATAATGAACAATACTCGGATATGAACACTACCTGTGTGAACAGTACAAGGCAATGAATAGTGTCTTATGAACAGTGCTCAGACAAAAAACTTTCCATGTGGAGTGCTCATCTAGTCAAAAACAATTTCTTCTCTCTATGTTATGGTGATATCTTCCCTTATTTGAAGATGGCTGAATTTTCTCCTTCCTTTCTTCTCCTTCCTTATTTCTTGTTTCTTTCCTTTCTTCTTTGATGGCATATATGGAAGGAGATAGATATCAACAGTGCATGTGAATAGTATCTTCATGTGGCACCCGTCCTCCCTCGCCTCCCACTGTGGTCCACCATAATATATTCACGCAAATTTGGCTCCAATATTGATTTTTGGACAATCTTTATGCCTAATAACAAGCTAGCACTCTCTATTAGGCACTATAAAATTCTCGTGGAAATGTAACAAAGATTGCTTAAGGAAATGATTCAGCTGTTGATATTTGATACGGCTTAGTAATTCTTTCCAGTTAATTATAACATTAAACCGAAAAGTATTGGACATGTGCATATCCGAATCACTATCCTTCTTGACAACCAATTAACCCCTTGCTGTCATATCAGAAGAAATACCATAATTTTTTGCTTGGAAACTCAAAAATAAGAACTCATGAAATTTATAAAAACTACACAAGAATACTAACAATATTCTAGTTATCCATATGTTTTAATGACTACATCTAATCCCTCGAATTTAGACTCGAAAACCGATCTTTCATCACCGAGGACGGTAGACTTCACAATTTTGTAGCTATTTTTGAAATGATGACATTTTTGAAATCTACAGGAAATTTACTAGCTTTCTCTAGCTATTGAAATAATTTAATACGGCATCTAAATAGCCCTAAAATGCAAAATACGCTTGTTCCAACAGAAATAGAGATTCTGGACAACAAGGATTCAAATGGCCATAACTTTTACATCGCTTAACCAAAATTCATGTTCTTAATCTATAATGAAACTTAAGGCAATAATCAACAATTTTCACAACAACAAAGCCCTCCGAAACTGAACAAAAGTGCCACAAAATGCTGACCTAAAAACACAGTTAGCACTACATGAGTTCAGGAATCGACCCACACATGGATTTCCCCCAACCAAACCTAAACACAACACTAAATTGGGGGGATTACTAACATGCAAACTCCAAAGATTACAGAACCAAATCTACCATCAGCAAATATTACGAACATCATACCTTCTCCCAACCTCGGATCGCGCAACCTACACCCCTGCCCTTGCAAAACAGCACCACCCGGGAAGTAAGGGCTAGGGAAGATCAGGGGGTTCCTCGGCAGGAGAGAACCAGCAGGGTTGTACTAGGGAGGAGGCAAGAAGGGGGCGCACCAGGTGATAGAACTAGGCGTCCCGATCTTTCGATGAGAGGAGGTAGCGTCGATCTGGTGGAGGGCGAAGTTGGCGGCCCGACTACAACGAACCCGACGTTGCGCCTTAGCGACCGGTACAACACCCTCCTGAAGGTTATTGATCCCGCGGGAAGCGCGACCAACCTGACCACGAAGGTCTTTGTTCCTGCGAGCAATCGAAGAACCAGCAAGAACAAGGGATTACAAGCAACTCAATTGCGAATATGCATTGGATCGGTTCAAACAAAACACTCGGGTTGGGGTTCCGATGAACAAGTAGACGGGCGGCCTAGTCGGCACGCGCGAGTACAAGCAGTAGCAATGGCTAACTGAATCAAACAAAACCCAAAACCCTAACTATGGTGGCGGCTGGCTAATTATAGGCCAAGGGCGTGCAGCACTGGGACTTAACATGGGCCTACTGATTACAACTCGAAATAAAGACTAGAGCCCAATTAGACTCGGACTGGAAAAGTGTTCTGGATTGTTTTGCGTATTCCCGTTGACTCGGAAGGAATTTGGAGGTGATCTCGGATCGGTTGGAAAGAGGACGACCAGAGCTTTCGTTCTTGTACTCGTAGATCTCCAGAAGCCTTCTAGATCAAAAGTTATGGCCGTTTGAATTTGATCATCTCTGGAAGTCCGAATCTGATTCCAATTTGCTCTTCCCTCTGGACGCGAACTCCTTTGTGCGTTGTGGGTCTTCTCCATGGTTCCTAAGAATAATCACATCATCACAAAAATTAAATAGCATCCCATTCATTGTATCATTAATTGGAATACTTAGGAACGCCTTCACCTGATAATTTGGTTGACGTGCACGGGCTCGAGTGAGTGGTCCTTGAAGTGGTGGTTCATCCTGGTGAGTGGAGTTAGAGCTGGTTGTATCCATTGTGGAGATGTCCTCATCATCCTCCCTCTCTTGAAATGGAGTCATCCTCGACTCAAGCTCATCTTCATCACCCATGTACGGCTTCAAATCAGCAACATTGAAAGAATTGCTTACATCAGATTCTCGCAGCAAATCAAGCTTGTATGCATTATCATTTATCTTAGCAATCACTTTAAAAGGACCATCACTCTAGGCATCAATTTAGACTTTCGCAAATCAGAAACCTATCCTTTCTCAAGTGCAACCAAACAAGATCTCCGTGTTCAAAAGTTAATTCCTTCCTACCGACTACCAAAGAACTCTATATCTAGCATTCATGCGCTCAATGTTATCTTTAGTAGTCTCTTGTAATTTCAGCACAAAATCAGACGTTTAGCAAAGATCTAAGTTTACTTTTTCGAACATGGTAAAGGCAAAATATCAATGGGTGCACGAGGATTGAAACCATATACCACCTGAAAAGGAGTCATCTTGGTAGTAGAATGCAATGAGCGGTTGTAGGCAAACTCCACATGAGGTAGGCATTCTTCCCACATCTTCAAATTGTTCTTCAAAATGGCTCTCAACATTGTAGACAACGCTCGCATTGACGACTTCACCGCCATCGCTTGAGGGTGACATGTAGTAGAAAACGAAAGCTTGGTACCCAGTTTCTTCCAAAGCGTCCGCCAAAAATGACTCAAAAATTTTGCATCCCGATCTGACACAATTGTGGAAAGCACTCCATGTAGGCGAACTATCTTCCTGAAAAACAAGTCAGCAATGTTTGTAGCATCATCGCTCTTATGACAAGGTATAAAATGTGCCATCTTAGAAAACTGATCCACGACAACAAATATGCTATCCCTTCCCCTCTTTGTCCTGGGTAGGCCTAAAACAATGTCCATTGAAATATCCTCCCAGGGAACACTAGGAATAGGAAGAGGCATATATAAACAATGTGGGTTCAGTCGTGACTTAGCTTTATTGCAAGTAGAACAGCGAGAGACATAGCGCTCCACATCGAGCCTCATCTTTGGCCAATAAAAATGGTTGGCCAACACATCCTCTGTCTTCTTCACACCAAAGTGGCCCATCAGTCCTCCTCCATGTGCTTCCTGAAGCAACAACAAACGAACAGATCCAGCTAGAATGCATAGCTTGTTAGAATGAAACACAAAACCATCATTAACAATGAACTTATTCCAAACTCTTCCTTCCTTACAATTTAGCAAAACATCTTTAAAATCAGCATCAAGCGCATATTGCTCTTTAATCGTTTCCAAGCCAAAGATTTTAGAGTCTAGTTGTGAAAGCATGGCATATCGTCGAGATAAAGCATCAAGAATAACATTATCCTTCCCTTCTTGTGTTTGATAACATAAGGAAAGACTCAATGAATTCTACCCATGTTGCATGCCTACGGTTCAACTTATTTTGGCTACGAATGTGCTTCAAGGATTCATGATCAGAGTGTATAACAAACTCTTTGGGCCACAAATAATGTTGCCAAGTCTCTAATGTTCGAACCAGTGCATACAATTCCTTATCATAAGTTGAGTAGTTCAAACGAGGCCCAGATAATTTCTCTTTGAAATAAGCAAATCGGCTTACCTTCTTGGATCAAGACGCTCCAATCCCAATGCCACTAGCATCACACTCAAGTTTAAAAGTCTTACCAAAGTCTGGGAGTTGGAGCAGTGGTGCATGGGTCAGCTTCTCTTTCAACAAGTCAAAGGCATCTTCATGTGACTTGCCCCATTGGAAAGCCACGCCTTTCTTGGACAACTCATTCAGCGGTGCAGCAATCATACTGAAATCTTTCACGAAGCGACGATAAAATCCTGCAAGTCCAAGGAAACTCCGCACCTGTGTGACCGTTTTAGGAGTCGGCCAACTCTGAATTGCCTCAACCTTGGCTTGATCAACTTCAATTCCCTGTGTAGTAACAACATAGCCAAGAAAAGCAACTCGATCGGTGCAAAATGTGCACTTCTCAAGGTTACCAAATAAACGTGCATCTCGTAAGGCAACAAAAATAGCACGCAAATGAGCAAGATGTTCATCTAATGATTTGCTATAGATCAAGATATCATCAAAATATACCACCACAAATCTACCAATGAAAGCACGCAAAACTTCATTCATTAGTCTCATGAAAGTGCTAGGTGCGTTAGTCAAACCAAAAGGCATCACTAGCCACTCATATAGACCGAACTTAGTTTTGAAAGTTGTTTTCCATTCATGACCTAATTTCATGCGGATTTGGTGGTAACCACTACGCAAATCAACCTTAGAGAACACAGTAGAGCCACTTAATTCATCAAGCATATCATCTAACCTAGGAATAGGATGATGATATCTAATGGTAATGTTATTGATTGCTCTACAATCCACACACATGCGCCATGATTCATCCTTCTTAGGAACAAAAATGACCGGAACAGCACAAGGACTAAGAGATTCACGCACGTACCCTTTGTCAAGCAGTTCTTGCACTTGGCGTTGTATCTCCTTAGTTTCTTCCGGATTAGTCCTATATGGCGCTCGATTGGGCAAAAATGCTCTAGGAATGAGGTCAATCTGATGTTCAATCCCTCGAATTGGTGGCAAGCCTGGAGGAACTTCCTTGGGAAAAACATCAACATATTCCTGCAAAAGGTTAGTCACAGCAGGAGGCAAAGCAAGCAGTATCTCCTCAAATGAGAACAAAGCATTCTTGCAAACTAAGGCATAGCAAATGATTCATCAACAACCAGTTCCTTCACATCAGATTTGGTAGCGTGAAAACATGCACCTTTCAACTTAATCTCATTTTTATTATCACAAACAGAACTAGAATTTTTCTTTTTTGCACTTTCATCAATCTTTTGCTTACTAGCTCTAGCAATGTCCTCCTTAAGAATGGAATCAGGAGTCATAGGATGCAATACAATCTTCTTTCCCTTATGCACAAAGGAATACTGGTTGGTTCTACCATCATGCATAGAACTTTTATCATATTGCCAAGGTCTACCTAACAATATAGAACATGCTTGCATGGGTACGACATCACATTTAGCAAAATCATGATAGGAACCAATAGCAAATTGTACTCTCACCAAGCGTGTAACCTTAACCTTACCAATACTGTTGAACCATTGAACATAGTAGGGCTGGGGGTGCGGTCTTGTCTCCAATGAAAGCTTCGCCACCATGTCCAAGCTTGCAAGGTTGTTGCAACTTCCTGCATCAATGATCACACGACATGATCGCTCCTTGACGACACATTTGGTTTGGAACAGGTTGTGCCGCTGATTTTGGTCGGACTTTCCAATCTGGACACTCAACGCACGCTGTACAATGAGGCTCTCATAATGGTTAGCATGGTTGGCATCAATGTGCTCTTCTGGTCATGATCATCTTCGCTCCTGCATTGTCACCGCAAGCATAGCATATGTTTCTTCATCCAAATCACTAGCGTAAGAAAACTCACCATTGTCTCGCACAATCAAGACACGCTTGTTCGGACATTGACACCTCATGTGACCATACCCTTGCATTGATGGCATTGCACATCCTCGTCCTCCCGCTTGAAGAACCAAGCGAGCTCTTGGCGGGCTCGTGTAGAAGTTTTGTTACCTCGAAGGTTTGGAAATCGGCGCGAAGAGGAAGGTCGATTCTTGTTGTTGTTGGAGGACGGTGCGGCCGATTGCCTTGTGGTGAGGTGGGGCTCGTGTTGACCAAGTGTTAGCACGACTGCGAAATATTAGTTCTCGTGCTAAACCATTTGCGCTCGCCCTCGCACTTCTCTTTCAAAGATGGCAAGCGAGATGAAACAAGCGAGTGATCGAATTATATTCCTTGTAATTAAGAATGTCATAAATCTCACGGTTCAGCCCACCCATAAATCTAGCCATAGCAGCCTCCTCAGACTCCTCTATACCACAGCGTAACATGCCCATTTGTAATTCCTGATAGTATTCCTCTACACTCTTACTATCTTGCCTAAGCAGCTGCAGCTTATTTATCAAATCACGTTTGTAATAAGAGGGAACAAATCTTGCTCGCATGATTCTTTTCAAATCAGCCCAGTTTTGTGCATCATTGGGATTCTTACGTCGAAACTCACTCCACCAAACAGAGGCAAAATCAGTGAACTCACTAGTGGCAGCCCTAACTCTTTTGTTTTCAGGATACTCATGACATGCAAACTTTTGTTTTACAGCTAATTCCCATGTGAGGTATGCATCAGGATCATATTTTCCATCAAAAGGTGGAATAAAGAATTTAATTCTACCAAGTTTGTCATCATCAGCGCGTACCTCACGTGGCATGCGCAAGGGAGGCATGCCGAAGTGATTGCGGCGCAACTGCCGTCACAGATGGCCTCCCTCGTCGTCCACCTCCATGTCAGCAGAGTATTCATCAACATTTTCCTCCACATCGCTGCCCAAAGCACCATTGTTGTTGTGATGCCGACGAGGAGCGGCGCCGTCTCCTGTAGGAGCTCACCCGAACTCATCAAGCCGCTTTATCACCTCAGCAAGTGAAGTGTTAATAGCAGCAAGTGAGGTGTTGGTGTCAATCTGAGCCTTCTCCACCTGTCCCAACCGCTCATTTACCACCTGCACATCACCATCAAGGCCCTCTGTATGCAGCTTGACTTGACGCTCGAAATGTTGAATGATTCCCCTAGTGCGAGGGGAATGCTGATCATCATTGCTCGTTGTTCCTGACATGGTTAGAAAGCAAAAGAACAAACAATTCACAGGAAAGGGCACTGTCTCTCAACTTGTATCACCAAGCTCTTACAAGTTCTTACCAAGCCTTTACAGGAGGTGTCGGCGACCGCGAGTCAAAATCTCCTGGAGAGGTAGTGTACATATGCCAAACGTTAGAGCCTGGTAAGTTGTAGTTTTCTGTGGAGCTATAGGTGGCCGAGAAACAACTCAAGGAAATGCTAGAGCCACGTTAGTCAAAACAAGCTGAATAAACGTTCCACGACGGTACCGTACTGGTCCTAGTCCCAAACCGTACTAGAGACGCGAGCCGAGACACAAATGTCGTCACCGAAACACCCAAAACAGCAAGCTTTTTTTTTCTTTTTTCTTTTCTTCTTCTTTTTTTTTGGGGTGGGTCTCAAAACCCGCTTAGATGATCTCAGGAGACCCTAGAATCGAAATCTGCACAAAAGACTTTCAGGGAAACTCTCTCTTGAACTTTGATTTGCAAACGATCTAGTGCGGCTTTTGAAAATTTGCACTTGCCTTTTCTTCTCTGATTTGGTGCGGCTTTTTCTATCTGCACTTGCCTTTTTTTTTAAATCTCCTTGATTTGGTGCGGCTCTTGTATCTGTACCGGCCTCTTTTTTTATATATTTGGAAACTGATATCTACTTTGGTAAACACAGAGAATCACGCGGATGTAAACGAAGTAAGGAAATTGGCGACCCAAACTGATCTCCCACACTAGACAAAGACAAACTCAACTCCGATCTGATCTACTAACAGAATACAACTCAAATTATACACGTAACTATGACAAAAACGTGACCCGAACTCGAAACTCTAAAGGCTGAAACTAAAGACCAGCAACTTGACTCATCGAAGCAACCGTAAATTCAACAAGTCGAGAACTAAGTAGCAAAATCAAGGGCACAAATTGTTTTGGACAATGGAGATCTAATCGCCTATATTATTTTTTTTTGGTTTTCTGGACTGTAGGTAAAATAAAGGATGGGGAAAAAAATCTCTCACCGATCAACCTTGAGCTCTGATACCACTTGATAGAACGAGGCGTCCCGATCTTTCGATGAGAGGAGGTAGCGTCGATCTGGTGGAGGGCAAAGTTGGCGGCCCAACTACAACGAACCCGACGTTGCGCCTTAGCGACCGGTACACCACCCTCCTGAAGGTTATTGATCACGCGGGAAGCGCGACCAACCTGACCACGAAGGTCTTTGTTCCTGCGAGCAATCGAAGAACCAGCAAGAACAAGGGATTACAAGCAACTCAATTGCGAATATGAATTTAGATCGGTTCTGAAACAAAAACACTCGAAGTTGGGGTTCCGATGAACAAGTAGACGGGCGGCCTAGTCGGCACGCGCGAGTACAAGCAGTAGCAATGGCTAACTGAATCAAACAAAACCCAAAGCCCTAACTATGGTGGCGGCTGGCTAATTATAGACCAAGGGCGTGTAGCACTGGGCCTTAACATGGGCCTACTGATTACAACTCGAAATAAAGACTAGAGCCCAATTAGACTCGGACTGGAAAAGTGTTCTGGATTGTTTTGCGTATTCCCGTTGACTCGGAAGGAATTTGGAGGTGATCTCGGATCGGTTGGAAAGAGGACGACCAGAGCTTTCGTTCTTGTACTCGTAGATCTCTAGAAGCCTTCTGGATCAAAAGTTATGGCCGTTTGAATTTGATCATCTCTGGAAGTCCGAATCTGATTCCAATTTGCTCTTCCCTCTGGACGCGAACTCCTTTGTGTGTTGTGGGTCTTCTCCATAGTTCCTAAGAATAATCACATCATCACAAAAATTAAATAGCATCCCATTCATTGTATCATTAATTGGAATACTTAGGAATGCCTTCACCTGATAATTTAGTTAACGTGCACGGGCTCGAGTGAGTGGTCCTTGAAGTGGTGGTTCATCCTGGTGAGTGGAGTTAGAGCTGGTTGTATCCATTGTGGAGATGTCCTCATCACCAGGGAGGGGAGGGGGTGCACTAGGGAGGGAAGGGGGTGCCCAAGGAGGAAGACCAGGGGAGGGCCGTGCAGCTGGGGGCAAAGGGAAGGGGCTATGCGGCTAGGAGCAAAGAAGAGGGGTACTAATGCTGCTGGGGGCAAAGGGGGTAGGAGGGGCTAGGTTTGTGGCTGTCCAACCCCACATGGACCAAAAACCAGCCCCTAGCGGCCCACTAACAGCCCGCAACAAGAAACCAGACCCTAGCGGCCCACAAACAGCCCAAAAAAACTCGCCAAACCTAGCCCCGATAGGAGGAACCCTAAATACTTCTCGCTGACATCACTGAGGTATCACATTCTCTCCCCCTTAACAGGATTCGACCCCGAATTCAAGACTCACCTCTACACAACAAGATAAACAACAAGGTAACTAAATCATATAACATACCTCGTGAGAACAACTTGGGATATTTCCAAGTCACTTCCCTCGCTGATTGATGCGACCATAACATTTTGACAAATTTGAGAGTTCTATTTTTCAATACCCACTCAGACTCCCCTAAAATTTGCCCTGGCCGGGACTCAAAACTGAGATTCTGCTCAATCACCAACGGCTCAAGTGGCACAACTAGCTCAACATAGATACATGAAACTCATTATACACTCCTTACATTGAACTTGAAAGTTCCAACCGATAGGCCATTTTCCAACTCTTGCAACAATAGGGAACGAGCCTACATACCTCGAGCTAAGTTTTCCCTTTGTGCCAAACCGACCAACACCCTTGGTGGGAGACACCCTCAAAAGCACAATATCACCCACAACAAACTCCAACTCTTGCCTCCTCATATCAGCATAACTTTTCTGCCTACTCTGAGCTGCAAGGAGATTCTGTCTAACTTCTGCCACTTGGTCAACAGTCTGCTAAAGCCAATCCGTACAAAGAACTGCTCTTTCCCCTATTGCATCCCATCATAGAGGTGACTTGCACTGCTGCCCATAAACTACTTCATATTGTGCAACCCGAATGCTTTCCTGGAAGCTATTATTATACGCAAATTCAGCAAGAGCCAAGTGATCCTCCCAACTACCTTTCCATGCCAACAAAGATCTAGCATATCCTCCAAAGTTTGAATGGTACGCTCAGACTGACCATCGGTTTGAGGATGGAAGGCGGTGCTAAGACGAAGCTGTGTGCCTGAAAGCATCTAGGCACCTAGTATGTTTTAGTTTTGATAATTAATGACAATTTTGTTATATGATCTAATACTTTTCTTGAGAATACTGAAAGTAGGTCAATTCCAAGATTGATGACCATAGAAATACCAAGGAAAGTGCAAAGGGAAGATCAAATATGTCAAGATCGTGAAAAGGTAAATTTATAAGGGTCTTTTCTAGTCTTTTGTCGATCTTGGAGCGTGGAAGAAAGATCGGTTTGCTAGAATTAGGGCCGTACTATTAAGAGGGATCTTGACACTTATCTTGATGTCATTTAGGGTTTAAAGGCTCAAAATGCATATTCAAATAGTTACTTAATAATAAATAAGTTCCAATATTGAAAATCTTTTTAAACAAATCAAGTCTCTGAGAGCCCGGTGCTACCGCCCATGGGAGCGCGGTGCTACCGGGTGCGCAGTTGCACCGGCTCAATAGGGCAGTGTGAAAATTCCAGAGAAGGGCTTCTTGGGCGTTTTGTAGCACGGTGCTACCGGGATAGCGGTAGCACCGGATTTCAGCCCGGTGTGAAAATCACAGAGGGGTGTGTTTTGGTATCCCTGTGCTACCGCCCATGGTGGACCGGTGCTATCGGACTATCGGTAGCACCGGACATCAACCCGGTGTGAAAATTCCAGAGAAGCACTTTTCTGGGCATTTGGTAGCCCGGTGCTACCGCCCATAGTATCTCGGTGCTACCGGACCTATGGTAGCACCGGTCCTAAGCCCGGTGCTATATTTCCAGAGAAGTCTCTTTTTGAAGAAAGAAAATGAGGTGGAGCCCGGTGCTACCGGCCCTAGTTGGGCGGTAGCACCGGACCCCCTGTAACGGTCTCTGGCAACTGCATTAAATGCACTGTTCTTGCCATTGAAGTGGAGCCTGGTGCTACCGGTCCTACATGGGCGGTAGCATCGGAAAAATTGATTTTTGCAGATTTCGAGCTCCAACGGCTAGAAAGTTTGGTGGAGGCTATAAATACCTCCCCACCTGCATTCTAGAGTAACTCTTGGTCCTCATTGATGATATTTGAGCTCTAGCAAGTATTCTCCACTCTTGTGTGCATTCAATTTTCATTTGTGAGTGTGAGAAGCTAGATTGTGTGTTGCATTTCATATTTGAGCCTTTAGACACAAATATTCGACCTCAAGCAAGCGTCAAGGTTTATTACTCTTGGAGGTTACCGCCTCCTAGACTGCTTGGTGGCGATTGTGCTCGGTGAGCTTCTCAACAGAGATTGTGAGAAGCCCCGACAAGTTGTGAAGGCCGGAGTTCGCCTACCCGGAGCGGGGAAGAACTACCTTAGTGACCGAGGAAGGTTCAAGCGAGTGGAGCCGGCTTGACGTGGTTCAAGTCACCTCAACGTGGAGCAGGGGAGACCGGCAAGTCTCCGAGACCACGGGTCAAATTTCTTGTCTCCTATTTATTTGTGATTGGCATTCCTCATTGTTGAGAATCTAGTTCATTAATAGCATATTCATGATAGCCCTTGTGATCTCTAGTATATTTGCTACACTAAATTTGACATAGTATCTCAAGTGTATGCTAGAGAAGTTTGGTGTAAATTTACTCTTTGTATCTTTATATCGTGTTGTTGTTGTTAGTTTCTAAATTGTGTCGAAAAATTTAGAAACCTCCTATTCACCCCCCCTCTAATCGGTTATCCTTGATCCTACAGTGCCCAAGGCACTCTACAGACTCTCCCAAAACTTAGAGACAAACTTAGCATCTCGATGAGAAACAATCGTCTTTCACAGACCGCGTAGTCTCACAATTTCATGCACATAGTGTTGGTGATATGCCCTTGAGGCAATCATAAAGATGATTGTATCACGCCTTATGTTTATGGAACAGTATAATTGTTTGTCCTTTGAATAAATATTGATTGGATTAATCAACAAGTAACTAACTTGTTCATGCAACTTTTTCCATGTATCGATGTTATTCAAGTTATCCCTGATCGGTTATCATAATAAAGGACAATTATGCTTCATAGATCAGCACATGTATTGATCGATGACCAAGTTTCACGGGTTATAGAGATATGGAGTATCTAATCAATAATGTGGACACATGTTAGAGAACATGCGTTGGATAGACCCATATGAGACACTACGAGAATTGTTCTTATGTGTCATCAGTTGATCTCATGCATAGTGTATGTATGATCCTTAGACCAGAGATTGTCATTGGTTTCCTAGAAGTGTAATGGTTCACTTAGGAGCTCCCAAACGCTACTCTTTAACCAGGTAGTTATAAAAGAAGCTTTTGGGTTTACCACGACACATGCTGAGGTACATGAATGATCAAGATGGAATTTGCTCCTCCTATATAATGGAGAGATATCTCTGGGCCCCTCAAGGTAGATGGATTAAGGAAGTGCATGGCCATGCCGAATGTGATTGAGAGTCAATCCAGATAAATTATTCCACTACAGTATGAGTGAAGAGATCGAGCTATCATAGGATGACACAACTCTCGCCTTGAGCTCGATCTGATATCATGAAGCAAAGGGAATATTACATTATCACACTATAGTAGGTTCGTCCAATGCTTTATGGATATTTGGGAATCGATATGTACTGCTAGGTACCGCTATCAATTATCGGTCGGAAAGGTGTTTTCGAGTCGTGTCCAATTATGCATGAATCTACAGGGTCACACACTTAAGGGGTTGGAATATAGTGGTACCGATTGGATCCGTCATTAATGGGCCAAGTGGGCTTTGTCCTTCAGTTGGGCCCTAATATAGGGTTTCACCATGAGGGAGGGGGTGGCTATATAAATGGGTTCGTGGTTGCAATAGATCAGGGGGCGCAGCCACCAAAACCCTAGCCACCACTTGAGCCTTCCCTTGCGCTCTGGTGCTGGCACACCGACGCACGACGTTCTTTTCCCCGAATGTGTGGACACCGGTAGAGGTGTTGCTACTACTGCAACACTATTCGGGATGATCGACCACCGTGTGAGGAGGATCGACCACTGCGTGAGGAGGATCGATCACCGCAACGAGGAAGATCGACCACTGCAACTGGATGCGCACTTCGTTTATTTGGGCTGCATCAACTTCCTTCTGCTGCACTGCGCGTCTAGTGGTAACGATCCATGATCATCTACTTTCGTGGCTTTCTGGTTTACGAGGTAGAAATTTTATTGTACGCTAGTGTAGCCTACCCGTATCCCTTCACGTAGATAGGAGCCAACTCGATCGCTGAGTACGAGGTAGGCCAACCACGAAATATGTGGATATGTTATCCCAAGGCCAAACAAGAACCTCCAACGATTGCAATAACCCCATTGGTCGTTTATGTTAAGCCTTCACCTTCTGACAAATCCCACAAGATGCTACATAATGAGCATTATCAATCCTCATTCTTTTCCACCAGAAGCTCTTTTTCAAGTCCTGATACATTTTAGTCTCACCAGGATGAACTGTATACAGGCTACGTGAGCCTCTTTCAGGATGTCATCCTTGACTTGAGACTTTTGGGGAACGCCAAGGTGGCCATTAAACCGCAAAGCACCAACTTCATTAATTCATAAATCTTCGATTTTGCCTACCCTCATCAATGACTTTTCTCAATTGTTGAAGCAGTTGGTCATGATGTTGTGCCTCATGCACACGTTCTGGAATTGCAGACTCTAGGATCAACAGAGTTTCTGAAGAGGAACGCGGTATGCTACACTAGCACAAAAAAATCTACCGCATAACCAGAAAGCTACTCGCAAGAAGGGGATCACAGATTAGATTAACACTAGATGCGCAGTTGCGGAATCCTTCGCACGTCGATGTACTGGATTGTCCTCGCCGCAGTCGTTGCCTCGATGGAGTGGATCGTCCTCGCCTCGACGTGGATTGTCCTCCACGCCGTAGTCGCAGCAGTCCGCACGTCCAGGGATGGAACACCGTGCGTCGGTGTGCAAGCACCTGGTCGCTCGGCAGGAGCTGCGAGAGGAGGAGGCTAGGGTTTCGAGTGAATCACTTCTAAACCGTGGGAAAGCACACCATGCACTCACCCTCCTCCCTTCTTATATATCCACGAGATGAAACCCTAAACCAGGGCCCATCCGCGTGCTAAGCCCACGAGGTCCATTAATTACGGATCCAATCCAAATTAATGCGTTCCACCCATTAAGTGTGTGATCCTCGCAGTTCACGACGCTTGGACATGGATTCAAAAACTCCTTTTCAATCCAATAGTTGGTAGCAGCTCCTTGCAAAGTATGCCAACTCCCAAACATACTATGATCAAATCGGATGTAACCTATCAAAAGTACTCATGTAATAATCCTTTGCCAAGTATATGAAGATTGATCTCAAGGTGAGAAGCATGTCATCCTTTGATGATTCAATCCATCTCTCGTATCTGTGATATATTAATAAGTTGTGATTGACTCCTCAATCACGGCATGGCCATGCACTTCTTTAATCATATCACACGAGTGGCCTTGTCATATATCTCCATTTCATTGGAGTGGCAAATTCCATCTTGATCGCCACTTCCTCTTCACGCTTCATAGTAAACATGAAAGCTACCTTTATAACTATCCGGTTAGGAAGTAGTGTTTGATAGCCCCAAGGAAAACTATTACACATGTAGGGAATATGACAATCTCAGGTCTAAGGATCATACATCTACTAGGTATGAGATACACCGATGACACATTAGAATGAAACATTCTCGCAGTGTCCCATTGCGGGTCTATCTAACCCATGTTATAGCTGATATCTCTATATCTCATGATCTATGAAGCATGATCATCGATCACTATATGTGCTGATCTATTCATCGTTGTCCTATACGATGATATCCGATCAGAGATATTTATCGAATTACATCAATAAGTAAAGAGCTTCATAAGCAAGTCACATACTTGTTGATCAATACCATGATATACATTTATTGGACCAATAATCATATTATTATTCATAAACATAGTCATGTTACAATCATCTAAATGATTGCCTCAAGGGCATAACACTAACAATCTCCCACATGCACTTCAGTCAATCAATTAAGTATCTAATACCAATAGACCTTGTGTGCGCCTCATGCTTAGGCTGTGGTAGTGGCTTTATCAACGGATCAGCCACATTGGCTTCCGTATGTACTTTGCATATTCTCACGTCACCTCTATCCACAATCTCGCGAATAAGGTGAAAGCGTCCGAGTATGTGTTTAGACTTCTGATGTGATCTAGGCTCTTTTGCTTGTGCAATGGCACTACTATTATCACAATAGATGTCCATTGGACTAGAGGCACTAGCGACCACACCAAGCTCTGTGATAAACTTCTTAATCCACAAAACTTCTTTTGCGGCCTCCGAAGCCGCAATGTACTCCGCTTCTGTCGTAGAGTCGGCCACCGTGTTTTGCTTGGAACTCTTCCAGCTTACTGCTCCTCCATTAAGTGTAAACACAAACCCGGATTGCGATCGAAAATCATCTTTATCAGTTTGGAAGCTTGCATCGGTGTAACCCTTTGCAACTAGATCTTCCTCACCTCCAAAAACAAGGAACATACCCTTAGTTCTTCTCAAGTACTTCAGGATATTTTTTACGGCTATCCAATGACCATCACCAGATCCGCTTGGTATCCGCCGTGACACTTAGAGCATATGAGACATCAGGCGTGTACATATCATGGCATACATAATAGACCCAATAGTGAAGCATATGGAATCTTGCTCATCTGTCTCGCTCATCGATGTCGAAGGACACCGATTCTTGCAGAGACTGATGCCATGTGACATTGGCATGAAACCTCTCTTGGATTCATGCATATTGAACCTTTTCAATATCTTGTCAATGTATATTTCCTGACTTAATCCAATTAACCTTTTTGATCTATCTCTATAGATTTTTATGCCCAAGATATAGCATGCTTCTCCCAAGTCCTTCATTGAGAAACTCCATTTCAATGAAGTCTTAACATCTTCAAGCATATGAATATCATTCCCGATCAATAATATGTCATCCACATATAAAATCAGAAAAACAAGTGCGCTCCCACTAGCCTTCTTGTAAACACAAGGCTCTTCTTCGTTTTTGATAAAGTCAAAACCTTTGACCACTTCATCAAAACGAATGTTCCAACTCCGAGATGCTTGCTTTAACCCATAAATAGATCTTTGAAGCTTGCATACCCTTTTAGCATATTTAGGATCAACAAAACCTTCAGGTTGTATCATGTATACATCCTCAGATAGATTCCTATTAAGGAAGGTTGTTTTGACATCCATCTTCCATATTTCATAATCAAAATATGCAGCAATAGCTAAAATGATCCGGACAGACTTGAGCATGGCTACCGGTGAGAAGGTTTCATCATAGTCAAGTCCTTGAACTTGTTTGAAATCCTTTGCCACCAATAGTGCCTTATAGATCTGAACATTTCCATCTACGTCTATCTTCTTCTTGAAAATCCATTTGCATTCAATGATTTTTACACCATCAGGAGAATCGACCAAGTTCCAAACTTGATTGTCATGCATGGATTGAATTTCGGATCTCATGGCTTCAAGCCATTTTTCGGAGTTTGGGTCCATCATTGCTTCTTCATAAGTCGTGGGCTCATCATTGTCCAACAATAATATGTCATTCCCATATCTTATAGGTACATGACGTGGCCTCACCGACCTACGTGGGGCTGGAGTCTCTTCCACAGGTTGTACAACACTTTGTACATCTTGTGAAGGTTCAGTGGTAGCTTGAACATATTCATGTGATTCTCGAACTTCATCAAGATACACATCACTCCTACTGATTTCTTTTGAAAGAAACTCTTTCTCCAAAAGACACCATTTCGAGCAACAAAACTTTGTTCTCGTTTCTTTGTAAAAGTAATATCCTTTTGTTTCTTTAGGATACCCCACAAAAAGCATTTTTACGATTTAGGTGCGAGTTTATCCGATTGTAAACGTTTTACATAAGCCTCACACCCCATATCTTGAGAAATGACAACATGGGTCTTCTCCGGTCCATATCTCATATGGCGCCTTCTCAACGGATTTTGATGGGCCCTATTCAAAGTGAACGTAGCTGTCTCTAGAGCGAAACCCCAAAAGGATAATGGCAGATCTGTTTGGCTCATCATTGACCGAACCATATCTAATAAAGTTCGGTTACGTCGTTCGGACACGCCATTCCATTGAGGCGTTCCTGGCGGAGTAAGTTGCGGAACGATTCCACATTGCTTTAGATGATCACCAAACTCTTGGCTCAAGTATTCGCCACCACGATCTTATCGTAAGTGTTTTATTGATTTTCCAAGTTGATTTTGTACTTCGTTTTGAAACTCTTTGAACCTTTCAAAAGTTTCAGATTTATGCCTCATTAAATAGATATATCCATATCTACTAAAGTCATCGGTAAAAGTTACAAAGCATCAAACCCACCCCTAGCAATGAGCTCATTGGTCCACATACATCCGTATGTACTAGGGCCAATAACTCACTCGCTCTCTCACTAAAACACGTGAAAGGGGCTTTGTCATCTTGCCAAGTAAACAAGATTCACATGTTTCAAATGATTCAAAATCAAATGAGGTTAGAAGTCCATCACCATGGAGCTTCTTCATGCGCTTCTCATTTATATGACCTAAGCGACAATGCCATAAAAAGGTAGGGTTCAAATCATTAGGCCGATGCCTTTTTACATTAATGTTATAGACAGGTTTCTCTTCGAGTTCAAGGACTTACAACCCATCCACCATGGGGTAACGACCATAATACATATCATTCAAAAATATTGAACAAACAAAGTTCTTTATTCTGAAATCATAACCTTCATGTTCCAAATAAGAAGATGAAATAATGTTTCTACTCAAAGATGGAACAAAATAACAATTATTGAGTTCTAAAACTAATCCTGAAGGCAAATGCAATGGGTATGTGCGGCAAGACCAGCAACTCTTGCTTTATTCCCCACGCGAAGATCCACTTCTCCTTTTGCCAAGTCTCTACTCTTTATCAGCCCCTGCAACGAATTTCAAATGTGAGCAACCGAACCGGTATCATATACCCATGAGCTGAGTCAAGAAGTAGCAAGATTAATTTCTATAACATTAGTACCTAAAGTGGAAATCACATTTCCATTCTTCTTATCTGCCAGGTACTTTTCGCAGTTCTGTTTCCAATGTCCTGACTTCTTGCAATAGAAGTATTGGGTATCAGGTTGAGGGCCAACTTTAAGCTTCTGAAGCTTAGTTTTGAGGCTTGCGATCTCATCTTGAGCCTTACCCTTGCCCTTGCCCTTGCTCTTTCCCGTTCCCCAGCCTTAGCCTTCCTCTTTTTGAATACAGTTGTTTTCTGAACCATCATCACATGATTGGGTTTTTTCTTAATGCTCTCCTCGGCAGCCTTGAGCATCCCATGTAGCTCGGTTAGACTCTTCTCCATGCTGTTCATATGAAAATTCATAATGAATAGCTCAAAGCTCTGAGGCAGAGACTGGAGAATAACATCTGTGGCCAAACCGAGGCTAAGGGGAAACTCAAGTTTTTCCAATCTCCCAATGTAACCAATCATCTAGATCACATGAGGGCTGACCGAACTGCCTTCAGCCAGCTTACAAGCATATAAAAGCTTTGAGATACCATACCTCTCAGCTCTTGCTTGATTCCCAAACATGCCCTTCAAGCCCAGAATCATATTGTAAGCATCCTGGTCCTCATAGTGCTTTTGGATTTCAGAGTCCATGGTGACTAGCATGAGACAGCTGACCTCTACAGAAGCATTAACATGCTTTTCATATTCAACCTTCAAATTGCGAGGAGCATTTTCGGCTAGTTCATCAGGAATTGGATTCTCTAGAACATAGTCCTTCTTTTCATGCTTGAGAACAATTCTCAGATTGCGATACCAATCAACAAAATTAGTTCCATTTAGTTTTTCCCTTTCCAAAACCGATCTCAAAGCAAAACTAGGTGTAGCAGGAGTAGGAGAAGGTGCCATTGAACTACAACAAAAACATGCAAAGATTCTAATCACTATGTTTATGTAAAACTTTTATTAAACATTTTAATAAAAGACACTCCTATTTTATAGACACATAGTGAGTATTCAAGATCCATATCCATCAAACACTAGTGAGCTTTGGCATCACTGCTAGAAATTTAATGACATAGGTAAGCAACACCTTTGCTAATTACATCATATGTAACTCTTGTTTGTTGAGTATGGAAAAAGTAATGAATGCCTCCATCAACTTGACTCATGGCCAGGTCAACCTGCCCCAAGGGCTCACATGAGGGAGGGAGCACTTCCCGTATTCGGGTGCCAATTAAGAAACCTGCCTCATGTATGTTTTCCTAGACACCAATTGTCTTGTATAGGTTCCTTCATTACTGAAATCAAATCCCAACCACTTATGTCCTCAAGTCCAAAACCGTTTTGATAGCTTGATTAAATCTACCATTGTTATGCATGATGTGTCCAACACATCCCTATCATCTATTGAGATAGCCATTAATATACTACTTTGGCTGTCATATCAATAACGATCTAAATTCTTGATAGGTGCAAAAATTGGATGGACAATTTGATTTAAAATTTTTAACTATAGGGATGAACAAAGACTACTATGAACATGGCATAACATGTAATGAGCATAAAGAAAATAGCAAGGATTAAACACACATCCACAGAAAATCAAAATAAGCTGTGAAATAGCATGGCCCTTAGCATTAAGATCTCCATCATCATGCTTGTTTGTTCACCTTGCCACCTTGCTTGATTTGTTCACCTAGCCACCTTGATTGATACCATCGTCTTCATCATTATGGATGCAACACCTTACAACTTTTGATAATGAAATTTACATGAGGGTTTGAAGCATCACAAGTCGACACGCATGTCATTATACAATTTAAATAGCCTTATGGCTTGACATGGCACACAGGCCATGTGGAAATTACATGCATCACATACACATAGGCTATACTATTTCACATAATTCCCAGCAAAAACGAGTTAAACAAAAGCAACTCTACAACTCCGGGGTCCGAGGGGCAGCGCCCCTGGCGGCGGTCCCACTGGATGGTCAGCGGGCGGGGTCCGAGGGGCAGTGCCCCTAGCAGGGTCCAAGGGGCAGAGCCCATCGCGGCGTCCCAATCCGATCTAATCTGATTGGCTTGGTCCCATATGGATACGTTTCAGAAACCCTGATGGCGGTAACCCGACCGGTAACGGTAACGTCGTACCATGAACGGAGTCACCCAAATCAAGATTGAGTCGGTTTGCACATTCCTCAAACCCTAAACGATCGATCTCATCGATGGCTGCCCTCACCAATTCATCACATGAACCGGCTGAACATATAACAGATCCAATCTACTAACCTCACACATCATATGTGCAACATCCAGATCACAAATCTATATGAGATGGCTCTGATACCACTGAAAGAGGAACGCGGTATGCTACACTAGCACAAAAAAAATCTACCACATAACCAGAAAGCTACTCGCAAGAAGGGATCACAGATTAGATTACCACTAGACGCGCAGTTGCGGAATCCTTCGCGCGTCAATGTAGTGGATCGTCCTCGCCACAGTCGTTGCCTCGATGGAGTGGATCGTCCTCGCCTCGACGTGGATCGTCCTCCCACGCCGTAGTCGCAGCAGCGTCACCGCAGCAGTCGACACGTCAAGGGATGGAACACTGTGCGTCAGTGTGCAAGCACCTGGTCGGTCGACAGGGGCAGCGAGAGGAGGAGGCTAGGGTTTCGAGTGAATCACTTCTAAACCGTGGGAAAACACACCCTGCACTCACCCTCCTCCCCTCCTTATATAGCCACGAGATGAAACCCTAAACCAGGGCCCATCCGCATGCTAAGCCCACGAGGTCGATTATTTACGGATCCAATCCAAATTAATGCGTCCCAGCCCATTAAGTGTGTGACCCTGCAGGTTCACGTACGTTTGGACATGTATTCAGAAAACTCCTTTTCAATCCTATAGTTGGTAGCGGCTCCTTGCAAAGTATGCCAACTCCCAAACATACTATGATCAAATCGGACAGAACCTATCAAAAGTACTCATGTAATAATCCCTTTGCCAAGCATATGAAGATTGAACTCAAGGCGAGAAGCATGTCATCCTTTGATGATTCAATCCATCTCTCGTATCCGTGATATATTAATAAGTTGTGATTGACTCCTCAATCACGGCATGGCCATGCACTTCCTTAATCATATCACACGAGTGGCCTTGTCATATATCTCCGTTTCATTGGAGTGGCAAATTCCATCTTGACTGCTCACTTCCCTCTTCACGTTTCATAGTAAACATGAAAGCTACCTTTATAACTATTCGATTAGGATGTAGTGTTTGATAGCCCAAGGAAAACTATTACACATGTAGGGAATATGACAATCTTAGGTCTAAGGATCATACATCTACTATGTATGAGGTACACTGATGACACATAAGAATGAAACATTCTCGCAGTGTCCCATTGCGGGTCTATCTAACCTATGTTCTTCAACATGCGTCCACAATGTATAGATGATATCTCTATATCCCATGATCTATGAAGCATGATGATCGATCACTACATGTCCTGATCTATTCATCGTTGTCCTATACGATGATATCCGATCAGAGATATTTATCGAATTACATCAATAAGTAAAGAGCTTCATAAGCAAGTCACATACTTGTTGATCAATACAATGATATACATTCATTGGACCAATAATCATATTATTATTTATAAACATAGTCATGTTACAATCATCTAAATGATTGCCTCAAGGGCATAACACTAACAGTTTCAACTTGTACGATGCCCGCAAAATAATATGAGACTCCCATACGCTCAAAATCACCAATGAGGCAATCAAGAACAGGGGGCATCACCTTGCGACTAAGAGCATCAGCCACTACATTCGCCTTTCCCGGATGATATTAAATTGGGAGGTCATAATCTTTTATCAAATCCAGTCATCTTCTTTGCCTCAAATTCAAGTCTTTCTAAGTGAAGATATATTTGAGGCTCTTGTGATCAATATATATAGTAGGATTCACCATACAAGTAATGCCTCCAAAATCCTCAAAGCAAAGACCATTGCTGCTAGCTCAAGGTCATGGGTGGGGTAATTCTATTCATGCTTCTTCAGCTACCTCGAAGCATAAGCAATCACCTTACCCTCTTACATAAGCACACAACCAAAACTCACTCGAGAGGCATCAGGATAGACTATGAAGCGTTTTCCTCGCTCAGGGAGAGTAAGAATAGGAGTAGTCACTAGCTTCTCCTTCAAAGTACAGAAACTTTGCTCACAATCAGCAGTCCATACAAATTTCACTCCCTTTTGTGTCAACCTCAAGTGGCTTGTCAATAATGGAGAATTCAAAACAAAGCGCCGGGAGTAACTAGCTAAACCTAGGAAACTCCGCACCTCTTTGATACTGGAAGGCCTCTCCCAGTCAACCACTGACGAGATCTTGCTTGGATCAACAGAAATACCTTCACAGTTAATTACATGGCCAAGAAAACCCACTTCTGAAATACAAAATTCACACTTCTTAAGCTTAGCATAGAACTGATGTTCCCTCAAAGAAAAGCACAAGCCTCAGAGATGCTCATACTCTTCCTCTGACTTGGAAAAAACCAGAATATCATCAATGACCACCACCACAAAATCATCAAGATATCTGTTCAGCATACTGTTTATCGTCTCCATAAAAATAGTAGGGGCATTGGTTAGTCCAAAAGACATAACTTTAAATTCATAATGCCCATACCTAGTGGAGAATGCTGTTTTTTTAATATCTTTCTCCCGTACACGAATCTGATTACACCCAGATTGAAGATCAATCTTAGAGAACACCTTTGCTCCCTTCAATTGGTCAAACAAATCCTCAATACGGGGCAAAGGATATTTGTTCTTGATAGTCACCTGATTGAGAGTGTGATAGTCAATGCACATGCACCAACTCCCATCTTTCTTAGATATAAATAGCACAGACGCTCCCCAAGGTGACACATTGCGCCGAATTAACACTTTGGAAGAAAGTCATCCAATTACTTTTCAATTCATCCTGGAAAGGACGAGCCAAGCGGTAAGGAGACACAGAAATAGGTCGGGTGCCTGGAACAAGATCAATCCGAAATTCCACATTCCGCTGAGGAGGCAATCCTGGAAGCTCAACAGGGAACACATCAGAATATTCGTTCACCACAAGGATCTCCTCAATATGAACAGATGTACTAGGCTCACCTGCACTAAATTGGATTTCTCGCAACCAAACCTAAACACAACACTAAATTGGGGGATTACTAACAAGGAAACTCCCAAGATTACAGAACCAAATCCACCACCAGCAAAAATTACGAACATCATACCTTCTCCCAACCTCAGATCGTGCAACCTACATCCCTACCCTTGCAAAAAAGCACCACCTAGGCAGCAAGGGCTGGGGAAGATCAGGGGGTTCCTCGGTAAGAGAGAACCAGCAGGGGTGCACCAGGGAGGAGGCAGGAGGGGGATGCACCAGGGAGGGGAGCGGGTGATGAGGACATCACTCCTTCGGATACGTGCAACACGACTCCTCAAGATATACAAGGACCAATTACAAGAGCACGTGCGTGACAATTAAACCACCAGGTGAACTCGTTCCTCGCTGTTCATGTTTTCTTCCTTGGGTTGCTACTAAATTCTCGTGTTGTATTGTTGCTTACGAATATGGGAGAAGCATCGCAAGCTTACATAGACGTCATCTCTCAAAGTCCAAGTCTACTTGGACTCAAAGTCGAGCTCAAGTCGGACTCCAAATTCGGTTCATAGTCTGAGGACAGCACGTCAATAAAAGGACCATATCTGGGTCCTACGAAGTCTGATTGAGGCATTCTTGGACTCTACGGAGAAGCCCATGACGAGTGCTTTCAAACAGAAGTGGTTTCACATTCAAACTCCTTCTGGATCGATGGGAATCATGAAAACTATATTATGTATAAAAACTGTTGGGTGCTACGACACCTCCACTTGGCCCCATAGGCCTTGTACGACTTAGGGTTGCACGGCCAACCCCTTGGCCACCTTCCTTGCCCTCTTCCTTATATATATTCAGTAGCCATCGCTAGAATAGATGGGTTTTGCTTAGTTTACAACTAGACACTTTGTCAGTTTTTCGCCGTTCATCGGTTTGTGGAACCCCAACTCGTGTGCTTAATATTATTCGCAATTCCAGATTGCATCTCTACGTTCTTGCTTGTGTTCTCAATTCGCATGCAGGGATAAGCCTTCTTGGCGAGGTCAACTGTGTTTGTGCGTGGTTGATAACAAAAGGAGCCGTGGTGTAGCGATTGCAGGATTCGAATCAGTTTTGATTGGAAAACGGATCGTCAACGTCGAGTTCTCCACCAATCGATTTAGTACTACCTGTCGGAAGATCGGGCCACTGTCTCCATCAAGTGGTATCAGAGCCTCAGTTGCCTGATAGGTAATTCTTATATCTCCTCTTTTGTTTTGCCATCATCCTAGAGTCCAGAAAAATTGCCCCACAAAAAGTTCATCATCGATTCCGCTGTCCTATAACCCCTTGTGCCTTTGCAATTTTCATTTCAGATTCTCTTTGTTGAATTTGTGTCCATCATCGTCGTCTTGTTACTAGTTTGAGGTCATGATCCTAGATTCTAATTGTCCCTTTCCGTTGCCCTAGTTCCTGTTTTGCACTATTAGTCATCCCAACACCGCCAACCCTAGAACCGAACTGAGTCCTACTCGATTTGTCCTTGCCGCCGCTTTGCATTATATATTCCGCTTCGCAAGCCCTAGATAGGTCATGAGCCACCTTGTGTCAATTGCTCTGCATCACTGGCCACCTTTTTTCACCCTCGATCCTATTGCTAATTTAGCCCTAACTGAAAGGAAGAAGTGAAGTCGCAGACAATTCTATATTGCATAGTGTTCAGTAAAACTGGCATAACTTTTGCATACGAACTCCAATTGGGGCGTACTTTTTTTGATTTCGAAGAGGACGATGACGCACATCCAAAAAATTCACAGGTATCTACAGCTGTGCAATTTTTTACCCTGAAAATCGGCCTCTAAGACCGCGTGCTGGACCCTAGAAGTTTGCTATGCTCTTTTTGCCGATTTTCGGTCATGTATTTAACGATCTCTCTCGTTCCAAAACATGAGATTTTTGTTTTGCCTATGAGATAAAAGAAGGAAAGTGAAAAAAAGGCAAGTGCAAAAAAAAGAGAAGAGCCACACTAAAAAAATTAAAAAAATCAGAGAGAAGAAAAGAAGCATAAAGAGGGAAAAAGAAGCAGATAATCAGAATTGCTTGCATCCTTTGAGTCCTATGTGCTTTGATATATCCCTTGCTCAGTTGAACTAGTTTTAGGAACATGTTTAGGCTAGCAACTGTGACAAGTACGTTGGATATTTATTCAGTTTGCTAATCTGATTTCGATATTGCTTATTCCTTGCTACTAAATATTGGCTTCCGAGCTCCACATACTTCTTATCAGTTCAGGTTATCCTTTGCAATCGCCTCACTCACTCTCCAATCATAGTATCATGAACTAGCCATCGGTTGTACCATTGCTGCTTCCGTAAGAACATTTGTAAGAGCGTGGTGAGAAGCTTGAGAGTGAGTGATTTCACCTTGCACCACCAAGTTAGTTGATAGGGATAATACTCTTGTGTTGTCTTTTGTCTTCTACTAACAAAGACAGGTTCGCAAGCTGAAGCTGTGGATGGAGAGGAGTGTATACCGAGAAACGAGTTTAACAACACGCTAAATGGCATCAATGCAAACATTGCAAAGATCGGTCGAGACAATGAGCATAGATTGAAGAGAATAGAGCGAAGCATTGCCAATTTGCTCACAAAGATGGAGAACTTTGAGAGACAGCCACCTCTCAATGGGGCTCGAAGAGAGGAGCGTGAAGAGTCTGTAGCGGGAGATGATGTGGATGGAGAACACCACGACGCCTTCGCTGCTCATGTCACTGCACAAGATGTGCGACAACAACGACATTTGAATCATAACCATCATGGTATGGGAGGTAATAATTTTAATCCGTGCAATGGTCATGGATATGATGATCCTTTTTCTAAAGTCAAATTTACCATACTATCTTTTCCTCGTGCATATGATGCTGAAATTTATTTAGATTGGGAAAATGACAGTTGAACAAAAATTTAACTCTCATCTAGTTCCTGAAGTACATAGAGTCAGACAAGTTACTAATGAGTTCAAAGATTTTGCCATCATTTGGTCGAATGAAGTAGTAAATTCTGGCCTACAACCTGATACATGGGATAGATTAAAGCGAGCTATACATAGTAGATTTATTCCTCCTTTTTATAAACATGATTTACGTAAGAAATTGCAACGCTTGAATCAAGGTAATAGATCTGTAGAGGAGTATTATCAAGAACTACAAATAGGCATGTTGCGTTGTGAGGTATTTGAGGATGAAGAAGATAAGATGGCTCATTTTTATGGGGGTTTACGATAAGAAATTTAGGATATCATTGATTACAAAGATTATAATGATATCAATAGATTGTTTCAGCTTGCTATGTTGGTAGAAAAAGAATTGCAGGGAAGACAATAAAGGTCCAGAAGCAACTTTGGTAGTACATCTACACCAAAATTGACACCGGGACAAGCCAAATCAACCTCGCTTTCAACTAATCAGCCTACTACCCCCTCCATGAGTAGGGTGCGTTCAGTAGCACCCCCGCCATCGTCACGTGCACCCGAGGTGAGTAAATCTACTACTGTGCAGGCACCAACGAAGAGCTCTTCATCGGTTGCTTCCATGGGTCGTACGACTGGCATTTTGTGCCATCGTTGTAAGGGAATGGGACATGTCATGAAGGATTGTCCAAGTCAGCGAGCATACATCGCCACGGAAGAAGGTGGGTACATTAGCGCTAGTGATGTTGAGGATGAATATGCTCTTGCAGCTAACCTTGCAGATAATGAAGGTGACCATGAGACGGACGGTGATGGTGAGGAGATTTTAGGGACCGCTGCCACGGAGAATTACAGGACCATAATTGTGCAGTGAGTGTTGAGCGCTCAAGTGGAGCAAGCGGAGAACCTACAACGCCATAATTTATTTCAGATTTATTTCATCATCCAGGACCATCGTGTTTGTGTGATAATTGATAGTAGAAGTTGCAATAACTTGGTGAGTTCAGATCTGGTCAAGAAGCTTTGCTTTACCACACGTGCGCATTTTCATCCATACCATATTCAATGGTTCAACAATAGTGGTAAGGTGAAGGTAACACAAACTGCGAGAGTGCATTTTTCCATTGGAACATACCATGATTTTGTTGATTTTTGATGTAGTGCCTATGTGAAGGACCGAAATGGCGAACAGAGGGGGGGTGAATGGTCGCAAATAAAAATTCCCCCAAAATACTCCAACAAAAACCTCGACAAGATCGCTCAAAAGGAATTGTGAAAAACCCGAAAAACTAAACAACTATGTGTACCCCAAGCTTGCATGGACAAGTACCATAAAATATGTGGGGATTTTTGAGTCACAATCCTGGTTGTCTAGTGTCCAAGATAAAGAGGAATCAATTCAAACTCTTGCTTTTAGAAAGGACATCAATTCAAATCACAAAAGTCACTTTCAGAAAAGCAAAAGCAGAATTCCCAGAACTTGTCCTCAATTTGCACAGGAGGTTGGTGGGTTTCTGTAGCTCACAAAATTTTGAGACTTTTTCTCCCTGTGAGAATCAGAGTCTTGAAGAACTACACCAAATTTCTCCTCAAAAAGCCTTACAGAAAAAACACAAAAAATCGAAGAACACAGTCTGGTCAAGAACTTCGAGCAGAACATTTGGGGCTCGGTTTTCACCTCATGGCGCCCAAACGGTACAACAAGTGAACTCCAAAATTTTTTTACAAGCGGATATCAGAGTCCCGCACCTCTTCCAACAAGAATCACTCAAAAAGGATTTTTCTATATTTTTACAAAAATCAAACACTGACTGCTGCGCGAAGAACAAGTTCAGAACAAAGTTGGAACTTGAAAAAAAAGATGTTCTCTACTCAATCCAAGAGTGCAAAAGAGATGTAAAACCATATGAACACACTCAAAACATCCAAGAACAGCAGCATTTAGAAGGAGGAGGCAAATCCAAATTACTTGAAAGTAAATTGCGGGAATGTAATTATGGAAAGTAAATGCTGAATTTAAATTGCGTAAAGTAAAGACATAATGTAAATGCATAAAATAAATTCAGAGGTGGATGAATAAAACTTTCATTTCTGGAAGGAGGTTACAAAGCCTCACATTCATGTGGGCAAAGCTCAAATGAGCATCAAAACCTCAACACCTTCAAGGGAAGGAGGCTACCCTCCACCCCTATTTATACTACTCTTGGGCCACCTACCACCCTTGGATGAGTCCTCAACCCTAGAGCACTCATCTAAGGGCTAGGATTAACCCACACACACAGCCATGCAAGGGCTAACCCAAAACCCACACACATACCGGGTTTTCTTGCAGTTTTCAAAGCATACTACCTAGACCCGCTAACCTATCAACTAGACCTCAATCCGACGGTCCTCATTGATCCACGCGCATCTAGCTAGCATCATCTCCTTTCCTTGTCTTCTTGACTTGCCCGGACTCCGCCTCCGATCATCTTCCGCGATCTCCCAACCGTCTGGACCTCCGACGCCTCGCCTAGTCCCGGCCATCCTTCGCCTCACCATGACCTAGCACCGTCGTCCTGCAACCATCAAAAACAAGGAAACTCCTCACATAGCAATGCCCACAAAGATGTGCAATAAACCCATCTAACTCATCACTACCGCGTCCATACGACCGGTACTGCCACTCCTGGCAGAGACAACTCAAATTGCTTCATTTTGAAAATCAATCCAAATCAAACTCAAACTTGAGCACACCTTGCTCAAATAAAGTCAAATACTCATCACAAACATGGATGGACCTCCACATGGTCCTTCAATCTCCCCCTTGATGAGTATATTGACAAACCACACAAAAGGCATAAATTTGAGTTTGAAGAAAATGAAGAAGAAAGCAATTTTTAGTTGCAAAGTCAAACTTGGTCCAAAGATAGAAATTAGAACCATGACCAAGTTGACGAAGAGGAATTCAGATTTTAGAGTTAAATTTAAGAAAGAGCAAGTTTTCAACAAAACTCTAAAATCCAACTAAACATGTCAAATGTGATTATGAGATTATGATCCAATGAAGTAGTAGCATAGTTTTACAAAGATCATAATAACCAAATAAGCATTCACATTTTTATCTTTTAGTGATGCCTTTTCTACGTTATCTCCCCCTTTTGGCAATATAGGCATCAATTTTTTTATGTATGCATGAAATGCAATCGAAAGAGCTTTGAGGATTATCCAATTGATCAAAATGGAAGGATATTACACCAAGCTTGTCAATTTCAGAAGATGACTAAACTAAGACATGTCCAAGTGCAAATACGAGCTTAGTTTTGAATATTTCATTTTTAGCAAGAATTGACAAGTGCAACACTTAGCTTTAGTTTCAAAAATAGAAGAATAGCCACTCTAAGGATCAAAAGGAAAACCTAGAGTTCAACCTACTCAACACGTTGGGGAATCTAGAAGAGCATACAAGGTCCTTCGGGCTCATTTATCACTTAATGCAAATTTTGATTTATCATCATACAAGACATAGCGGGGTGCAAATGTTTGACATTATTTGCATTCTTTACCCACATATGTCTTTAATTTATTTGCATTTTCTTTTGACAACCAATTGACTCAAGCCGTATGCGACCATCTCAAGATGAGCTCTTAAGAGGATGGTCTAGGTCAAACACGATGTATTCCAAGTTCATCCCAAGTGCAATGGGAAGCGGTCTTGTGAATACAAGGTGTTGAGTCGTATGTGCACAAGAAGAGTCAATTTTGTTTAATTTTCATTTTTAGCACAACGATTCATGAGCAATTGAAGGACTCTGCATGGATCAAACTAGTTTCACCTAAGTTGCTATAGGGACTCTAGAGAACTCCTAAATTTCTCAAATTATGGCACAAACCTCTAGAGAAGAAACCTAGCAAGTAAAAGCAACAAGTTTCATCAAGTTTTTCATTTAAGGCTTATTTCATTTTTAAGCTTAGCAAGTTAAATGAACTTGGACATACCTAAGCTAGTGATTTTCTTCAAATGATGTAGCATGGTGTATAGCATGAAGAAGAAATCAATTGCATAATAGACAAAGCTCATAAAATGTAAAATGCAGTCTAAATGCAATGCATGAACAGATTCCCAAACTCCCCTCAACAAATGAATCAATTTTAAGCTCAAATCTGGTTAAAGTTGAGTTATTATCAAGATTAGGCATAAAGAAAACCCGAATGAACTCAATAATAACGAAAAACAGAATGAGGAGAAGAAGTCGAGCGCAAAGCTGGATGGCTATAGAGCATAGAAAAGATAGAAGAGACTCACTACGGCTCAGACTTGCTCTTATCTTCCCAATGGATGACATAGGAAGTCGACTCTAGATCCCAACTAAGGAGTGCACATGCACTGTCTACCAGGAGGCCCAATACCGCTAGACTTATAAGGCGTGAGGGAACTCAACCTAGAGAGAAGAGAGAACACTAATCACGCATGATAGCAACCTAAAGCACAAGATAAGAGGTCAATGCAAGGCATGCAGAAGTCTAAGTGAGTGAACTCAACTCAAGAAAACAAGCCCAAAGTCACCCGTAAGAAACACAAAGAAAAGAAAAGCTGGAAGAAAACATATAATACATAATATACAAACCGGCTCCCCTCACGAAAGGCGTAAGGGCTCACGACTCAAGCTCACTCCTCAAGGCAACAAACTGGAGCTATCCAAAGGCTTGGTGAAAATATCGCTAATCAAGGTCACTCTCACGAATGAGCGCGATATCTCCCTTCTCCACATGGTCTCTAAGGAAGTGATATCTAATATCAATGTGCTTGGTCAGGGAATGTTGCTTTGGTTTTTAGCAATGCAAATAGCTGAAGTGTTGTCACGTAAAAGTGGCACACTCTCTATCTCTAACCCATAGTCCCGTAAGGTCGATCTCATCCAGAGCACTGCTACAAAGAATCTGCGCAAAGAACATACTCGGCCTCGGTGGTGGATGTGCAACTCGATCGCTTCCTAGATGACCAAGAAACAAGAGAAGTGCCAATGAATTGGCAAGTGCGAAGTGCTCTTCCTATCTATCCTCTGACCAACAAAGTCGGCATCGTAAAAGGCTCTAAGAGATAGACAAGAAGACGAAGAGTACCAAATACCATAATCGGTGGTAGCACGAAGGTACACAAGATGCGCTTGACCTTTGGCGGTGAGAGGCGCGAGGAGAAGCTTGAAATCGAGCGCATGCACACACAAACAAAATGTATGTCCGGCCTCGAAGCGGTGAGGTACAAGAGGAGCCGATCATGCTTCAAACTCCTTTTGATCAAGAGGCTCACCATCCTCATCGGGCTCGAGGACAGCGATGGTGGCCATAGGAGTCATCACCGCTTCCCATCGACATGTCGAAACGCCTCAGAGGTCACGGGTATATTTGCCTTGATGCAAGAAAGTACCCTCCCGAGTCCGCTTGATTTGGAAGCCAAGAAAGTAGCTCAACTCGCCCATCATACTCATCTCAAACTCAGGCTCATCACCTCGTAAAACTGAGACACAAGCGAATGAGATGAGCCACCAAAATTATATCGCCCACATAAACCGGACAAGAAGAAAATGAGACTCATGGTGTCGATGAATGAGTTTTGTCTACTATGCCCATTTTGAAGTCATGGTGAGAAGATAAGACTTGAGCCTCTCATACCATGCTCTGGGGGCTGCTTGAGTCCATACAAAGCTTTGGAGAGCTTGTATACATGACTCGAAACTTGGGGTTCTCGAACTCGGAGGTTGTTTGACATAAACCTCTTCCTCAATATAGCCATTGAGGAATGCACTCTTGACATCCATTTGATAGAGCTTGAAGCCCCGGGATGCGAGAGAATGCAAGCAGGATCCTAATAGCCTCTAGTCTAGCTACGAGGGCAAAGGTCTCCTCAAAGTCAAGACCTCAACCCGAGAAA
This sequence comes from Otatea glauca, assembly GCA_036346275.1. Taxonomy (NCBI): domain Eukaryota; kingdom Viridiplantae; phylum Streptophyta; class Magnoliopsida; order Poales; family Poaceae; genus Otatea; species Otatea glauca. Next base: position 30,879,086 of record CM070721.1, on the reverse strand, counting down.
AGCCCCTGCAACTAGCCTAGCCTTGTTGCGAATGACAACCCCATCCTCACTCTGCTTGTTTTTGAACACCCACTTGGTCCCAATGACATTATGACCAGATGGGGCTCGACAAGCTGCCATACCTTGTTCCTCTCAAAGTTCTCAAGTTCTCATGCATAGCATTAATCCACGATTCATCGGATAATGCATGAGAAACATCTTCGGCTCAAAGGAGGCAACGAAGGCAGAGTGGAGGCAGAATCTGGACAAACCTGATTTTGAGCGAGTGGCGCTCAAACAGATCACCAATGATCCGATCGGTGGATGAGCTTCTGGATATGACGGGAGGACCGTAGCGTATGGCCTCTACCTCATGCACGTAAGAGGTAGGAGCAGAGCCACTACCAAGGAGAGTCGGAAGGCAAGGGTGGTCACCCGAGGTGCGTAAATGGAAGCAGGAGGCACCTCGTATAGAGGGAACTGGATCCGTGGAACACCATCATCTCCATCATCCTCATCTTCTACAAAGATGGTCTCGGAGGATAAGAAGAGCTCAAACATCGTGTCTAGCTCTGGGCTAGCCTCATCGAAGGTCACATCACAGTCTCTATGATCCTATGCGCATCAACACCTGCACTTATAGCTACGAGAAGAAGTCGAGTAACCTAGAAAGATACCATCGGAAGAGCGAGACTCAAACTTATCTAGGTTACTGACTTTAAGATAAAACACTTGCAACCAAAAGCGAAAATGAGACACTTTGGGCTTTCGCCCATACCTCAACTCATAAGAAGTGCGATGCAAATGTGCTCTCAAAACACGCGATTAGAAACATGGCAAGCAAGAGCTATAGCCTCACCCAAAACTTCCTAGAGTATCAGACTCGTCTAGCATCGTCCCGCCATCTCAACTGTGGTCTGTTCTTCCTTTCCACTACGCCATTCTCACGAGAGGCGGGAGAAGAGAAGCGATGCTCTAAACCAGACTCCACACAAAACTCTCAAAGTAGGAATTCTTGAACTCCGTGCCATTATCACTGCAGATAGCTCGTAATGCACCGGGAGCTCAATAGACAACCTCATGATCAAACCCTGAAGTGAGAAAAGTCTCATCCTTCGAGGCCATGAAGAATACCCAAGAGTATCTAGAAAATCATCAACGATGACAAGAACATACCACTTCCCTCCTGCCGATCGCACTCTATTTGGACCAACAAAGTGTCCATATGTAAAAGCTGTCACGGTGCATCACCATCACTACGGATCGGAGGATGAGAAGCAAGAACCATCTTGCCATGTCGGCAAGGAGAGCAAACTAAGTCTTTGACCATCTTGAGTTTGGGCAAACCCGAATGAGATCATGGTCGCTAACTCGGGTCAAATGATCAAAACCAATGTGACCAAGTCTCCTATGCCGGAAGGAGAGATCACGGGACTCGAAGCAATCAAACATCGAAGAGAGTCTCGGAAGAAGCGGAAAAATCAGCACGAAAGACTCTCCCAAATCTAGAAATCCATAAACTAACCCTCCCGATGAATCAAGGATTCTACAGCATTACTCTTGAAGCTTACCTCGAAAGAGTCATCGATAAGTTGAGAAACAGAGAGCGGATTGTATTGCACTTACTTACTAAGGCAACATCTTTAAGAATGAAATTTTGGTTAATGCAGATGGTACCTTTAGCAATGACTCTACTCAAGATGCATCCCCAAAAGTGATTAACTCATCACCGGGGCTCGGACTAGGAAGAGAACCAACGAGAATCTCGGTCATATGACGAGAACAACCGAGTCAACAATCCAAACATCGCCCTTCCCCATCCGATTTAACTCGATCAAGACACAAGAGAGAAAGATGACTCAAGATGGGATAGAGTGAAGACTTAGGAACCAATATCAACCATACGACACCTCAGTACCGACCACGTAAGAAGATCGACTCGAGTGTCTCTCTGACGCCAACTCTCACACGATCGGGAGCAACTCGTAGATAATCTAGGAGTCAAAGCTGGGTTGGCACGCAGTGGTGCAAAAGCCGACCATCCCGAGAAGGTGCTGGATCTCCTACCAGAAAACACCTCACGCCACGATATCTACCTCGATGGGAAAAACGAGGAATATCAAGAGGACGGCGGAAAGATCGACTACTGAACAGCTCGGGACTAAAACTCAAGAACTAGCATGAAAACCAAGTCCCGGGCGCTTGCCCAAAAACAAAGCGACTCTCTAACTTGTCTAGAAGCGGTGTGTGTCTTAGGAGCACTCAAAGTCCGGGATGACCACGAATACCCCTAAGAGCGACAACACGCCACGCCGAGTGATCTTGGCGCGCCAAGCGTAAATCTACTAGGTGACCATCCTTCTTCTGAGAAGGTGCATGTGTACTTCGCCTTGCTAGAGGCGTAGCAATAGGAGTAACACCCTTACGGTCGGAAGTCCTATGGACAACCCCAAAGAGACCTAAACACGGTGGTACTCACTCAGGAGCTACCACAATCTCACCACTCTTGGAGCCGCGCACAATGGTGGGAGGATGCGCCGAGCGTGCTCCAAGGGATCAAATCCTAGACCTTGATTGAATCTACTAATCTTGGATTGGTCTAGAATAAGATTGAGCTTCTTCTTGCCTCCAACAAACTTCTCGAGAGTGCTCATAAGATCTTGGCAATCTCGGAAGAAAGAAGCACAAGAAGAACAGGGGAAGGAGAGGAAGAAGAACCGGAAAGATGAGCTCTCTCAAAGACGTGCATTTTTCTCCTCAAAGACGGTGCCTCAATCTTGAGGGCCTCACAAGAAACGCAAGGAGCATCTCTAATTCTATGGGCTTGGTCTTCTAATTTCTTCCTAAGCTCGACATGGATTTTATCCAAGTCCCCACAATCTCAAGACATCGCAAGCAATATTTTTGTGACTTATCTAGTAAGTCCTTAGCAAGTTTAGCACACTTGACATTGTGGTTTCATTGTCAAGTTTTAATTGCTTCTGACCCTCACATGAGCCGTTGGGTCCTTAGAAGCATGTGATTCAAGTTCATTGTTTCTAGTGTAAAGCTTCCTAAGGTGTTCGCCATGGCATCAATTTTGCAAGCAATTTAGGGCAATTAGAGCATGATGGAGTGGAGTGAGCATGAAGAAAACTAGCCTCAACAGAATAGCATCAACAGTAACTAGTGCTAGCATTCTTCAACCTAAGACCATCAAGTTCAACAAGCACACTATCATGTATGGTCCTTAGGTTCTCCAACTCCACAAGAATAGCATCACACAAAGAGCAATCATCGGTGACTCGGGAGGAGAAGATCTAAGTGAAGCTAACTCCCGAGTCAAGGTACCTACTTCCTTCTCAAGCTCCGTACACCTAGCTCTAGCTCTAGCATGAAATTTTCCTAATTTGCGTAAAGCTTCGCTGAGCTGGTCATAGGAGGGTACCTCGTCCGAGTCATTTGCCAGAGAGCTCTGAGTCGCCGATGTCGTTTGTGTCGGCCATGAAGCACATGCCGAGAAGTCGTCGCCGCCTTTCTTCTCTTGCGGATCATCCTCGCCTCGCCGCTCCATGTCTCCGTGTCGGAGAGGTTGATGTCGTCAAGCGCGGCAAGGACGCGGTGGAAGAGCTTCTTGTTCTTGGAGAAGTTGCGGTACTTCTTGTCGTGCGCGGTTCACGAACCGAGGCTTCTTGTTGCGGTTCTTGTCGGTGTAGTCGTTTTGCCCGAACCGCCAACGTCATTCTTGCCCTTCTCGGCTTGGGATAGTTCGCCGAATGTGGTTGGGGCCACCACACTCAAGCGGTGATCATGCCACCTCTCTTCCTCTCTCTCACCCTCTTGTATGCATGAGAAAACTTGCGAGCGAGAAGAGCAAGCTCATTTTTCCGAAATTTTTCCATTGGTCATCGCTAGCTCGCAAAGGGCGGAAAGAGAGAAACCAATAGAAGGATCAAGAAGAAGATCCAATGGGATCGGTGACCAAAGCCATCGATCGAGATTTCGTCTTCCGAGAGACGACATCGATCTCATGAGTCTTGAGGCGGGAATAAAGCCCGTCAAGAGTCGAGTCGATAAGTCGGTGGTGTCCTTGATGGTGGTCACCTTCATCTCCCAAACCCGAAGGTCGAGTGCGGTCAAGAAATGCCGAGCATTGTCCGAGTCGGGGTATATGCAACCAAGCGCCGGAGGTCGCCAAAATCTTTGTAAACCGACCAAAACACTCGCCGAGACTCTCACCGGTAGCGCTGATCAAACTTGTTGTACTCGCGCTTGAACTGGTCTGCCTCACGCCTTGATTTGAGTAGAGCCCTCATGGTAAGCATCGAGGGTTACCCAAATCTCGTGAGCGGAGCGAAGGTGAGAAATCCTATCATACTCATCATGGCTAAGACCTCAGATGAGAATGTTCCTTGCCTTAGCATTCGCCTCAACGTCAACCATATTGATGGCCGTGACATTTTCATCGCCAGGAACCTCATACGGAGTTTCACCTTACGCCATATCGTAGCCCCGGCAGTGATGTATGACTCCATCAGGACTTCCAAAAGGAAAATCAACTCCATTAAAGATTGGAGGCTTGGTGGAATATTTGTCCGTCGCCATGGCTCTTGAGACCGGTCAAGATCTATGGAAGAGCAAAACCGCTCGATACCAATTGAAGGACCGAAATGGCGAACAGAGGGGGTGAATGGTCGCAAATAAAAATTCCCAAAATACTCCAACAAAAACCTCGACAAGATCGCTCAAAAGGAATTGTGAAAAACCCGAAAAACTAGACAACTATGTGTACCCCAAGCTTGCATGGATAAGTACCATAAAATATGTGGGGATTTTTGAGTCACAATCCTGGTTGTCTAGTGTCCAAGATAAAGAGGAATCAATTCAAACTCTTGCTTTTAGAAAGGACATCAATTCAAATCACAAAAGTCACTTTCAGAAAAGCAAAAGCAGAATTCCCAGAACTTGTCCTCAATTTGCACAGGAGGTTGGTGGGTTTCTGTAGCTCACAAAATTTTGAGACTTTTTCTCCCTGTGAGAATCAGAGTCTTGAAGAACTCCACCAAATTTCTCCTCAAAAGCCTTACAGAAAAACACGAAAAATCGAAGAACACAGTCTGGTCAAGAACTTCGAGCAGAACGTTTGGGGCTCAGTTTTCACCTCATGGCGCCCAAACGGTACAACAAGTGAACTCCAAAATTTTTCTGCAAGCGGATATCAGAGTCCCGCACCTCCTCCAACAAGAATCACTCAAAAGGATTTTTCTATATTTTTACAAAATCAAACACTGACTGCTGCGCGAAGAACAAGTTCAGAACAAAGTTGGAACTTGAAAGAAAAGATGTTCTCTACTCAATCCAAGAGTGCAAAAGAGATGTAAAACCATATGAACACACTCAAAACATCCAAGAACAGCAGCATTTAGAAGGAGGGGAGGCAAATCCAAATTACTTGAAAGTAAATTGCGGGAATGTAATTGGAAAGTAAATGCTGAATTTAAATTGCGTAAAGTAAAGACATAATGTAAATGCATAAAATAAATTCAGAGGTGGATGAATAAAACTTTCATTTCTGGAAGGAGGTTACAAAGCCTCACATTCATGTGGGCAAAGCTCAAATGAGCATCAAAACCTCAACACCTTCAAGGGAAGGAGGCTACCCTCCACCCCTATTTATACTACTCTTGGGCCACCTACCACCCTTGGATGAGTCCTCAACCCTAGAGCACTCATCTAAGGGCTAGGATTAACCCACACACACAGCCATGCAAGGGCTAACCCAAAACCCACACACATACCGGGTTTTCTTGCACGGTTTTCAAAGCATACTACCTAGACCCGCTAACCTATCAACTAGACCTCAATCCGACGGTCCTCATTGATCCACGCGCATCTAGCTAGCATCATCTCCTTTCCTTGTCTTCTTGACTTGCCCGGACTCCGCCTCCGATCATCTTCCGCGATCTCCCAACCGTCTGGACCTCCGACGCCTCGCCTAGTCCCGGCCATCCTTCGCCTCACCATGACCTAGCACCGTCGTCCCGCAACCATCAAAAACAAGGAAACTCCTCACATAGCAATGCCCACAAAGATGTGCAATAAACCATCCAACTCATCACTACCGCGTCCATACGACCAGATCGCCACTCTGGCAGAGACAACTCAAATTGCTTCATTTTGAAAATCAATCCAAATCAAACTCAAACTTGAGCACACCTTGCTCAAATAAAGTCAAATACTCATCACAAACATGGATGGACCTCCACATGGTCCTTCAATCTCCCCTTGATGAGTATATTGACAAACCACACAAAAGGCATAAATTTGAGTTTGAAGAAAATGAAGAAGAAAGCAATTTTAGTTGCAAAGTCAAACTTGGTCCAAAGATAGAAATTAGAACCATGACCAAGTTGACGAAGAGGAATTCAGATTTTAGAGTTAAATTTAAGAAAGAGCAAGTTTTCAACAAAACTCTAAAATCCAACTAAACATGTCAAATGTGATTATGAGATTATGATCCAAATGTAGTAGTAGCATAGTTTTACAAAGATCATAATAACCAAATAAGCATTCACATTTTTATCTTTTAGTGATGCCTTTTCTACGTTATCTCCCCTTTTGGCAATATAGGCATCAATTTTTTTATGTATGCATGAAATGCAATCGAAAGAGCTTTGAGGATTATCCAATTGATCAAAATGGAAGGATATTACACCAAGCTTGTCAATTTAGAAGATGACTAAACTAAGACATGTCCAAGTGCAAATACGAGCTTAGTTTTGAATATTTCATTTTAGCAAGAATTGACAAGTGCAACACTTAGCTTTAGTTTCAAAAATAGAAGAATAGCCACTCTAAGGATCAAAAGGAAAACCTAGAGTTCAACCTACTCAACACGTTGGGGAATCTAGAAGAGCATACAAGGTCCTTGGGCTCATTTATCACTTAATGCAAATTTTGATTTATCATCATACAAGACATAGCGGGTGCAAATGTTTGACATTATTTGCATTCTTTACCCACATATGTCTTTAATTTATTTGCATTTTCTTTTGACAACCAATTGACTCAAGCCGTATGCGACCATCTCAAGATGAGCTCTTAAGAGGATGGTCTAGGTCAAACACGATGTATTCCAAGTTCATCCCAAGTGCAATGGGAAGCGGTCTTGTGAATACAAGGTGTTGAGTCGTATGTGCACAAGAAGAGTCAATTTTGTTTAATTTTCATTTTTAGCACAACGATTCATGAGCAATTGAAGGACTCTGCATGGATCAAACTAGTTTCACCCAAGTTGCTATAGGGACTCTAGAGAACTCCTAAATTTCTCAAATTATGGCACAAACCTCTAGAGAAGAAACCTAGCAAGTAAAAGCAACAAGTTTCATCAAGTTTTTCATTTAAGGCTTATTTCATTTTTAAGCTTAGCAAGTTAAATGAACTTGGACATACCTAAGCTAGTGATTTTCTTCAAATGATGTAGCATGGTGTATAGCATGAAGAAGAAATCAATTGCATAATAGACAAAGCTCATAAAGCAGAAAATGCAGTCTAAATGCAATGCATGAACAGATTCCCAAACTCCCCCTCAACAAATGAATCAATTTTAAGCTCAAATCTGGTTAAAGTTGAGTTATTATCAAGATTAGGCATAAAGAAAACCCGAATGAACTCAATAATAACCAGAAAAACAGAATGAGGAGAAGAAGTCGAGAAACGCAAAAGCTGGATGGCTATAGAGCATAGAAAAGATAGAAGAGACTCACTACGGCTCGGACTTGCTCTTATCTTCCCAATGGATGACATAGGGAAGTCGACTCTAGATCCCAACTAAGGAGTGCACATGCACTGTCTACCTGGAGGCCCAATACCGCTAGACTTATAAGGCTGTGAGGGAACTCAACCTAGAGAGAAGAGAGAACAACTAATCACGCATGATAGCAACCTAAAGCACAAGATAAGAGGTCAATGCAAGGCATGCAGAAGTCTAAGTGAGTGAACTCAACTCAAGAAAACAAGCCCAAAGTCACCCGGAAGAAACACAAAGAAAAGAAAAGTGGAAGAAAACATATAATACATAATATACAAACCGGCTCCCCCTCACGAAAGGCCGTAAGGGCTCACGACTCAAGCTCACTCCTCAAGGCACAAATCTGGAGCTATCCAAAGGCTTGGTGAAAATATCGCTAATCAAGGTCACTCTCACGAATCGAGCGCGATATCTCCCTTCTCCACATGGTCTCTAAGGAAGTGATATCTAATATCAATGTGCTTGGTCCGAATGTTGCCTCGGTTTTTAGCAATGCAAATAGCTGAAGTGTTGTCACGTAAAAGTGGCACACTCTCTATCTCTAACCCATAGTCCCGTAAGGTCGATCTCATCCAGAGCACTGCTACAAAGAATCGGTCTGCGACAACATACTCGGCCTCGGTGTGGATGTAACTCCGGATCGCTTCCTAGATGACCAAGAAACAAGAGAAGTGCCAATGAATTGGCAAGTGCGAAGTGCTCTTCCTATCTATCCTACACCCAACAAAGTCGGCATCGAAAAGGCTCTAAGAGATAGACAAGAAGACGAAGAGTACCAAATACCATAATCGGTGGTAGCACGAAGGTACTCGAAGATGCGCTTGACCGCTGGGGTGAGAGGCGCGAGGAGAAGCTTGAAATCGAGCGCACGGACACACAACAAAATGTATGTCGGCCTCGAAGCGGTGAGGTACAAGAGGAGCCGATCATGCTCAAACTCCTTTTGATCAGCAGAGCTCACCATCCTCATCGGGCTCGAGGACAGCGGTGGTGGCCATAGGAGTCATCACCGGCTTCCCATCGACATGTCGAAACGCCTCAGAGGTCACGGGTATATTTGCCTTGATGCAAGAAAGTACCCTCCGAGTCCGCTTGATTTGGAAGCCAAGAAAGTAGCTCAACTCGCCCATCATACTCATCTCAAACTTTGTGCTCATCACCTCGTAAAACCGAGACACAAGCGAATGAGATGAGCCACCAAAATTATATCGTCCACATAAACTGGACAAGAAGAAAATGAGACTCATGGTGTCGATGAATGAGTTTTGTCTACTATGCCCATTTTGAAGTCATGGTGAGAAGATAAGACTTGAGCCTCTCATACCATGCTCTGGGGGCTGCTTGAGTCCATACAAAGCTTTGGAGAGCTTGTATACATGACTCGAAACTTGGGGTTCTCGAACTCGGAGGTTGTTTGACATAAACCTCTTCCTCAATATAGCCATTGAGGAATGCACTCTTGACATCCATTTGATAGAGCTTGAAGCCCCGGGATGCAGAGAATGCAAGCAGGATCCTAATAGCCTCTAGTCTAGCTACAGGGCAAAGGTCTCCTCAAAGTCAAGACCTCAACCCGAGAAAAGCCCCTGCAACTAGCCTAGCCTTGTTGCGAATGACAACCCCATCCTCACTCTGCTTGTTTTTGAACACCCACTTGGTCCCAATGACATTATGACCAGATGGGGCTCGACAAGCTCGCCATACCTTGTTCCTCTCAAAGTTCTCAAGTTCTCATGCATAGCATTAATCCACGATTCATCGGATAATGCATGAGAAACATCTTCGGCTCAAAGGAGGCAACGAAGGCAGAGTGGAGGCAGAATCTGGACAAACCTGATTTTGAGCGAGTGACGCTCAAGCAGATCACCAATGATCCGATCGGTGGATGAGCTTCTGGATATGCCGGGAGGACCGTATGTATGGCCTCTACCTCATGCACGAGAAGAGGTAGGAGCAGAGCCACTCTTTGAAGGAGAGTCAAGGCAAGGGTGGTCACCCGAGGTGCGTAAATGGAAACAGGAGGCACCTCGTATAGAGGGGCTGGATCCGTGGAACACCATCATCTCCATCATCCTCATCTTCTACAAAGATGGTCTCGGAGGGATAAGAAGAGCTCAAACATCGTGTCTAGCTCACGGCTAGCCTCATCGAAGGTCACATCACAGTCTCTATGATCCTATGCGCATCAACACCTGCACTTATAGCTACGAGAAGAAGTCGAGTAACCTAGAAAGATACCATCGTAAGAGCGAGACTCAAACTTATCTAGGTTACTGACTTTAAGATAAAACACTTGCAACCAAAACGCGAAAATGAGACACACCGGGCTTTCGCCCATACCTCAACTCATAAGAAGTGCGATGCAAATGTGCTCTCAAAAACACGCGATTAGAAACATGGCAAGCAAGAGCTATAGCCTCAGCCCAAAACTTCCTAGGAGTCTCAGACTGTCTAGCATCGTCCCGCCATCTCAACTGTGGTCCTGTTCTTCCTTTCCACTACGCCATTCTCACGAGGGGCGAGGGAGAAGAAACGATGCTCTAAACCTGACTCCACACAAAAACTCTCAAAGTAGGAATTCTTGAACTCCGTGCCATTATCACTGCAGATAGCTCAGAATGCACGGGAGCTCAATAGACAACCTCTCGATCAAACCCCAAGTGAGAAAAGTCTCATCCTTCGAGGCCATGAAGAATACCCAAGAGTATCTAGAAAAATCATCAACGATGACAAGAACATACCACTTCCCTCCGCCGATCAGACTCTATTTGGACCAACAAAGTGTCCATATGTAAAAGCTGTCTGGTGCATCACCATCACTACGGATCGGAGGATGAGAAGCGAGAACCATCTTGCCATGTCGGCAAGGAGAGCAAACTAAGTCTTTGACCATCTTGAGTTTGGGCAAACCCGAATGAGATCATGGTCGCTAACTCGGGTCAAATGATCAAAACCAATGTGACCAAGTCTCCTATGCCGAAGGAGAGATCACGGACTCGAAGCAATCAAACATCAAGAGAGTCTCGGAAGAAGCGTAAAAATCAGCACGAAAGACTCTCCCAAATCTAGAAATCCAAGAACTAACCCTCCCGATGAATCAAGGATTCTACAGCATTACTCTTGAAGCTTACCTCGAAAGAGTCATCGATAAGTTGAGAAACAGAGAGCAGATTGTATTGCGACTTACTTACTAAGGCAACATCTTTAAGAATGAAATTTTGGTTAATGCAGATGGTACCTTTAGCAATGACTCTACTCAAGATGCATCCCCAAAAGTGATTAACTCATCACCGGGGCTCGGACTAGGAAGAGAACCAACGAGAATCTCCGGTCATATGACGAGAACAACCGAGTCAACAATCCAAACATCGCCCTTCCCCATCCGATTTAACCCGATCAAGACACAAGAGAGAAAGATGACTCAAGATCTTGGGATAGAGTGAAGACTTAGGAACCAATCTTGAACCATACGACACCTCAGTACCAACCACGTAAGAAGATCTGGACTCGAGTGTCTCTCTGACGCTCAACTCTCACACGATCAGAGCAACTCGTAGATAATCTAGGAGTCAAAGCGGGTTGGCACGCAGTGGTGCAAAAGCCGGACCATCCCGAAGAAGGCTGCTCGATCTCCTACAGAGAAAACACCTCACGCCCGATATCTACCTCGATGGGAAAAACGAGGAATATCAAGAGGACGGCGGAAAGATCGACGACTCTGAACAGCTCGGGACTAAAACTCAAGAACTAGCATGAAAACCAAGTCACGGGACGCCCAAAAATAAGCGACTCTCTAACTGTCTAGAAGTGTGTGTCTTAGGAGCACTCAAAGTCCGGGATGACCCAATACCCTAAGAGCAGCAACACGCCACGCCGAGTGATCTTGGCGCTACCAAGCGTAAATCTACTAGGTGACCATCCTTCTTACTGAAGGTGCATGTGTACTTCGCCTTGCTAGAGGCGTAGCAATAGGAGTAACACCCTTACGGTCAAGTCCTATGGACAACCCAAAGAGACCTAAACACGGTGGTACTCACTCAGGAGCTACCACAATCTCACCACTCTTGGAGCCGCGCACAATGGTGGGAGGATGCGCCGAGCGTGCTCCAAGGATCAAATCCTAGACCTTGATTGAATCTACTAATCTTGGATTGGTCTAGAATAAGATTGAGCTTCTTCTTGCCTCCAACAAACTTCTCGAGAGTGCTCATAAGATCTTGGCAATCTCGGAAGAAAGAAGCACAAGAAGAACAGGGGAAGGAGAGGAAGAAGAACCGGAAAGATGAGCTCTCTCAAAGACGTGCATTTTTCTCCTCAAAGACGGCTGCCTCAATCTTGAGGGCCTCACAAGAAACGCAAGGAGCATCTCTAATTCTATGGGCTTGGTCTTCTAATTTCTTCCTAAGCTCGACATGGATTTTATCCAAGTCCCCACAATCTCAAGACATCGCAAGCAATATTTTTGTGACTTATCTAGTAAGTCCTTAGCAAGTTTAGCACACTTGACATTGTGGTTTCATTGTCAAGTTTTAATTGCTTCTGACCCTCACATGAGCCGATTGGGTCCTTAGAAGCATGTGATTCAAGTTCATTGTTTCTAGTAAAGCTTCCTAAGGTGTTCGCCATGGCATCAATTTCGCAAGCAATTTAGGGCAATTAGAGCATGATGGAGTGGAGTGAGCATGAAGAAAACTAGCCTCAACAGAATAGCATCAACAGAACTAGTGCTAGCATTCTTCAACCTAAGACCATCAAGTTCAACAAGCACACTATCATGTATGGTCCTTAGGTTCTCCAACTCCACAAGAATAGCATCACACAAAGAGCAATCATCGGTGACTCGGGAGGAGAAGATCTAAGTGAAGCTAACTCCGAGTCAAGGTACCTACTTCCTTCTCAAGCTCCGTACACCTAGCTCTAGCTCTAGCATGAAATTTTCCTAATTTGCGTAAAGCTTCGTTGAGCTGGTCATAGGAGGGTACCTCGTCCGAGTCATTTGTAGAGCTCTGAGTCGCTGATGTCGCTTGTGTCGGCCATGAAGCACATGCCGAGAAGTCGTCGCCGCCTTTCTTCTCTTGCGGATCATCCTCGCCTCGTCGCTCCATGTCTCCGTGTCGGAGAGGTTGATGTCGTCAAGCGCGGCAAGGACGCGGTGGAAGAGCTTCTTGTTCTTGGAGAAGTTGCGGTACTTCTTCTCGTGCGCGGTTCACGAACTGGAGGCTTCTTGTTGCGGTTCTTGTCGGTGTAGTCGTTCTTGCCCGAACCGCCAACGTCATTCTTGCCCTTCTCGGCTTGGGATAGTTCGCTCAATGTGGTTGGGGCCACCACACTCAAGCGGTGATCATGCCACCTCTCTTCCTCTCTCTCACCCTCTTGTATGCATGAGAAAACTTGCGAGCGAGAAGAGCAAGCTCATTTTTCGAAATTTTTCCAGCTTGGTCATCGCTAGCTCGCAAAGGGCGGAAAGAGAGAAACCAATAGAAGGATCAAGAAGAAGATCCAATGGGATCGGTGACCAAAGCCATCGATCGAGATTTCGTCTTCCGAGAGACGACATCGATCTCATGAGTCTTGAGGCGGAATAAAGCCCGCCAAGAGTCGAGTCGATAAGTCGGTGGTGTCCTTGATGGTGGTCACCTTCATCTCCCAAACCCGAAGGTCGAGTGCGGTCAAGAAATGCCGAGCATTGTCCGAGTCGAGGTATATGCAACCAAGCGCCGGAGGTCGCCAAAATCTTTGTAAACCGACCAAAACACTCGCCGAGACTCTCACCGGTAGCGTTGATCAAACTTGTTGTACTCGCGCTTGAACTGGTCTCGCCTCACGCCTTGATTTGAGTAGAGCCCTCATGGTAAGCATCGAGGGTTACCCAAATCTCGTGAGCGGAGCGAAGGTGAGAAATCCTATCATACTCACATGGCTAAGACCTGTATGAGAATGTTCCTTGCCTTAGCATTCGCCTCAACGCCAACCATATTGATGGCCGTGACATTTTCATCGCCAGGAACCTCATACGGAGTTTCACCTTCGCCATATCGTAGCCCAGGCGTGATGTATGACTCCATCCGGACTTCCAAAAGGAAAATCAACTCCATTAAAGATTGGAGGCTTGGTGGAATATTTGTCCGTCGCCATGGCTCTTGAGACCGGTCAAGATCTATGGAAGAGCAAAACCGCTCGATACCAATTGAAGGACCGAAATGGCGAGCAGAGGGGGTGAATGGTCGCAAATAAAAATTCCCAAAATACTCCAACAAAAACCTCGACAAGATCGCCAAAAGGAATTGTGAAAACCGAAAAACTAGACAACTATGTGTACCCCAAGCTTGCATGGATAAGTACCATAAAATATGTGGGGATTTTGAGTCACAATCCTGGTTGTCTAGTGTCCAAGATAAAGAGGAATCAATTCAAACTCTTGCTTTTAGAAAGGACATCAATTCAAATCACAAAAGTCACTTTCAGAAAAGCAAAAGCAGAATTCCCAGAACTTGTCCTCAATTTGCACAGGAGGTTGGTGGGTTTCTGTAGCTCACAAAATTTTGAGACTTTTTCTCCCTGTGAGAATCAGAGTCTTGAAGAACTCCACCAAATTTCTCCTCAAAAAGCCTTACAGAAAAAACACGAAAAATCTAAGAACACAGTCTGGTCAAGAACTTCGAGCAGAACGTTTGGGGCTCGGTTTTCACCTCATGGCGCCCAAACGGTACAACAAGTGAACTCCAAAATTTTTCTGCAAGCGGATGTCAGAGTCCCGCACCTCTTCCAAGAAGAATCACTCAAAAAGGATTTTTCTATATTTTTACAAAAATCAAACACTGACTGCTGCGCGAAGAACAAGTTCAGAACAAAGTTGGAACTTGAAAGAAAAGATGTTCTCTACTCAATCCAAGAGTGCAAAAGAGATGTAAAACCATATGAACACACTCAAAACATCCAAGAACAGCAGCATTTAGAAGGAGGGGAGGCAAATCCAAATTACTTGAAAGTAAATTATGGAATGTAATTATGGAAAGTAAATGCTGAATTTAAATTATGTAAAGTAAAGACATAATGTAAATGCGCAAAATAAATTCAGAGGTGGATGAATAAAACTTTCATTTCTGGAAGGAGGTTACAAAGCCTCACATTCATGTGGGCAAAGCTCAAATGAGCATCAAAACCTCAACACCTTCAAGGGAAGGAGGCTACCCTCCACCCCTATTTATACTACTCTTGGGCCACCTACCACCCTTGGATGAGTCCTCAACCCTAGAGCACTCATCTAAGGGCTAGGATTAACCCACACACACAGCCATGCAAGGGCTAACCCAAACCCACACACATACCGGGTTTTCTTGCACGGTTTTCAAAGCATACTACCTAGACCCGCTAACCTATCAACTAGACCTCAATCCGACGGTCCTCATTGATCCACGCGCATCTAGCTAGCATCATCTCCTTTCCTTGTCTTCTTGACTTGCCCGACTCCGTCTCCGATCATCTTCCGCGATCTCCCAACCGTCTGGACCTCCGACGCCTCGCCTAGTCCCGGCCATCCTTCGCCTCACCATGACCTAGCACCGTCGTCCCGCAACCATCAAAAACAAGGAAACTCCTCACATAGCAATGCCCACAAAGATGTGCAATAAACCATCTAACTCATCACTACGCGTCCATACGACCTGCATCGCCACTCTGGCAGAGACAACTCAAATTGCTTCATTTTGAAAATCAATCCAAATCAAACTCAAACTTGAGCACACCTTGCTCAAATAAAGTCAAATACTCATCACAAACATGGATGGACCTCCACATGGTCCTTCACTATGCAAGCATGTTCACTTTTATTAGGCCATCTATGGGAATTTGATACTGATGCAACTCATCATGGTAAAAGTAATAAATACACTCTTATGCACAAAAGAAAGAAAATCACTTTGCTTCCTATGACACCTGCTGAAATTGTGCAATGTGATAAAGAGAGAGTTCAAAATGAGAATAAAAAGAACGAATCAGAATCTGAAAATCAGCAAGTAGCTAAGAACGTTTTCCCACCTAAGAAAGACAAGAAAGTACCTAGTTGTAACACCCTAAAATTTTCCATATTTTAAATTTTGGAGTTATTTTGATTTTTGAGAATTTTTGGAAATTAATTGGAATTTATTCAAACATGGACTTTCATGAGATCTATTAAAATAACATAAAAGTTTATGTAAAGTTTTATTGGAAATATTTCAATTAAGTTCAAAAAGTCTCAACATATTTTCCAGAATTTTTCTGGATTTTTTGGGTATTTTTGCTATTTATTTCGGCTTTGTTTATTTATTAGATTTATTTTAAATCGAAAATGTTTTTAAAACGCGAGGAATAGTACTGGGCCAGCCCAGCACTGCGCTTAGCCCGGCCCAGCACGCCAAACCCTAGCCGTCACGCGTTCGAACAATCGGATCGAGATCCAACAGTTGCTGTTGCGCCGCGTCGCCCGCGTGCGTGCGCCATCGAATCGTCGCTGCGCAGACTTCCAGGATAGCGCCACGTCCCTTTGCCCGCGTTATTGCCAGAGTTGACGCCGCCGAGCGTTTCCGCTCATTTCACCGGTGTTTGCTCACACGTCGAGGCGCTATTTAGTGTGCCGCTGTCACCTCCGTGTTGCGCACATTGAGACACTTCCGTAGACCTAACGCACGCCTCCCGAGCCGCCACCGTTTGCCCTCAAGAACTCGCTCAAGTTCGCTGAAGTCCTCGCCGCAGTTCTTTGTCCTTTGCTCGCCGATTCCGTTGTCTCTCGTCGCCGAAGTCGCCCTTTAGCGCCGCCGACCACGTCGTCTTCCCCAGCTCTGGCAGTCTCTTTCTTCTCGCCGTCGCCGACCTTCGCGAGCTTCATCTACCGTCTGATCTTCATCGCACCGCTCCGGTACATCCAAGTCGCTGCCCTTCTCGTTTGCCTAGCGTTGATAGTGGCCGTAGATGCGTAGATGAACGGCTTAGATTAGTTCTAGTGTTTGTGCTGTAGTTAGATCTGGACCGTTGGATCGTTTTTGTACTCGTGAGATAGTGCCACGTCGCTAGATTGTGCAGTAAACTGCTCGGGTATCACGCGTCGTAGGATTGGATCTGAGCGGTAGAGATCTAATGTTGCCGCGTGGGTTGGTCGTGGCCGTCCGATCGGAGTCGTGTGGCTGCGATGCATCCACGCGTCCGTAGTTAGCCACGTTGCCGCTAAATCGGCACCGTTCATTTTTGAACATGTGGCACGGATGACACTGCGCCCCCGCCGAATCATGTGCGGACGCGTGTGCGTGTTGACCGAGGCACGACCGGGTCTGGGCCGTTGATTTCAACGGACCGTCGAGATTTCGCCGTGTGTCTGCTTGGATATCAAGGCGTCACGAGTCGGCGCTTGCACTGGCCGTTGGATCCGAAGGCCCGCTCGATGGCCGACGCGTGTCACATAGATTCCGACGCGCCTCAGCGCAGTGAGTGAGATCTGGCAGTTGATGTTTTGACGTCCATGATTGCGCCACGTGGATGAGATCTGGCCGTCTGGTGGGATCCATTGAGATTGCACCATGTGTTCGTGCACGAATCTCGAGGCTAGTTAGGTGACGTCAGCAGTGACGTCAGCTGGTGGGGGGCCAGGTGCACTGTTCTGTGGACCGAGTCCACCGTGTACCAGAGTCGGGCTGTGGACCCAGTCTATGGACCGAGGCGACGTGGCAACACCAGGAAGTGCCACGTGTCAGCTGACGTCAAGCTTACGCATTAAATCGAGTTTTCAGTTAAAAAATAATTATATTAATTCGGTTTATTCTTTTTAATATATTTGCAAACATTTAAAGGCTATAACTTTTGCATTTTAACTCTGATTGAGGTCATTCCAGTCTCTAAAAATTTGTAAAATTGTGCTCTTTTTAATAGTGAATTTTATTTGAATTGTTGAGGTTATATAGTCTACAGTTTTGGTTATTTATTGCTTATATTATTTTTACTCGTAGACGCAAATTTGCCGAGAAGTTTCGAGGAAAAGTTCGTCGCCCAAGATCAAGCTTCGGAACACGACCAGCAACTCTTCGAACGCAAGTGATGCTTTGAACATTTTGATCCTAGTTTTTAAAATATATTTTTCTTGAAATTATGCATGGTAAGTTAATTAAAAATGAATTTAAATTAATTTGGGTAATGTAGCTAATCAACCCATATTGTTATTACCACCTTGAAATTATTATTTGTATGCCCTGAAATCATTGTTACCCTAAGATTACTCATACTTGTTGGATATTAATATGATGCCAACACGGGAGGCTAAACCGTGATTAGATGCTTAGCCCTGCAGCGTGTCATGAATAATCTTTCAGAAAATACCACAATAGTGACTAATGAAATATTAAATGTATTTTAAAAATGGGGTGGTGATGCCATGTGACGAAATCGAAGTACGGAAACCTGTGTGGTTCTGTACCGATGTAAAGTTATTATTGGCATGTGTTGCACAATAATCAACCAGGTGGGAAAATGATTTAGACTAGGGCAAGTGGTAGGAGGCTTTGTGCCAGCAGAGGCAGAGGACGACACCCCAACAGTTTGTTCGATACCAGCCCAGGGACAGCTCCAATAGCCAAGAGACCATTAGGATGTCCACAGATGAGTTGGTAGAGATGAAGAAGCAAATTGAACAGCACAGGAAAAAGGGTTTATAAGACCTAGTTCATCGCCATAGGAAGCACCAGTCTTGTTAGTCAAGAAGAAGGACGGGAGTTGTAGGATGTGTATAGACTATCGTGCACTCAATGATGTGATGATAAAGAATAAGTATCCGCTATCCAGGATTGATGAACTATTTGATCAGTTGAGAGGAGTAGGAGTCTTCTCCAAGATTGATCTTCGATCGGGGTATCATCAGTTGAAGATCCGATTAGAGGATATATCGAAGACTGCATTTTCATCGAGATATGGGCACTATGAGTTCACAGTTATGTCCTTTGGATTGACGAATGCACCAGCATATTTCATGAACTTAATGAATATGGTTTTTATGGAATACCTGGATAAGTTCGTTGTCGTGTTTATAGATGATATCCTTGTCTACTCCAAGACGAGGGAAGAGCACGCTGAACATTTAAGGCTAGTCCTTGAAAAGTTAAGGGAACAACAGTTGTTCGCTAAATTTAGCAAATGCGACTTCTGGAAGAATAAGGTTGAATTTCTTGGGCATATAATGACTGCTGAAGGAGTTGAAGTAGATCCAAGCAAAGTAGAAGCAGTATTGCATTGGGAGCCAACGAAGTCGGTAACCCAAATCCGAGTTTCCTTGGAATGGCGGGATATTACCATCGTTTCATTGAAGGATTCTCTACAATTGCAAGACCCCTTACCCAATTGTTAAAGAAGGAAAAGAAATTCTTGTGGACATCAGAATGTGAAAAGAGTTTCTAGGAGTTGAAGAAGCGGTTGACGTCAGCACTGGTATTGGTCTTACCTGATGTTCATCAAAGCTTTGACATTTATTGTTATGCATCGCGGCAAGGATTGGGATGCGTATTGATGCAAAATAGAAAGGTAGTTGCATATGCATCGAGGCAATTGAGGCCACATGAGGAGAATTATCCGACCCATGATCTGGAATTGGCCGCCGTAGTGCATGCACTGAAGTTGTGGCGTCACTATCTCATCGGAAATAGATGTGAAATGTATACAGATCATAAGAGTCTTAAGTATATCTTCACGCAAGCTGACTTAAATATGAGGCAAAGGAGATGGCTAGAGTTAATTAAAGATTACAATGTTGGAATCCATTACCATCCTGGTAAAGCCAACATTGTGGCTGATGCCTTGAGTCGGAAGAGCCACAGTGTAAATATACTGTTGGAAATAAGTCAGGCCGAGTTGTGCAAGGAATTCCAGAAATTGCGGTTGGAAGTAGTACCAGAAGGATTTTTGGCAACTTTGGAGGTAAAACCTACTGTGGAGGACCAGATCAGAGAAGAACAAAAAGGTGACGATAAGATCAAAAGAATCAAGTCCAAGATGGATGAAGGCAAGGCCAAGGATTTCAAACTGGATGAGCAAGGCACTATGTAGTTTAAAGGACGCATCTGTGTGCCGAACAAAAAGGAACTGAAGCGGTTAATCTTGGAGGAAGCTCATGACTCCAAGTATTCAATCCATCCAGGAAGTGCCAAAATGTACCAAGACCTGAAGGAAAGATTTTGGTGGCCAAGCATGAAGCGGGAAGTTGCAGAGTATGCCGCATTATGTGACATATGTCAAAGAGTTAAGGCTATGCATCAAAGGCCAACAGGATTATTGCAACCCCTAAAGATACGTGAATGGAAATGGGAAGAAATCGGTATGGATTTCATAACCGGTTTATCCAGAACTCAAGGGGGATATGACTCCATATGGGTCATAATAGATCGTTTAACTAAAGTTGTACATTTCATACCGGTAAAGACCACTTACTCAGGAGATCGGTTAGCAGAACTCTATATGGCAAAGATTGTTTGTCTGCATGGAGTACTGAAGAAAATAGTGCACGACAGAGGTACTCAATTTACCTCAAGGTTTTGGGATAAACTGCATGAGGCAATGGGAACTCGTCTAAATTTCAGTACAGCATACCATCCACAGACAGATGGTCAAACTGAGAGAGTTAAGCAGATATTGGAAGATATGCTGAGAGCTTGTGCTTTAGCATATTCTACTTCTTGGGACAAGTGTTTGCCCTATGCTAAGTTCATCTACAATAACAGTTATCAGGCAAGTTTACAGATGTCTCCATTCGAAGCTCTGTATGGTCGATCTTGTCGAACACCGTTGAATTGGAATGAGACCGGTGAACGACACATTTTTGGTCCGGATATACTTCAGAAAGCGGAAGAACGGATCGCCATGATCAGGGAAAGACTGAAGATTGCTCAGTCAAGGCTGAAGAGTTATGCCGACAATCGTCGCAGGGAATTGAGCTTTGAAGATTTTGTGTACCTTAGAGTCACCCCTCTCAAGGGAGTCAAAAGGTTTCATGCAAAAGGGAAACTCGCACCCAGATATGTCGGACCATTCAAGATCTTGAGCCGCAGAGGTGAAGTTGCGTACCAATTGGAGTTGCCGCAGTCACTGGTAGGAGTACATGATGTATTCCATGTGTCGCAATTGAAGAAATGTCTTCGAGTACCAGAAGAACAAACAACTTTGGAAGCAATCGAGCTGCAAGAAGATTTGACTTATAAAGAGCATCCGGTGAGGATTCTAGACACAGCGGATAGAAGAACAAGGAACAAGTCAACGCGCTTTTGCAGAGTCTAGTGGAGCAATCACGCGGAAAGTGAAGCGACTTGGGAACGAGAAAAAGATCTGAAGAAGGAGTTTCCTGACCTATTCTGTAGTCTGCCCTGAATGTCGGGGTCGAGATTCTGTTAAGGGGGAGGTTTGTAACACCCTAAAATTTGCCATATTTTAAATTTTGGAGTTATTTTGATTTTTCAGAATTTTTGGAAATTAATTGGAATTTATTCAAATATGGAATTTCATGAGATCTATTAAAATAATGTAAAAGTTTATGTAAAGTTTTATTGGAAATATTTCAATTAAGTTCAAAATGTCTCAAAATATTTTCCAGAATTTTTTTGGATTTTTCGGGTATTTTTGATATTTTTTTCGGCTTTATTTATTTATTGAATTTATTTTAAATCGAAAATGTTTTTAAAACATGAGCAATAGTACTGGGTTGGCCCAGCACTGCACTTAGCCTAGCCTAGCATGCGAAACCATAGCCGCCGGGCGTTCGAACCGTCGGATCAAGATCCAACGATTGCTGTTGCGTCGCGTCGCCCGTGTGCGTGCGCCATTGGATCGTCGCTGCGCGGATGTCCAGGATAGCGCCACGTCCCTTCGCCCGTGTTATCGCCGGAGTTAACGCCGTTCAGCGTTTTCGCTCGTTTTGCCGGTGTTTGCGCGCACGTCGAAGCGCTATTTAGTGCGCCGCTGTCACCTCCGTGTTGCGCACATCGAGATGCTTTCGTAGACCTAACACACGCCTCCCGAGCCGCCGCTGTTTGCCCTCAAAAGCTCGCCGACGTTCACCGAAGTCTTCGCCGCAGTTCTTTGTCCTTTGCTCGCCGTTCGTTGAGGTTCCGCCGTCCCCAAGGTCTCCGTCGTGTTCGCCGCGTCAAGACGCATCGATTCCGTCGTCTCTCATCGCCGGAGTCGCCCTCTAGCGTCGTCGACCGCGTCGTCTTCCCCAGCTCCGGCAGCCTCTTTCCTCTTGCCGTCGCCGACCTTCACGAACTTCATCTGTCGTTCGATCTTCATCGCACCACTCCGGTACGTCCACGTCACTGCCCTTCTCGTTTGCCTAGTGTTGATCGTGGCTGTAGATGCGTAGATGAACAGCTTAGATTAGTTCTGTTGTTTGTGTTGTAGTTAGATCTGGACAGTTGGATCATTTTTGTATGCGTGAGATAGTGCCACGTTGCAAGATTGTGCAGTAAACTGCTCGGGTATCATGCGATGTAGGATCGGATCTGAGCGGTAGAGATCCAATGTTGCCACGTGGGTTGGTCGTGGCCGTCCAATCGGAGTCGTGTGGCTGCGATGCATCCACGTGTCCATAGTTAGCCAGGTTGCCGCTGAATCGGCACCATTCATTTTTTAACTTGTGGCACGGATGACACCGCGCCCCCGCCGAATCATGTGCGGACGCGTCTGCGTGTTGATCGAGGCACGACCGGGTCTCGGCCGTTGATTTCAACAGACCGTCGAGATTTCGCCACGTGTCTGCGCGGATATCGAGGCGTCATGAGTCGGCGCGTACGCTGGCCGTTGGATCCAAAGGCCCGCTCGATGGCCGACGCGTGTCACACAGATTCCAACACGCCTCAACGCAGCGCGTGAGATCTGGCTGTTGATCTTTTGACGGCCATGATTGCCCCACATGGATTAGATCTAGCCATCTGGTGGGATCTGTCGAGATTGCACCACGTGTTCGTGCACGAATCTCGAGGCTGGTCAGGTGACGTCAGTGTTGACGTCAGCTGGTGGGGGGGCCAGGTGCACTATTCTATGGACCGAGTCCACCGTGGACCAGAGTCGGGCCGTGGACCCAGTCTGTGGACCGAGGCGACGTGGTGGCACCAGGAAGCGCCACGTGTCAGCGGACGTCAAGCTTACGCATTAAATCGAGTTTTAAGTTGAAAAATAATTATTTAATTCGGTTTATTCTTTTTAATATATTTGCAAACATTTAAAGGCTATAACTTTTGCATTTTAACTCCGATTGAGGTGATTCAAGCCTCTAAAAATTTGTAAAATTGTACTCTTTCTAATGGCGAATTTTATTTGAATTGTTGAGGTTATATATTCTACTGTGTTGGTTATTTGTTGCATTTATGATTTTTACTCGTAGACGCAAATTTGCCGGGAAGTTTCGAGGAAGAGTTCGTCGCCCAAGATCAAGCTTCGGAACACGACCAACAACTCTTCGAAGGCAAGTGATGCTTTGACTATTTTGATCCCAGTTTTTAAAATATATTTTGCTTGAAATTATGCATGCTAAGTTAATTAAATATGAATTTAAATTAATTTGGGTAATGTAGCTAATCAACCCATATTGTTATTACCACCTTAAAATTATTATTAGTATGCCCTGAAATTATTGTTACTCTAAGATTACATATACTTGTTGGATATTAATATGATGCCAACACGGGAGGCTAGATTGTGATTAGATGCTTAGCCCTGCAGCATGTCATGAATGATCTTTCAGAAAATGCTACAATAGTGACTAATGAAATATTGAATGTATTTTAAAAATGGGGTGGTGATGCCATGTGACAAAATTGAAGTACGGAAACCTGTGTGGTTCTGTACCGATGTTAAGTTATTATTGGCATGTGTTGCACATTAATCAACCGGCACTACTACAGAAAAGCTTATCACAGACTGTTCGGAACCGTCATCACAGACGGTTTCCCGAACCGTCTGTAACCATGTGTCAGTGATGTTACAGCATATCACATACGGTTTAGAAACCGTCTGTGATAGAATATATCACAGATGGTTTTCAACTAAAACCGTCTGTGATATTATCACTTCACAGACGGTTTTATTTAAAAACCGTCTGTGATGTGATGATATCAGAGACGATTTTTGTTTGAAACCGTCTGTTACATCATTACATCACAGACGGTTTTAATTTTAAACCGTATGTTACATCTTTATATCACAGACCTGTTTTAATTAAAAACCGTCTGTGATAAGACTTCCAACAGGCAACCATTTCTCTATTTATTGGCTAGCCTCAGGAAATGCTAACCACGCCCTCTGGAAAAAAGCAGATTACAGAATAACTAAACTCATGTTACAAAAACATTACAACCATTTCAGAAATGAACTCAGATATATTAACCAAATGTAACTCAATAGCATTAACCAATTAATAGAATACACAACTACAATTTACAAATCCACAACACAAGTTTGACAATTAACCCAAATGGTAATTTAGAAAAAATACGACTCCTCAATTTATACGGCAGCGTGGAACTCGCCTTTTTTGTGTAAAACTTGACTGAGCAAGAAGGCACAAAGCTGTCCTCGAATTTGCTCCAGATCAGCCTCTTCCAACGCAGTTGTTACCCGATTGGGCATTTTCTTAGTGACAAGGAGTTCCATGTTGTGGCAAACGTAAAATCCACAACGGTTATTTCCCTTTCCCTACTGGTGGCACTGCAAATATAGATTTGGTTAGTTCCAGAATCATTATTACATAGTTTACAAAGGATTATTGTGTACAGCGGATACCGAAAACTTAAAATCATGATTCAGCTTCGCCCTGTCCTTGCCAGAAGGCCCTCCATAAGCTTTGTACACTTTGAACGCGCTACGTGATTGCAAGAGATTAGCCTCAGCAATTCCAGGAGAAACATACACGTTTGAACAACCTACATGACCATGTTATCTTTGGAGGAAACGTGATTAATTACCTGGTGATTAATTTTGCGATAGGTTGTAAGTTGTGGCTGCCACTCTGTAAGGAATCAAGGTAAATAACCCGATTCGTCGATGGATGAATTACAATGAGAACCAGTGAAACCTACGGGTATGTCGGCATGATCAATTAACGAGCGAGTTGCGAGCATAGTGCAAATCAAACTAGCACTTACCCAGGTTGTGTGGTAAAAGTATGAACTCTTTATCTTTTGAGCCGCTAAGGCCTCTCCGACGTGTTATCGACAAATCCGTAATCTCTATCCATTGTTTGCTTGGAGACTATGTGTGGGTCCAGAAACCCACGGTTGTTCGTTGCCTCACTTCCGGATCATGTATCTAAATATACGAAAGCATTGAGTCATATATATATATATGACTTTTATCGATATTACGAATGTAGAATGTGAATGCACACACTTACAATGTCCAAGCATCTCAAGAGCCTTGCCGAGGGCGTCGAGGTTGAAGACGTCAAAAAGGTCATTAAAGTCGGCTGTGAAGAATTCCCCCGATGACTCGTTGAATAGATGTTCATACTTGAAACTGACTGATATACTCGTTATGCGGTCTTGCACTGGCTTTTTAGCCTCTTGCATGCACCAATTCTACAATCTGACGCAAGCAATAGAAAGGTTCTTCATGCGCTCTCCTGTTACAAAAGGCTCTCCTAGATGGTATACTCGGGCCAGCGGGGCAATTGGATAGTCCAATTTCTTCGTGATTTGCTTCGCTTTGCCCTTGACTTTTTTTCTGCCATAAGGAGTCTGCACGGGAGACGAGTGGGCACCATCCCACTGAATGTCCTTTGATGCAGGGGGCATGGGAGCCGATTTGGTGCTCTACTGGGGTGCATCATATGGCTCAAGTAGTTGGGGAAGCTCCGGTGATGGAGGACGGGCGTCTAGGGAGATGTCGTTGCTGGGCCACTGGATAAAAGTGTGAATGGCGTCCCCCAGTGTCACAATCTTGTCGTTTGGGGGCATCGGTAGTGGGACGGTCTTGAAATTATCGTTTACACCGTCCACACTAACCTTCGTGATCCCTGTGCAACAAGGGTGCCGTGCACCAGCGCCACTTCAATAAACGGAAACGTGACCCCCGAAGCAGCCGGAATAAGAGTGGCACCATGGACAAGTCTCACATGGAGAGTGCACCACGTGACCACCTACATAACGGTACACAATTAGCTACTGCATCCAACAGCTATTTGTATGGAGCATTCAAGACTTATATATAAGTACCTTGATGTCACAGACAGGAGATTACCCATGTTCAGCTGTGGGAGTGGCAGACGCACAGCTGCTCTTTTTGGTAGTGGAGCTGATTTGCCCACATACATCTGGGACTTGCGCAGCCTAATTATTGAGCCTTTCCTCTAGGCTTTTTATCTTATTGTTGAATTCTTCTCTTAGTCTTTCCTCAATCCTTTGTACTAGTCGTTCCTCTTGCTCTGCTTTGGTTCTCTTCCTACTCCGGTATTTGTCTGAGTCACCTGGAAATCCTGACTTCCAGGGAACAAAAACCCCAACGCCTCACGTGCGACCAGGGTGTTCCTTGTTTCCCAAGGCTGTGGAGAGTACATCTTTCTCCCTGTTTGGCAAAAAAGTGCCCTCGGAAGATTGTGTACTCAATGCTACCTACATGATCTCGAAAAGTTAATTCACTTACGAAATTAAGAACTAATTAAGTACAAAATTGGAAGTCCGATATCTTACCAGTCGTTGGCAGACTTCCTCATCCGCGGGGTTTGTAAAGGAGACGGTGCCGGAAGACGTGGCACTTGACCTTGCTCTCAGCTAGTCTCTGGCGCGTCGATCAACGATACATGCAAATGGCACACAGGCCTCCTCGTCCTCCCTCTCCCATTGGTCCCTCTTCCCCGTGTACCCAGCAGTGCCAAGTCTGTGGGGGCGGGTGCTCCTTGCCTGCAGGGCCTTGTGGGCTTCACTTTGACGCACGAATTCATCTGTCGTCTTCGCCTCAACAAAATTTTGCCATACATCCTCAGTAATGAACCCGTACTTAGAGAAGGGAGTCTTGTCCATATTGACATATTCCTTGACAAGGGTGCTCTTGAAATTCTTCCACGCCTTTCCCGCCACTAGCAGTGCATACCATCGCACTAAGATCACAAAGTTTTCTGGGATATCGAACGAAGACATAATTTCTGTCACCAAGTCGTTGCGGCTCTCATCAGTCAGCGACATCCAGGATGGACATGTGATGGGGACCCGTTCCCGTGCGACTATCCCACACAATGTCCTAAATGCATTCACCGTCTTTCTTGGTTCGGTGGGGCCCATCCTTTCGATCAATCGCTGTGATGGTATATCGTTCCGTGGGCCTTTTATTTGCTCCTCTTGGACCTCGAGGAGGTTTTATTTTTGGTGACTCATCACATCCTTCAGACGGCGAATGAGGGGACACCATCTTGCAATCTAGGCTAGTTGTCGTGGCACAACAGGAAAGAAAAGTAAACAAACATGGAAGGCTACCAATTGATGGCTGCTTTTATTTAATGGGTACAAAGGTAGTTCAGAGAAGGTAAGTTGAGAGAAGCAATTCATGATATTTTAGTTATAAGTTCTCGAAGTAATGTCTAACTTGGTCTCGACACTAGTCGGATCACACCATGCACAGATTGGCTTGAGTAATCTTCTTGTAGTTGCTAAATCGAATATGCCCAAAAATGAAGGCGATAATCTTGTTGTAGTTACTAAATCAAGTGAATTTCTCTCATAAATAAACACTGACCACTTAATGGACAGTCATACACCTCACGGGAATGGATTGAGGAATAGCAAAGAATTAAAAATGTGCCTCATCTCAAACAAATATCTAGTTCTAATGTTCTTTGTTACTACTCGTACATATCTCACTGCTTTGTTTCTGCTCGTACTTCATAATGTAGGTATGTAACAACAAGATTACAACGTCAATGAAAATTGCTATGGTTTTTTGCTTCTCCACCAGCCAAATGAAAATTGGTGAGAGGGGAGCGATTATCGGCACTTACAGAGCGAATTTCACCATGTATCTCGTGGGGGTAATATATAGTTGCAAGAATTAAAATAATAAAAATCGTCCAATTTTTAACCTAGATCTGCATTTTATATTGGCAAAATTCTTTTTGTCACATTGTTAGTGTTTTTAAAATAAGAACAACAGTGTAGACATGTATTTCAATTTAATTACCCAAACATCAATAGTTTCCTTTGTCTCGCACAAACTGAAGTAGTGAGATTTCTAGCTAGCCTACTTGAGGTTTAGATAGAGGGGAGCGATTATCGGCACTTACCGAGCGAAAATCGATGGGGAGGCGTCGGCGAGGGTGCAGCGTCGGCGATGGGGAGGCGTCGGCGAGGGGGCGGCGTCGTCGATGGGGAGGGGTCGACGAGGGGGCGCCGTTGGCGAAGAGGAGGCGTCGACGAGCTAGGGCGGAGACGAATACTTATGGTTTTGAGCGCGTGAGTGGAAGAGTAGAGAATGAATGATCTGCCAGAGTGGCCTTTTTATATGTCTCCCATATCACAAACGGTTCTAGATTAAATCCATCTGTTATAAAAATATCACAGACGGTTCTAGCTTAGAACCGTCTGTGATATTATTTTATCACAGACGGTTCTATACTTGAACCGTCTAGGATAGTTTTTATCGCAGATGGTTATGTATTAGAACCGTCTGTGATATAAACTATACCAGACGGTTCTATTATAGAATCGTCTGTGATGAAGATTGACACAGACTTTCTCTAAGGTAAATCCAAAGTTTGGCCTTCTTTACATAATGTGTACTGTATATGGAATTGTAGATGAAGCAATATCAGTAAAGGAAAGGAAACTATATTAAATAAATCAGATGCATATATACACAAAGTTGTTTTTAATTTCGAGCATCTCATTACAAACAACTCTATTATCTTCTAGAGCTAGTACACTTAAAATCATAACTCCACTTGCTTATTCTTTTGTATAAAAATTAGCCCTTCATGATGATCGACGCGTGTGTAGCTAGCTTCTTCGGGTTGTTCTTCCTGGATTGTGATGCTCTTTCCGATAGGAGGCAACTCTTTGAATTGATTGTATTCTTCCTCATCTACTACATTCTCTACTCCGACAATTCTCCTTTTTCCCTGAAGAACTACATGTCTCTTCTTGTTGGACGGGTCGATTACATAGAATACTTGAACAGCTTGGTTAGCGAGTATGAATGGTTCATCTTGGTATCCGAAGCATGCGAGGTCGACAGTAGTGACACCGTATTTGTCAACCTTCACGTGCTGGAGGTGGACCCAACGACATCGAAATAAGGGGATCTTGAATAGTACATAGTCGAACTCCCAAATCTCCTCTATGAACCCATAGTAGGAGCTCCTCGTTGACCCAACGGTGTTGAACGCATCTATGCGTACACCGCTGTTCTGGTTTGTGCTCTTTATATCCTGATCTCTCGTGTAAAATGTGTACCCATTTAAGTCGTATCCTTTCCATGTTACAACTGTAAATGTTGGCCCTTTTGCCAACCATGTGAGCGTATCACGTGACGAGGTCCCAGTGATGGGTCGCTCCTTCAGCCATCTGTTAAACTGAAGGTTATGCTGTCTCATGATCTAAGACTCTTGCTGCATCAGATTCTCTTGCCGTAGCCAGTGCTTATGCTCGTCGATGTACGAGGACACTACAGCCATGTGTTGCAAAACCGTGAAATGAGCTTGAGCATAGGAAGCCGGATCAGGCGTGATTGCTTTCCTTCCGATGGTCCCGATGCCCTGGAGTCTCCCCTCATGGCGAGATCGAGGCACACCTATTGGTTCGACCTGAGCCATGTAATCAACGCAGAACTCTACGACTTCTTCGGTTGCATAACCTTCAACAATGCTACCCTCCGGCTGAGATCGATTCCGTACGTAGGACTTGAGAATTCCCATATACCTCTCGAATGGGTACATGCTACGTAGGAACACGGGCCCGTATATCTTTATCTCTATCACAAGGTGAACAACGAGATGGACCATGATATCGAAAAACGACGGAGGGAAATACATATCAAGATTACATAGAGTCATCACCACCTCAGCCTGCAGTGCATCTAGTGCTTCGGGATCGATGACCTTCTGAGCAATTGTGTTAAAGAAATAACATAGCCTCGTGATTGTCTCCCGGACCTTGACTGGCAAAATACTTCTAATTGCCACAGGGAGCATTTGTGTCATCAACACATGACAATCATGAGACTTCATGCCAACTAATTTCAAATCTTGCATCGAAACAAGTCTCTTTATGTTAGAGGAGTAACCGGACGGAACATTCACACCATGCAAGCACAGGCACAGTTCAGTTCTCTCGGCCTTAGACAAAGTGTAACAAGCAGGTTCGCAGTATGTTCGGCCTGTATCTGTCTCTTTCGGTGCTAACTCAGGTCTTATGCCCATATCGACCAAGTCAAGGCGTGCATTGATATTGTCCTTTGATTTGCCTTTAATATTCAATAAGAGGCCAATCAAGCTATCACAGACATTCTTCTCCACGTGCATCACGTCGATGCAGTGCCGAACTTCTAGGTGCTCCCAATAAGGTAGGTCCCAAAATATTGATCTCTTCTTCCACGTGCTCTTCTCACGGGACCTCGATTTACGCCCCTTTCCAAACGCAACATCCAAGTTCTTAACCATATCATGGATATCTATCCCACTTAAACGCTTTGGAGCTAAACCGTCTTCGTTCGTTCCATCGAATTGTTTTTTTATTTTGCGGTATGGGTGATTCCTCCGAAGGAACCTACGGTGATGTATGTAAACAGTTTTTTTGCGAGTGATTGACCACACACTCTTGGTATTGTCTAAGCGGTGAGTGCAGGCTTTGGTTCCTTTTGTACTCGGCACGATAGGTTACCAAGGCGGGGTAATCATTTATGGTGCAGAACAAAAGGCAGTGCAAAGTGAAGTTCTCTCGTTTGTACGCATCCCATACCTGTACCCCTGGGAACCCATAGTGTTTTCAGATCTTCCATCAATGGTGCTAGGTACACATCAATATCGTTCCCAGGTTGTTTCGGTCCTTGGATAAGTACAGACAACAAAATATACTTGCGCTTCATATACACAACCAAGTAGGAAGGTTGTAGATACACAGATTCACAGGCCAAGTGCTATGCCGTCTACTCATGTTACCGAAAGGATTCATCCATCTGTACTCAATCCAAACCTTATATTCCTTGGATCCTCACCGAATTCTTGAAACCTCCTATCGATGTTTCTCCATTGGATGGAATCAGCAGGGTGCCTTAGCATTCCATCATTCTTACGCTCCTCTGAGTGCCAACGCAACAGTTTTGCCTCATTTGGGTTCGCAAACAAACGCTTCAAACGAGGAATTATAGGAAGATGCCATGCCACCTTAGCAGGAGGTCCTTTCATCACCTGGATGCCCTCACTGTCATCATCCGAATGACTCTTACGCTTGTACCGGGATGCGTTGCACACAGGACATATGTGCAAGTTCGCGTACTCTTGGCGGTACAAGATACAGTCGTTCGGATATGCATGTATTCCTTCTACATCCATTCCCAAGGGACAAAGAACCTTCTTAGCTTTGTAGGTGGTTGTCGGCAACTCGTTTCCCTCGGGAAGCATGTCCGCTAATAAACGAATAATATTTGTGAAACTCTTATCGGACCAACCGTTGCTTGCTTTCAATTTCAGCAGTTCCAGCACGGATGACAACCTTGTGTATTTCGACTTGCAGCCTAGGAACAAAGGTTTCTCCGAGTCCTCCATCAAGCCCTGGAATTTACCATATTCTCTACCATCACGGTTCCCTTCTACATCGCGCAGCATCTGATTCAGATTATCTTCCTGCAACCTATCCTCATCGGAACCACAATCGATATGACCATCCGACATATCATTGACTTCGTTGACCATGTTAATACCTGCTTCCTGTATCTCCTGCTCTTCACCATGACTGGTCCAACATGTATACCCCATTTTGAAATCCCTCAAAATCAAGTGTGCTTCGATCTGCGCAAAGTTTCGAAACATCTTCAGATTCTCACAGTCAATGCACGGACAAGACATAAACTGCCTCCCCTTATTAAACATATCCTCTTCTGCAGCTCTTCTAAAAGCGGAGATGCCATTAATGTACTCGGCACTCACACGGTTCTTAGTGTACATCCATCTTCGGTCCATCTACGCCAAGCATATAGCATTCAGTGTTAATGCAATTAAAACCCATTACAACCCTTACATAGAAAGAACACATGAATCTACAAGCTAAATCTAGAAAAACATGAAATTCTATCCTTACCAAGCAAGATCTTGAATATACTGCAATTATACACCGTTACTAACCTTAGATCACCAAAATCAAATGGATCCTCAATCACCCTTCAAAATCAACGGTCTTCTTTTACCAAATCGCCTCACAGCCGCACAGCCACAACCAAATGAAAATAGATCCCGAAACCCTAAAATGCACCAAGTGGCTCGGGCCTCTGTATTTTATATTGCTGATAGAAATCTCAAACGGTTTTATAAAAAAACCGTCAATGATAAACATAGCATTCCAGACGGTTTTATAATAAAACTGTCTATGATATATGACAGACAGTTTTATTACAAAACTGTCTGGGATAATACGTGATATTACAGACGGTTTTATAAAATAACCATCTGTGATATCTTCACAGACGGTTTTTAACTACAACCGTCTGTGATATTGATGTATATCACTGACGGTTTCAATATAAAACCGTCAGTGATATTATTCGTCACAGACAGTTTTGAGGAACCGTCTGTGATGAGGCGTCTAATATAAGCCTTTCTGTAGTAGTGCAGGTGGAAAAATGATTTAGACTGGGGCAAGTGACAGGAGGCTTTGTGCCAGGTGGGTCTATGTGGCAATGGGTTGATGAGTGTTGTGAGTCTGTGTGCCACATTGGGCTGTGTGCCACTGTTGAGTGATTAAAGTCTTGCCTTGGTCAGCTAAGGACTTCACCTTGCAAGTCTTTGAACTGAGTCAACAGTACAACCACATGTTTGGTATGGGACAGACCTAGTTGATTAGGGTTCTAATATCTTTCCTCTGAAACCTCGGGGTGACAGTACACGGGGGTGTATTTGCGTGGGGGAGCGTACCTATGCTACGGCTTGGTGCTCATCCAACGGTGTTAGTCGGTTCTATACTTCGGCTCTGCGTGAGGGGAGTGATAGCGAAGGCAATACCGGAGAGGTTCATTGGTTAAGGTAGAGGTTCCTGAAAGGCTTTGTTACGGGCAATCACCTGTGTGATAAGCGACTATATCTTGTGGGTAAAGTGTACAACTTCTGCGGAGTGTCAAATCTTTTTGAATAGCCGTGTCCATGGTATTGGATATTGCTCGGGGATTACATTCAAGGGTTAGATCTTCAAAACTAAAATGTGGAAAGGGTGGTTGTGTGCCAGTGTCAAGAATAATCTAATTAAGGCTGTGTGCCAAGTTTGCGGAGAAAAATTGTTTAAAGAACTTAGTACTATTATTAACTGTTTCACCGCTTTTAATCTAAGTAAGATATGGGTTTAAAAAATGCTATTTGATGCAAATGAACCAAGTAAGCCAATTCTTTGGATTACGTCTTGCATATAGTAATAGTTCTGCATTATGTGCATTACTTGTTGAGTACCTTGAGTACTCACCCCTCCTTGCCTATCAACCCAACATCAGTGATGGAGTCTACGCCAGCATGGGAGGAGGAGTACATCGAAGAGTCGGACAATTAGGGGGCAAGCCCAGTCGGTTGCCTGTGGCAAGTTGATGGGACTCCATGAAGTTTATTACTTTCTGCTGTTATCTTTTATTACTCTGATAATGTAAGCCCTGCGTAGCTGATCTTATGTAAGGAGACCATAAGGTCGTACAATTCAGTCTATATAAATGTTTACACTACTTATTATTGTATCGCTGTAATGTCTGTGATGTTCAACCCTGTAAGGACTGTGTGTGCCAGCGTGATCCTGGACTAGCACGGAATACACAGAGGGTCCGGATTCTCAGAATCGGGTCCCGACACTAGTTCTAAGTTCAAGGGAATTACATTGAAAGGTGGTGTTATGCTTGCTACAAAATCTGATCTTGTTGAAATTACTGAGAATGAGCTGCCATGCTATGCTTTGATATGCAAAGAAGCTTTAGTTTCACTTGAGGATATATCTATCTCTTTGCCTTTTTCTATATCTAACCTTTTGCAGGAGTACATGGATGTCTTTCCAACTGAGATATCCCCCGGGATTACCACCTATTCGAGGGATTGAGCATCAAATTGATTTGATCCTGAGAGCGACAATGCCAAATCGTGCTGCATATAAGACCAACCCGGAGGAGACTAAGCAAATTCAGTTACAAGTCCAAGACCTTTTGGACCGTGGGTACTGTCAAGGCCCCGAATTCGAGTTCGACTCATGCGGCTAGCAAATTAACTCTAACCAATCTTTAGCCACATTTGAAATCGATTAATAACTCCCGAGCATATCCTAAGCTGCCGCTTAGCAATATCCAAGCTTAACCAAAGATTTTGAGCTAGAAACTTCACCCTGAAAAATGTGGTTTCTATCAAAGTTTAGAGCCTCACCATTGGAAACCTATAAGGATCTAGAATGTGCATGTGGGTTGGTTGCAAACTAGAAACTTTTCTCTACCACGTGATTTAGTTTTGGGTCCAATCCAAAAGCAAACACTAATTTTAAAAGTGTCTCAAAGGTTGAATCTATTCTGAAATTCTGGGACTTAGCCAACCAAAGCAACCTCATTATTTTTTTCCTCACCAAGCCAGCAAAACTCGTTTTGCTCCTCCCAACCGAATGCTGTCTTCAACTCACTCCCCAAGCAGGTGCCTCCTTCCCTCCTCCTCCATGGCTGCAGCTCCCAAGCTCCTCCACGCCTCCACCTAGAGCAAGCTGCAGCAGCTCCTCCCTCCTCTCCACTAAGCTCTCCTCTCCTCCATTCCTAGGGTTCCAACATGGGGTGTTGAGGTAAGGATTCCTTGGCCTTGTTGGAGTATTTCCCATGTCTAGGAAGTGTTCTTGCAACTTGGGAGCCTTTGGATTTGGAGATTTTGATGGAAAAGTTCAGACCTAGGGTTTGGTGTGTTTGCTGAATTTCGAGCTGGGTACAGAGCTTCGGTTTCCTGCATGTTTGAGCTAGTTAGAGGCCCCATATGCTCGGCCGCCTGTAGAAGTAATTGTAGATAATGGAGTTATCTTTCATTTCCAACCGGAATCACTTGATTCCGTTAATCTAACTGAAAGTTATGATGATTTTGGTGCGTGCTGGTCTGAAATGCTGAAAGTGTGGAGTTCAAACTTGAGCTGTGGGTTAAAAATAGTTAGAGGCCGAATTAGAATTTAATTTTTTCCTGAGAAGTTGT
This sequence comes from Otatea glauca, assembly GCA_036346275.1. Lineage (NCBI taxonomy): Eukaryota > Viridiplantae > Streptophyta > Magnoliopsida > Poales > Poaceae > Otatea > Otatea glauca. The sequence continues at coordinate 30,843,948 of CM070721.1, read as the reverse complement.
AGGAAATTTCGTGTAGATTGTAAAACTATTATCATTTACTCAATTCCATTAAGTATAGCATTTTTGTGATGAAATTGGTGCATGCTGTTCGGAAACCCTGAATTTTCTGTACACTGAAATTGCTCCCTGTTCGTGGGCAAATTGGGAGTTCCTCGTGCAGTGAATGAGAAATCGGCCAAAACCAAGTTGTAGATGTGTCTCTTAAGTTTCATTAGAACTTGGAATCACTCAATTTGGTTAAGTGGTTAGGAAGTTGTGAGCAAATTAATGTAGTTCTGTCCTGGAATGTTGCAAATGTTTAGAGTACTGTTTTTGTGTGTTTTTGGGCAAGTTAATGCTTTGGGAAATCAGTGAGGGGTAGAGGTATGTGTAGGTATTGTTCTTATTCTTAATTAGAAGCTGGAATCACTCCATTTGGTTCGATAGATAAAAAGATATACTATTTTGAATTCATGCAAGTTCTGAATTTTTAGAGTGAAGTTCAGTCTGAAACTGAAAAGTCCAGATTTAGGATTTCAAACCAAAAAGGGGTAGTGTTTATGCTATTTTCAGATTTCGTAATGTGTTACAAAGGTTAGGATTTGGGGGTATTGGTGGAGAGCAGTTTAGAAGGATTGCTTGTCTATAAATGTGGAGTGTATTTTTATTGTGGTTGATGAATGCTTGCTTTTTTTCTTCTCTTTGAACTATCATGAGTCTTCGTTTTTATTCCATCATCATGTGCATAGCATGCATCTCATTTGCATTCATTATAATCGTGTAGAGAGTGATCCCGCGGAGATTGACGTGGCCGTGGGGATTGAGGAGCAAGTGGTAACCGAAAATTCGACAGAAGCTCAAGGCAAGCACCTAAGCATATTCAACCTTATTCCTAATTGTATTTTAGTGAATAAATTGGCATATTGGATGGTTAAGTTGTGCATTAGGAATTGAAATGTGGGAAGGGTATTAGAACCTAATTGTTGCACATACACTCATTGTTAATTGTCGAACATCTTCCTTGGAGCTAGTATATGGGTAATTATACTATGTCCATGCTTAGTTTGCTTAGATGTCGGGTATGGGCCAAGTGTTGGATGGTTCCTTCACTTGAGATTAATTACTTCATACTATTGGGTTGCAATGAATATGGTTATGTTTTGGAATGTAAACTTGAGACCGGGCGAGAGGGTTGGATCATTTGGGTGTGGAGACTCAAATGTTGTAGTCTCGCTTGTGTCGGTTAAGGACCGCTCCGTTGTTTGCCATGTTTGATCGAGCACACCTTGTTGATCGCATGCCTGATAATGGTAAGGTAAGCCACCCTTTCATGGCATCTTGTTCGATGGGTCATGCCCTCATGCGGTTGGGCGTGGTTGAGGCGAGGCTTAGGCCCTCGAGGGTTGCTAGGTGCTCGGGCCGCATGAGGATGGTCCAACGAGTAGATATGGATGAGAGGAGGTTGACATGAGGTTCCTTGTGGCGCATGTCGTGCGATTGATGATCCCTGCAGGGTGAATAAGCGATTGAATTGCGCGCTCTCGAATATGAGCACGCTTGTATCATCCGACATTTCAACGTAGTAATAACTTAAATTGAAACTAGTTGGTATACTCGATGTGGTTTCTTGTTCATGATTCTATTTGCTCTCTTAAATGTTTAAAATTCATCTCTCACTTTAGCAATAAGTGCTGTTTATAAATGCTATAAAATTTGTAAATTGAGTAGTTGCATGTGAATCTGAATCAAAGTTAAGCTTTTATGCACTTGTTACCTTAAGCTTTTTCCTTACTACATCCAAATGCATATGCCTTCAAGTCGGTCATATATGGACCACGGGTAAGTCTTGCGAGTACCTTCTGTACTCATGCTTCTGCTTTGTGGTTTTCAGGTGAGGATCAAGTTGGATGCGAGTTCTGTCCTTATTGCCTCTCGGTGGTCGGGCGGGGCACCGAATAGAGGCTATGTTTAACGATGCAAGCGCCGGAAGTGTTGAAGGGACACTCCGGAGATATCATACTTTTGGTTTATTTTGGTGGTTGTGCTTTCATTTTGTTGTATAGTTATCCTTAAGCTATGTCATGTCTAGGTTTCAAAACTTGGCTACTTCTAATGTTGAACCTTGTTGTAGTATGGTGCTCATCCCATGCTTAGTATGTTGCTTCCTTTTGGTTATATTGTGGTTGTGTCATGATGGTTATGATATGTTCATGCTTTTTGTCATTGTTTGTTATTTGTTTTTCCTGTCTGCTGAGTGATGTCCTCTCTTTTAGAGGCATCATGCCGAAATTTTGTAGATTTCCTGAGTCTAGGTAGTATCTCTTGTTTTGCCGGGTTTTGTCTTTGTGCCTTGGTTTTTTTTAGTCATTTTGTTGTGCTTCCGCTTGCGTGTCTGGATGTGGGGTTTGAGTTCGTTGCCCCCTTTGTGCAAATTGAATTGATGTGGCATTGGAAACCAGTATGCGGGGATCTGGCGAGTTTCGGTCGCATCGGGGAATCTGGGATTGTTGTCGATTATTTGAGTGGCCTCACTGTTGTCTCACTTGGGCTTGGGTGCTAGCATTGCGAGAGCCATCGGCGATCCGTTGCTAGCCTCCAAATCCGATGAGGGCGACAGAGCATTCAAATAATCGAGGACGGTCTGGGCGGCTCCTCTCAGGTACGTATGAGAAAGCCTTAGTCCTTGTGCTATTCCCATTAAGTTGGTTCCTAAGAAAGACTGTAATTGGCGTATATGTGTTGATTGTAGAGCCATCAATAATATTACCATAAGATATCATCATCCTATCCCTAGGCTAGATGACATGCTTGATGAGTTGAGTGGTTCTATAATTTTCACTAAAATTGACTTGCGAAGTGGACACCACCAGATTAGAATGAAACTTAGAGATGAATGGAAGATGCATTTAAAACTAAGTTTGGCTTGTATGAGTGGTTAGTGATGCCTTTTGGGTTAACTAATGAACCTAGTATTTTCATGCGATTGATGAACGAAGTTTTACGTGCTTTCATTGGAAGATTTGTTGTGGTTTATTTTGATGATATCTTGATTTACAACAAGTCACACGAACTACACTTTGATCATCTATGTGCTGTTTTTAAAACTTGAGAGATGCACATTTGTATGGTAACCTCGAAAAGTGCACCATTTGCACAGATCGAGTCTCGTTTCTTGGCTATGTTGTTACTCCACAGGGAATAGAGGTGGATGGAGCAATAATTGAAGCCATAAAGAGCTGGCCAACCCCTGAGACTGTCACCCAGGTGAGAAGCTTTCATGGTCTTGCAGGGTTCTATCGGCGTTTTGTGCGGGATTTTAGAACCATTACTGCCCCGTTGAACGAGTTGACAAAGAAAGGAGTAGATTTCAAATGGGGACCTGCACAAGAAAAAGCATTCAAGTTGTTGAAAGAAAAGCTCACCCACGCTCCATTGCTCCAACTCCCGGATTTCAGTAAGACTTTTGAGCTAGAATGTGTTGCTAGCGTGCTTGGAATTGGAGGTGTGCTAATTCAAGAAGCTGTTTCCGGTTGCTTATTTCAGCGAGAAATTAAGTAGGCCAAGTCTGAATTATTCTACCTATGATAAAGAATTGTATGCTTTACTTTGTGTGCTTGAAACTTGGCAACATTATCTATGGCCCAAAGAATTTTTTATACAATCTGATCATGAATCGCTAAAACATATTAGAAGTCAAGCTAAACTAAATAAATGACTTGCTAAATGGGTAGAATATATTGAGTCATTTCCATATGACATAAAACATAAGAAAGGAAAGGACAATGTGATTGCTGATGCGCTTTCTAGGCGTTATACCATGTTATCTCAACTTGATCATAAGATTTTTGGTTTAGAGACCATTAAGGACATATATGCTGCTTATTTGGACTTTAAAGAAGTGCATGAACATTGTAAAGAAGGGAAAACATGGAATAAATACGTGCTGAATAATGGTTTGCTCTATCGTGCTAACAAGCTATGCATTTCAGCTTGCTCCGTTCGTCTTTTGTTGTTGCAGGAGGCGCAAGGAGGAGGTTTGATGGCACATTTTGGAGCAAAGAAGACTGAAGATGTGCTGGACACCCACTTCTTTTGACCAAAGATGAGACACGACGTCGAGTGCTACGTGTCACGCTGCACTACTTGCAATAAAGCTAAGTCTCGCTTAAATCCACATGGTCTTTACATGCCTCTTCCTATTCTTAGTATACCTTGGGAGGATATTTCTATGGATTTTGTTTTAGGGTTACCTAGGACAAAGAGGGGAAGGGATAGCATATTTGTAGTTGTGGATCGTTTTTCTAAAATAGCACATTTTATACCTTGTCACAAGAGCGATGATGCTACAAACATAGCTGATTTGTTTTTCAGGGAAATTGTTCGCCTACATGGAGTGCCTAATACTTCGGATCGTGATGCAAAATTTTTGAGTCACTTTTGGAGATCACTTTAGAACAAATTGGGGACGAAGCTGCTGTTTTCTACTACATGTCATCCTCAAACTGATGGACAAACAGAGGTCGTTAACCGCACATTATCCACCATGTTGCGGGCTGTTTTAAAAAAGAATTTGAAGATGTGGGAAGAGTGTCTACCGCATATTGAGTTTGCTTACAATAGGTCGAAACACTCCACCACCAAGGTAAGTCCGTTTCAGGTAGTGTATGGCTTAAATCCCCGTGCTCCTATTGATTTACTACCTTTGCCTACTTCTGGAAAACTTAATTTGGATGCTAAAAAATGTGCATAATTTATTCTTAAGTTGCATGAAACAACTAAAGAGAATATAGAGCGCATGACTGATAAGTATAGGATTGCCGGAAGTAAAGGTAGGACAGAAATAAAAGTTGAATCGAGTGATTTGGTTTGGTTGCATTTGAGAAAGGATAGTTTTCTAGAATTAAGAAAAACAAAGTTGACGCCTATAGATGATGGTCCATTTAAGATAATTGAGAAAATCAATGACAATGCATACAAATTGGATCTACCTGCAGATTTTGGGGTTAGTCCCACATTTAACATTTCAGATTTAAAGCCATACATGGGAGAAGAAGATGAGCTTGAGTCGAGGACAACTCCAATTCAAGAGGGGAGTATGATGAGGACATCACTCCTTCGGATACGTGCAACACGACTCCTCAAGATATACAAGGACCAACTACAAGAGCACGTGCGCGACAATTAAACCACTAGGTGAACTCGTTCCTCGCTGTTCATGTTTTCTTGGACGGGTTGCTACTAATTTCTTGTGATGTATTGTTGCAAAGGAATATGGGAGAAGCATAACAAGCTTACCTAGATGTTTTCTCTCGAAGTCCAAGTCTACTTGGACTCAAAGTCGAGCTCAAGTCGGACTCCAAATTTGGTTCAGAGTCTCAGGACAGCACGTCAATAAAATGGCCTTATCTGGGTCATACGAAGTCCTATTGAGGCGTTCTTAAACTCTACGGAGAATCCCACGACGAGTGCATTCCAACCGAAGTAGTTCCACATTCAAACTCCTTCTGGATCAACAGAAATCATCAAAACTATATGACATATAGAAATTGTCGGGTGCTACAACACCTCCACTTGGGCCCAAAGGCCTTGTACGACCTAGGGTTGCATAGCCAACCCCTTGGCCACCTTCCTTGCCCTCTTCCTCATATATTTAGTAGCCGTCGCTAGAATAGATGGGTTTTGCTTAGATTACAACTAGACACTTTGTCAGTTTTTCGCAGTTCATCGATTTGTGGAACCCCAACTCGTGTGCTTAATATTATTCGCAATTTTAGATTGTATCTTCTACGTTTTTCCTTGTGTTCTCGATTCGCATGCAAGATAAGCCTTGTTGGCGAGGTCAGCCGTGTTTGTGCGTGGTTGATAACCAAAGGAGCCATGGTGTAGCGATTGCAGGGTTCGAATTAGTTTTGATTGGAAGCCAGATCGTCAACATCGAGTTCTCCACCAATCGATTTAGTACTACCCGTTGGAAGATCGGGCCACCGTCTCCATCAGGGGACACCCAAGGAGGAAGGCCACGGGAGGGCTATGTGGCTGGGGCAAAGGGAAGGGGTTGTGCTGCTAGGAGCAAAGGAGAGGGGGTTCTGCAGTTGGGGGCAAAGGGGGTAGGAGGGGCTAGGGTTAGGGCAGTCCTCCCCCACATGGGCCAAAAACTAGCCCCTAGTGGCCTACCAATAGCCCAAAACAAGATGGCCAGGTCAACCTGCCCCAAGGGCTCACATGAGAGAGGGAGCACTTCCCGTATTCGGGTGCCAATTAAGAAACCTGCCTCATGTGTGTTTTCCTAGACACCAATTGTCTTGTATAGGTTCCTTCATTACTGAAATCAAATCCCAACCACTTATGTCCGCAAGCCCAAAACCGTTTTGATAGCTTGATTAAATCTACCATTGTTATGCGTGATGTGTCCAACACATCCCTATCATCTATTAAGATAGCCATTGATATACTACTTTGGCAGTCATATCAATAACGATCTAAATTCTTGATAGGTGCAACAATTGGATGGACATTTTGATTTAAAAATTTAACTATAGGGATGAACAAAATCTACTAAGAACATGGCATCATATGCAATGAGCATAAAGAAAATAGCAAGGATTAAACACACATCCACAGAAAATCAAAATAAGCTGTGAAATAGCATGGCCCTTAGCATTAAGATCTCCATCATCATGCTTGTTTGTTCACCTTGCCACTTTGCTTGATTTGTTCACCTAGCCACCTTGCTTGATACCATCGTCTTCATCATTATGGATGCAACACCTTACAACTTTTGATAATGAAATTTACATGAGGGTTTGAAGCATCACAAGTCGACACACAGGTCGTTATACAATTTAAATAGCCTTATGGCTTGACACGGCATGCAGGCCATGTGGAAATTACATGCATCACATACACATAGGCCATACTATTTCACATAATTCCCTACAAAAACGAGTTAAACAAAAGCAACCGTACGACTCCGGGGTCCGAGGGGCAGCTCCCCTGGCGGGGTCCAAGGGGCAGCATATGGTTACGTTTCAGAAATCCTGATGGCAGTAACCCGAACGGTAAGGGTAACGTCATACCATGAACGGACTCACCCAAATCAATATTGAATCGGTTTGCGCTTTCCATGGATCAACTAGATTGACCCAACCAACTCAATCTGATTGGCTTGGTCCCATATGGATACGTTTCAGAAACCCTGATGGCGGTAACCCGACCGGTAAGGGTAATGTCGTACCATGAACGGACTCACCCAAATCAAGATTGAGTTGGTTTGCACTTTCCTCAAACCCTAAACCGATCGATCTCATCGATGGCTGCCGTCACCAATTCATCACATGAACCGACTGAACATATAGTAGATCCAATCTGCTAACCTCACACATCATATGTGCAACATCCAGATCACAAAACTATACGAGATGGCTCTGATACCACTAAAGAGGAACACGGTATGCTATACTAGCACAAAAAAAAATCTACCGCATAACCAGAAAGCTACTCACAAGAAGGGGATCACAAATTAGATTACCACTAGACGCGCAGTTGCGGAATCCTTCGCGCGTCGATGTAGTGGATCGTCCTCGCCATAGCCGTTGCATCGATGGAGTGGATCGTCCTCGCCTCGCGGTGGATCGTCCTCCCACGCCGCAGTCGCAACAGCGTCACCGCAGCAGTCCACACGTCCAGGGATGGAACGCCGTGCGTCGGTGTGCAAGCACAGTCGCTCGGCGAGGCGCGAGAGGAGGAGGCTAGGGTTTCGGGTGAATCACATCTAAACCGTGGAAAAGCACACCCTGCGCCCACCCTCCTCCCCTCCTTATATAGCCACGAGATTAAACCCTAAACCAGGGCCCATCAGCGTGCTAAGCCCACGAGGTCCATTAATTACGGATCCAATCCAAATTAATGCATCCCAGCCCATTAAGTGTGTGACCCTGCAGGTTCACGTACGTTTGGACATGGATTCGAAAAACTCCTTTTCAATCCAATAGTAGGTAGCGGCTCCTTGCAAAGTATGCCAACTCCCAAACATACTATGATCAAATCGGATAGAACCTATCAAAAGTACTCATGTAATAATCCCTTTGCCAAGCATATGAAGATTGAACTCAAGGCGAGAAGCATGTCATCCTTTGATGATTCAATCCATCTCTCGTATCCGTGATATATTAATAAGTTGTGATTGACTCCTCAATCACGGCATGGCCATGCACTTACTTAATCATATCACACGAGTGGCCTTATCATATATCTCCGTTTCATTGGAGTGGCAAATTCCATCTTGACTGCTCACTTCCCTCTGCACGTTTTATAGTAAACATGAAAGCTACCTTTATAACTATCCGGTTAGGAAGTAGTGTTTGATAGCCCCAAGGAAAACTATTACACATGTAGGGAATATGACAATCTCAGGTCTAAGGATCATACATCTACTATGTATGAGATACACTGATGACACATAAGAATGAAACATGATCTATGAAGCATGATCATCGATCACTACATGTGTCCACAATGTATAGATGATATCTCCATATCCCATGATCTATGAAGCATGATCATCGATCACTACATGTGCTGATCTATTCATCGTTGTCCTATACGATGATATCCGATCAGAGATATTTATCGAATTACATCAATAAGAAAAGAGCTTCATAAGCAAGTCACATACTTGTTAATCAATACAATGATATACATTCATTGGACCAATAATCATATTATTATTCATAAACATAGTCATGTTACAATCATCTAAATGATTTCCTCAAGGGCATAACACTAACAGGTTTAATTTACAGGCATGGTAGGAGTACGATATTAATGGCTACACCTTTTAAACCGAAAGTCAAGATGCAAAGAGTACTGTTCAAAACAGTGGTGTGAGCATAGATGCTTTATCCGATGATCACTCGAAAAGAGGATCCTCAACCACAATGAACTCCTACTACGGGATGATCAAAGAAATTTGGGAGCTCGATTACAGAATATACCAAGTTTCATTGTTCCAATGTAAGTGGGTGAGACTTCCACATGGAGTGAAGGTCAACAAGAGTGGTTTTACTCTTGTGGATCTCAATAGACTCGCCTACAAAGATGAACTGTTTGTCTTTGTGAAACAAGCAACTCAAGTCTTCTACATGCGTGATCCAGCCAATCCGAGGTTGCACGTCGTTCTTCATGGCAAGAGGCAAATCGTTGGAGTAGAAAATATCATAGATGAAGATGAGTACAAATAATTAAATGAAATACCTCCGTTTGTAGATAGGGCATGTCTTAACGGTGACAACGACACATATGAAACAAATTACATGCATGTAGATCATCAAAAGTGTTGTATTGTAAACAAAAAGGACTACGTCAATGTAAATAATACTATGTGTTTCAAATATTTGCGTTGTAAATATAAAGATTTGAAGGTTTGGGTTCTGACCTATGCAAGAACTATACTAGAAAGAGGCTTGGGAAAATTAGGGTGTTTAGTTGATCTAGAAAAGCAATTGGTTCTCATCATAGATGGCACATCACAATCGGTTCTCACTTGAGAACTGATTGTGAATAAGCAATTGTGATGGTTGCTTCTTGTCGACGATCGGGACCGTCAACCGCAAAAAGAGAGGAAGGATCGTGTAAAAGGGGGTGAGGCCCCAAGTCGTGCTCGTCCGGGAAAGAGAGAGCATCGGCAGGCACACAACTCGAGGAAGAAGGGCAAACAAACAGGAGAGACACAGGGTTATACTGGTTCGAGCCCCCTAGGACGGGTAATAGCTCTACTTCTGTCTTGCGCGTAGGTGAAAGATGACTAACAGTCTCCTCGGGGCAGGATGAACAGGGAGCTTGACCTCGGGGCAACTAGGAAGTGGTGGCCGACGGGGAGCCCGGTGAGGTGGTCTGGTGTATGAGTGTGTCTATTGTTGTTATGTATTAGCGTTGTCTTTGTACTCTCTTTTTGGTCTGTCTCCGCCCTCTGGTCTGATCGGGGTAGTCCTGACGCTTTTTTAGACTCCTGGGCGTTCATCTCGAGTGCTGACGTCGGGCGATGTCTGTGAGTTTGACAGGAGCAGTTAACTCTAGTTCCCTCGCAGGGGACTTGACAGGGGTCGCTGGGCCCTAGTTCCCACGTAGGGGATCTGACAAGAGCGGTTGACCTTAGCTCTCACGCAAGGGATCTGATAGGAGAAGTTGACCTTAGCTCCCACGCAAGGGATCTGACAGGAGTTGTTGGCCCCAACTCCCACACAGGGGAGAGAGGCCACGCAAGGAAAGGGAATACTATGCTAGAGGCCGAATTGAAGGCGCCGAGGTCGAGGAGGCTTGTGAGGCCAGTACGGACCCGGGGACAGCCTTGCCCGAGCTCGGGAACAGTCCTCCGAGCTCGGGGATATCTTTCCCCGAGCTCGGGGAGAATGTTCTAAAGCCCCCAGGGGGGACCTGGACACGTGTCAGGATGACCGATCCCTGACAACCAGCCCCCGAGGCTCAAGAAATGGTCTGAGACTCTAGGCGTTCTTGAGTCTGAAATCTTCTTTGAGGAGGGATCGTCACCTCGGTCGAGCTCGAGGGTCTGATGAAGGCCATTTCTGTGGGTGTTTTCGTCGTGTTCGTTCTTGGAGATACTCAGCTTCAGCGCTCGTCTTTGAGCAGGCTTGATGGCATCCAGCACGTTCGAGCTCTCAACCTTGTGGTCGTGGAGATCCTCGGGCCACGCGGGCGGAGAAGTCGGACAGTCTGGCTAGCGGGCGTTGAAGAGGCGCGTCCGTACAAGGGTTTTGAAAGGTCACGATGTCTCGGTTACCGCCCATTTGTCGTGGGCGCATCTTTTGAGGCGACAATAATGTCGGCAGTCGAGGCGTCTTTAAAACCGGGACCCGGCATCCTCTGGAGCCTTTCTTCCCCATCGCCCACATTCTCTGCTCTTTGCTTCCTGCTCCTTTGCGCTGTCGCGGCTGCCTTCCTCCTCCAATTCTCTCCCCTTGACTCCATGGCGAAATTCGGGAAGAGCACCCTCACTGCGGACCGGATGAAGGACATGGAGATCTTGGGGCTGCTGGACCCGTTCACCTGGCGACTCCCAGCCGGGGAGAACGTGCCACAGGCCCAAGATGACGAGGTCGTGATCATGAAGCAGTACCTGCTATTCGGGCTGCGGACCCCGGAGAGCGATTTCTTGGCTGCGGTCCTTGCGCAGTACGAGATCGAGCTCGTGAACCTGGTACCCAACTCTCTTCTCCACCTCTCCATCTTTGCTCATCTTTGTGAGGGGTTTCTGGGCATCCTTCCCACCCCCTCCACGTTCTTTCACTTCTATTCCTTGTCCCGCACCGCGAAGGACCCCATCAACGGGTGCCTCTATTTTCGGCTACAGGCGGGACTCCCTTGCTCCGTTCTCCAGATCCCGACCCGGGACTCGCTCGGGCCGTGGTCGGAGAAATGGTTCTATTTGAAGAAGGGCGAGGGCAGCAACCTCGCCTACAACGGCGCCACGGCCGACGGCAAGCGAGAGACCCCAGAGCCTGAGGATTCAGCGGCCGACCAGGCGGCGGTCACCCTCATCCACATCTACGCGATGCGCGGGCTGAAGGGCCAGGCAGTCGTTTACTACTACCTGCGCAACATGGGTGTTCCCTCTTCGGAAGAGGCTGCACCCCTTCTTTGAGATCACCGGGAAGCACGATGTCACCCGGGAAGGTCCCGAAGGTAAGCATTGCATAGCCTCGAGCTTCCCCGGGCCCGATTGAAGCTTTCTTGTTCTCAACGGTTTCTTTTGGCCTCCCACAGCACCGAAGGTAGCTTGGATGGCCTCGAGGATGCAAGAGATCTTTGGGAAGGCCGCCACCGCCTACGACCTCGATGGCGACGTCCCCAAAAACATCTTGGGGTGGATCAGCGAGGTAACGTCTCTTGCTTTGACCTTTGGCCCTGAGGGCTCAGACTCAGGCGCTAATCGTGATGAGCTTGTGCAGGAGACCAAGGAGCTCTGGGACACGGCCAAGTAGATGCTGCCGCTCCGGGTGAGCAAGGGCAAGAAAGGAGCAAGAGGCGGTCCCCGATGCCCGGGCGATTGCCAAGAAGCCCCACGTCGAGTGGGGCGATCGGGCCGTGGTAAGCTGAATGCCCCGAGCTCGGGAACACTCGAGCCCGAGGTCGCTTTCTTTCGATTTTCGCTTTTACGCGTGACAAGAGGAGGTGCCGCTCGAGCCTCGGATCTTGTGCGAGACAACGACCTCTGGCACTAAGCACCCGGGGAAGGAGTCTTCCCACTGCCACCGCGGAGACGCCACGCTAGGTGCGGTCCTCTTTCGTTTCCCGTCGTTCCGCTCCGTCACGGCGTCCAAGTGAACGAGGGGCACCGACCTTTCCTGTGGTCTAGGGCAAGGCCGAGGAGGAGGAGGACGAGGATGACTTCCACCTCGTGACATGGTCCAGGGCACGGCGAGTCCTACTTACCATGGCATCAGGGAGGGCGATGCGGTAGGAGGGTCCCGCAGGAAGCGCGGAGGGCGGCGCGGCGAAGCGGACGGCGATCCCCTAGCTAGGCGCCGACCTTGGGGTTCCGCTACGGCAATCGAGGTGAGGCGGCGGGTCGTCATTCGGGACGAGGCGATCTCAGCCACCGTCGATCGGCCGCGGGCCGGGCGGGGCGTCTGCGAAGCCGATGCCCGCTGCGACGCAGTTCACCAGGAGGAGGCGCCACGGATCGCCACGAGGGCCCGGCGGTGCCATCGACTGCGGTGCTAGAGGACCGGTGGCGGTGGTAAGCGTGCTCATACGAACACTTCTCTTTCTTCCCCTTTTCTCTTCTCTTGTAACGGTGGTGGCATTTCCCTTGTTTTCGCAGGGCCTGCGCCTGATCTCCAGAGGGTACGGGGTCGTGTGTAGGCACGTGCTCAGCTTTCGGGCCATCTGGGATGTGATTGAGGCCAACCAGAGGTACACCGCCCGAGTCGAGGCTGATGCGGCACGCCGACGAGAGGAGGTCGAGCGGCTGAAAGAGGCCCAAGCCCTCGAGCTCGCCATCGAGAGGGATCTCCACGCCGCAACCCTCTCGAAGGCCCTCGAGGAGGAGTGGAAGAAGGCGGAGGAGACCCTCGCTCGCGTTTGATAAAAGGCGCAGGAGGCCCTCGACGAGAATCGCGAGAGCGCATCGGCGACGGTCCAGCACCTCAAGCTCGAGCTCTCTGGCGCTCGCTCGAGGGCGGGGACCGCGTGGCAAGAGGCGCAGGAGCTCCGGGATCTTGGCACATGCTGGATCTTCAGGTTTAGGAACCGTCTTTCCATCTTGCGCACTTCGGCGAGGTACTTGGCCATTAGCGGGTCCGAACACTGATAGTCTTTGTTGTACTGATTGACGACGAGCTGGGAGTCCCCTTTAACAACTAGACGGCGGATGCCTAGGGACATACAAGCTCGCAGGCCAGCCAAGAGGGCCTCATATTCCGCCACGTTGTTGGTTGCAGGGAAGCCAAAGCGGACCACATACCTCAGGTGGTCACCTTGAGGGGTGACGATGAGAACGCCAGCCCCCGAGCGCTCAAATGACCTCGACCCGTCGAAAAACATGGTCCAAGGGTCTTCGACTTCGACCTCAGGCTCGGGGGTGGGCTCAGTCGTTTGCTCAACCACGAAATCGGCCAACGTATGCGATTTGATGGCGGTGCGGGCCACGACGCGGAGGTCGAACTCGGCCAGCTCCATGGCCCACTTGGCGATGCGACCTCCGGCCTCTGGGTTCTTGAGAATCTCCCTGAGCGGGAGCCCGCTCGGGACAACCACTGCATGCGCCTGGAAGTAGTGGTGAAGCTTGCGCGAGGCCATGAAGAGGGCGTAGAGGAGCTTCTGGAATAGAGGGTAGCGCTCTTTTGGCCCGTGAAGCACCTCGCTGACATAGTAGATCGGGTGCTGTCGCCCGGCCCGCTCGGCTATCAGGACTGCGCTAATGGCTTGGGTCGTGTCCGCCAGGTAGAGCAACAGCAGCTCGCCCTACCACGGAGTCGTCAGTAGAGGTGGATTCGGGAGGTATGTCTTGAGCTCGTCGAAGGACCGCTGGGCTTCAGGGGTCCACTCGAAGCCCCTGTGCCTGCGCAGGATCCTGAAGAAGGGCAGCCCTTGTTCGCCGAGCTAGAGATAAAGCGGCTGAGGGCGATGACGCGGCCGGCGAGACTCTTGACATGCTTTACCGACGTCGGGGCGGCCATTTGCTCGATTGTCTCGATCTTCTCCGGGTTCGAGCCCACGCCCGAGCCCCCGATCATGTAGCCGAGCACCTTTCCGGAGGTCGTGCCGAAGATGCACTTCTCAGGATTAAGCTTGATGCCGAACTTGTTTAGACTGGCGAAGGTCTCGGCTAAGTCGTTCACGTGGTCGGCTTCGGAGGAGCTTTTGACGATGATGTCGTCGACGTAGACCTCAAGGTCTTGACCATCAGCCGCTGGAACGTTGCGCCCGCGTTGTGGAGACTGAACGACATGGTCATGTAGCAGAAGGTTCCAAACGGCGTGATGAAGGCGGTCTTGTCCTCGTCTTCCACGACGAGCTTGATCTGGTGGTAGCCGGAGTAGGCGTCGAGAAAACTCAATATCTTGGCGTTGGCAGTGGAGTCCACAATCTGGTCTATACGCGGAAGAGGGAAGTTTTCTTTAGGACACGTGGCATTTAAGCCCGTGTGATCGACGCACATCCTCCATTTCCCGCCTTTCTTTTGTACAATTACAGGGTTGGCCAGCCAGTCAGAGTAATTGACCTCACGAATGAAGCCAGCCATCAAGAGCTTACCAAGGTGCTCCCTGATTATGGCCGCCTTCTCAGGGGATAAGCGCCACAGTTTCTGGTGCACGGGCCTGCAATCAGGCTTTGTTTGTAGTTTGTGCTCGACCACCTCCCGCGGGACCCCCGGCATGTCCACGGGTTCCCATGCAAAAATGCTTTTATTATCTCGGAGGAAGGTGACGAGCTCGTCTTCCTTTTTCGGGTCGAGCTGAGCGGAAATGCAAGCGCACTTGCCCGTGCTCCCCGCCTCGAGTTGCACGGTCTTGGTAGGGCCACTGGGCTGGATGGCCGCCTTCCGGCGGGCGCTCTTTGGGGTCAACTCGTGGCCCTGCTGAGGCTGCATGCCGGCGAGCGCCCGGGCCTTTTCCTCGCAGCTGTGCACCACCTTGGGGTCGCCGCGGACCGCTATGATGCCGTCGGGCCCCGGGAGCTTCATACACCGGTGCCCGTAGTGATTTGCGGCCATGAACTTTATCAGGGCTAGCCGCACGAGGATGGCGTTGTAGGGGAGGTCGCCATCTACGACCTCGAAGGTGATCAGCTCGGTGCGGAAGTTCACCAAGTCGCCAAAGGTGACGGGCAGAACCACCTGCCCGAGCGGAGTGGTCGAGCTTCCTGGCACGATGCCGAAGAATGGGACCACTATATTCTTGATTTTCGCCGGGGGTATCTGCATTCGGTCCAGTGCGCTTGCCAAGAGCAGGTTGAGGGAGCTTCCCCCGTCAACCATGACTCGGCCGACGACGGCGTTGCTTATGGTCGAGACGACTACCAGGGCAGTCTTGATGTCTCGGGACATCCCTGGGGGAGCATCGTCCCGGGAGAAGGTGATGTGAACACCGTCCCACCTATAGGGTTGGTCGGTGGGCTTCCCGGCGGCGGCTTGGAATACGGTGCGCGCGGCGTCCTTCAGCTCGCTCCGGGACCGATATGCCGAAGAGCCAGCAAAGATGACATCCACACCGCGGTCGCCCTACTGGAACTCCAGGCCGGGGCCTGCTTGGTCCTCGACGGTGTCGCTTCCGCCAGGCCGCTCGTCGCCCCTCGAGAGTGTGGGCATCTCTGCTGACCTCTATAAAGGCGTCCGACATGCGGCCATGCTCGCAACCGCGGTCGTGGCCGTGTATTTGGTGGAACGGGAAGAATTTGTCGATGTCGAGGCGGAGCTGTTCCTCATCGCTCCAAGGTCGGTCGTTTGCCCGAGGGGTCCCAGCCCGACCCTGTCCCTACTGGGGCCGACGCAGTGCTTGCTGAGGCTATGGGCGATTCTGCTGGGGCGAGGCCCTCGGCGGTCGGGCTGGCGTGCTTGGGCCCCTTCGCGCCTGTTGTCGATTGCGGTGATCACACGGAGCTGGCCGCCTCCAGCGCTGCGGTCTTTCCCCCGCTCCTTGTCGCGCGGGGCTGGACCTCCTTCTTTGACGCCAGAGGGCCCCGCCTCGCCAAAGGTGAGGCCGAGCTTGCCTCGGTCGTAGTTGTGCTTCCAGCGGACGGCGTCGCCCGCGTCTGCGTAGCACTTCGCCAAGCGGAACAGCTTGTTGACGGTAAGCTTTGTAGCGATCTCGAGGTCCTCCGTGAGACGTCTGTCGCGGACGCTGAACTTGAAGGCCTTGATGACAGTCTCATCAGAGACGTTGGGGATCGAGTTTCGTGCACAGGTAAATCGACGCACGAAGTCTCGGAGGGACTCGCCCTTCCCCTGGATGACACGGTCTAGGTCCCTTTCTCATCCAGGCAGCTTGTAGCAGCTCTGGAAGTTGGATTGGAGGGCGCTCCGCAACTAGCGCCATGACCGGAAGGCGCCGGGCGCCTGGTTGAAGAGCCATGTGCGGGCGGCTCCGTCTAGGACGGTGGTGAGATAGTTGGCCATTGCGGCCTCGTCCCCGCCGACCGCGAAGATGGCGGTGGAGTATATGGAGAGGAACTCCGCGGGGTTCTTGGTCCCATTGAACCGCTCCATTATTCTTAAGCGAAGCCGGCGGCGCGCTCGGCGGAGGTCGTCGAGTCTGTTGGATAGCCGTAGCCCGAGAGGAGGCCACCGCCACCTTTGGCGTTGGAATCGTCGTTCGCTGGTAGGGGAAACTCGAGCTAGCGGCGCACCCCGCGCCGGCCGTGTCGGTCAACGAAAACGTCATTGGGACGGTGGCGCGGGCGGTCGCGAACCTTTTGGCGCCTAGGCGGAATGTCCGGGGAAAGGCCTCGGGCGTTCGCTCAGCGAGCATTCTCGTTGCTCTGCTGCCGCGGCGTGTGCGCGCGCCACGTCCTCCCCCTGGCGAGGCGGAAGGGACGGTGACGGGGTGTGCACCCGCGGGTAAGGAGTCTACTGGCGGGATGGCCGACGAATCGCCACCGCTCGCAAAGAGGCGAGACTCAGAATCCGGGCGCCGCACTGGCCGCAAAGGCGCAACGTCGTCGATCACCCTGTTGAGTTCTTCGGCGAGGGACCGTCGGAAGAGGCCGAGCGATCCGGCGGGTCGGCCTTGACCCGAAATAGCCTGGCGCTCGGCCGAGCTCATCTAGGCGGGAGGGACTGAGCTGTCTGGATGGAGAGCGGGCTATCGTGCACTCCTCTCGCCGAATGGCGGTGATGGCTTGATTGATGGCCACCTAGGCGAGGCGACGCGCCTCCTGCGAAGTCTCCGGGCCGCCGTTATCCGCCCCCGGAGTTGCCTCGTGGCTGCCAGCCATGAAGACCCGGCGTTCGCGAGGTGGCAACGAGGGCGAGAGCATGGAGGTGGAGCCTTGGTATTGGGGGCGCGCCGAGCACGGGCTCGGCTGATCGCGACATCTTTGTCGGTGGTGGAGGTCGCGATGATCTTGAGACGATGAGTTTCAGACAAATGAAACTTCAGGCCCCACAGTCGACGATTGGGACCGTCAACTGCAAAGAGGGAGGAAGGATCGTGTAAAAGGGGGTGAGGCCCCAAGTCGTGCTCGTTCGGGAAAGAGGGAGCGTCGGCAGGCACACAGCTCGAGGAAGAAGGGCAAACGAATAGGGGAGACACGGGGTTATACTGGTTCGAGCCCCCTAGGACGGGTAATATCTCTACTCCAGTCTTGCCCGTAGGCGAAAGATGACTAACAGGCTCCTCGCGGGAGGATGAATAGGGAGCTCGAACTTGGGGCCACTTGGAAGTGGTGGTCGAGGGGGAGCCCGGTGAGGTGGTCTAGTGTATGAGTGTGTCTATTGTTGTTATGTCTTCGCGTTGTCTTTGTACTCTCATTTTGGTCTGTCTCCGCCCTCTGGTCTGATAGGGGTAGTCCTAACGCTTTTATAGACCCCTGGGCGTTCATCTCGAGTGCTGACGTCGGGTGATGTCTGTGAGTTTGACAGGAGCAGTTAACTCTAGTTCCCACGTAGGGGACTTGACAGGGGTCGCTGGGCCCTAGTTCCCACGCAGGGATCTGACAGGAGCGATTGACCTTAGCTCCCACGTAGGGGATCTGACAGGAGCGGTTGACCTTAGCTCCCACGCAGGGGATCTGACATGAGTTGGTGGCCCCAACTCCCACGCAGGGGAGAGAGGCCACGCAAGGAAAGGGAATACTATGCTGGAGGCCGGACTAAAGGCGCCGAGGTCGAGGAGGCTTGCGGGGCCAGTACGGACCCGGGGACATCCTTGCCCGAGCTCGGGGAGAACGTTCTAAAGCCCCCCCGGGGGGGGACCTGGACATGTGTCAGGATGACCGATCCCCGACACTTCTCTTTATCCCCTCCAAGCTGAGCCCTTCTTTCCCCATTTCACCCGATTTTTTCTTTCCCCATTTGCTGCCCCCACGTCAAGCCCTCCTCTCGATCTGCTGCTTCCCCATGCCACCCACGCCCCCGCGCTGCCCCTACCTCCCCACATATCCCCACGCTGCCCCTGCCCTGCTGCCGGCCCCTGCCCCCTGACCCCACCACCCCCTACCCCCTGATCCCGACCCCCTACCTCCGCCGCCCGACCGGCCTCCCCCTGCCCCTATCCCTCGACGGTCTCCCCCCACCACCCCAGTTGTGCGCTGACCCCGGGAGGAGCACCACTTCGACATCTCCGTTTAACAGGTTTGTGATCACTATCTACAGTAGTCCATTTAACAACGTGGCTACTGTTAAATGACAAAGGGTGTTAAGATTTGGGATTGGATGTTCTTTTCAAAGTTGCATTTGAAGTCTTGAAACAACCATCCATGTTAGAATTGTAGTTACTCTAAAAAACAGAAGTCCTCAATGCCTGGCACTGCGAATAGCTGAATACCAGTAGGCAGCAGTCATATTGTTTCAAAAGTTGCAACTTCATATGAAATTTCTTAGGCGCAGTTCAAGAGAAATGGATATATAATGGAAAAAATATTGATAATATTATCTAAAAAGCATATTTGTCTCGTACTTCATAGCAGTCATATGGCATTTACTCATAATGTCCAGTTTACCTTTTTTGAGGACACTCAACCACAGCAAAACATGTTGTCTTATGATCAAGCTAGAGCTATACTAAATAATTTTAATCAAGCTTGTATATGTTCTTACATTTAGGATATCTCTTTAGAAATCAACACAATAGCTTACAATAAGAGAGATACTAAAAAGGCAGATATCAGTGAATCTTGTCAAAGTTCTAATTTGACAGAATCTAACATAAATATTGGTTAGACACGGAAAAAATAAGATAAAACATGTGATTTAGTCTTTACTGTTAATTGATTTGCAAAGGAGCCAATCAATTTCATTGGCTTGGGGACCTTGTATGTGGCGTGGCTCTTGTTCAATGAGGATTTGGGTTGGATAGACTGATTGTGACAACATTTTTATACCCTGCAATATTTGATTAGTTCAATTGATGATCTACTATTTTATCTCTACCGATTGGTTCCTTCAGCTTTGCTGAGCCCTTTAGTAAGATATATATACTCATTCTGTTCAAGATAATCAATTGATTAGAATTGTTAATCTGTCAACTAATGAGATTGTCATTTAAAGGTAAGGTTGTCACAAATCAGTCTGTATTTTGTCCCTAGTGGCAAGGAAAGCCTTTTAAGGCGACCTGACATCTGAGAACACTCAAAATCAACTTGAGCATTTTGCTAGTTGTTACAATTTTTGGTTTAGCCATTTAAAATATATGCTAATTTGAAGGTCTGCTGTTCAGAACAAATTGCTGTTGGTGCGAGGTGTGGGTTTAAGTCGATTTGAGGTTCATAGAGTCATTTCCAGAAAGGTTGGATGTAGAATAAGTTGTAGATATTATTTTTAAGATCAGTTAGAGTCTGAGAACATGATTTTTGGATTATATATTTGGAAGTTATGCATATCTAAATGTTTGCTGTCCAACACTTTCTCCTGCTAGCAACAGTTTCAAGTTTGTGCTATGCATGGCTAGTTAGAGGCCGAATTAAATTATTTTGATAACTAGAGAAAGTTAGGAAATCTCCTGTAGATTCCAAAAATGTATTCGTTTACTAAATTTGAAGTTATTTGCTAGAAGTTATGATTATTTGAACCTAGCTGTCCTGTTTTTGTCTCATGCTGAATTTTGGGGTTAGTGAGCTAGTAGAGGCTAGTGAGTGTTGGTGTTGAATGCATGCAAATATTATTTCAGGTGGAGCAGCGTGGGGAGTGGCCTCATCGTCGCACCACTCCGCTCCTCGCGGTTAGAGGCAAGTGTATCACATAGAATGAATGCTAGAAAAATTTGTGGCTTGCTTTGCAATGTGATTTTAATTATGTTGATGATTATGAGTATGATTATGCTTAGGATGTTGACTATGGTTAGGAGGATACAAATGTTAAGCTTATGCATTTATGATTATGCAAATGCTTAAGTTTATGTATGGTGATGAGAATGTTGGATGAGAATGCAATTTGCAATTTAATTCATTTCATTTGCATTTGCATTTGCGCATTCATAACACAAGAGGTGTCCCGAATGTGCCTCTATGTCTCACACATAGTGAGACATGAAAGTCCTACCTCGGTAGGCCCCTCCACAGGCTGGATGGGAATGAGAGGGTGCACACCGACGGGTGAGAACCCAGCAATACCGGTATTTGCTATCAAAATGTGCATTATGAGCATGCATTTGCATTGGATGGTTAAAAAGTAAAAAACGTTAAGTTATGATGTTGTTCTTATGTGCAAAGGTCTTACCATATTTGATTTGCTCTAATATCTTGTTTTAAGTTAATTGTAATAGTATGATACACTGTGTTGAGTTTTGAACTCACGCTTGTTTTGTGATGTTTTATTTTAGGTACCTCTAGAGCGGCATTTTGGGAAAAAGGCTTAGCACTACTTCACTCACACTGAACATCCATGTAGTTAGAGTCGTTGTAATATATTTCTCTCGTGGTTGGTGCTGGGTTTGAAGTACTTGCACTTGTCTAGTTAGCTTTTGTAAGGAGTTTATGGTTGCATAATGGTATGTTTGGTTATGCTCATGTACCTTAAGTTATTCATGTGATTTTGATTATGTTGTGATTACATTATGTGGTTATCACATTGTTTTGCTCCACTCACTAAGAATGATATCCTGGATGTTATTTGTTGTACTTGCTCTTCCTTGTTATTTATGCTCGAATGGTTATGTCGTAATTGCTATTATGTTGTTGTTGTGCTGTTTTGCTCTAATTACATAGTGGTCATGCTAAAATTTTTAGTAGTTTTGTTGTTTGTTGGTTTGTGTGGTGTAACATTCGGGGCACGGGGTGCCGGGGTGTTACATATGCATATTGTGTATAATCTATGCTGTTTTTGGGAGGATGGAACAAACACCACATCACAATCGGTTCTAGGAATCGATTGTGATGTGCGCAAACATCACATTCGGTTCCAAGTTAGAACCAATTGTGATGTTCCCCCACATCACAATCGGTTCTAGCTTGGAACCGATTGTGATGTGGTATTCTTCACAATCAGTTCTGAGCTTAGAACCGATTGTGATGACAATTTATCACTATCAAGCAAAAACTGACTATGATAGTGCCTCCTCATCACTTTCTAATGTAATGACATTATATCGCCACCAAAACCAATTATTATGACAAAAAACATTGATTGTGATGTAATTCTTGTAGTAGTGTATGATCTGTTGAAGCCTGATGTTCAGAATCTGATCTCTACTGGAAGCAGTCGTGGTAATTTGCAGATTAGGGAAATTTAGTGGCCGAATTCAATTATTTCCAAAACTAGGTAAAGCTAGATAATTTCCTGTAGATTTTAGAAATGTCACGGTTTGCTATTTTTGTAGTTGTATAAAAATAGTTACGAAATTATGAAATCTGTTATCCAGTAAAGCAACATATTAGTTTTCAAGGCTGAAATCGAGGGGTTAGATGAATTTACTAAAAAAAAGGTGGTTAACTAGAAAATTATGGGTAATCTTCTGTAAGTTTCATAAAGTTTACGGTTTCCTATGTTTGGGCTCTTGAGGTAGAACTTATGGTCTTTTAATCGTCGGGACAGCAAGGGGTTGGACTGTCTGGCGAGAGAGAAGATTAAAATCGGGGTTCTACGTAGGTGTGACATCGTTTTGTATGATGCTTGTATTGTAATTGAATGATTTTGATATGGATGTATCTATTGCAGCAGGTGTGACTTTGGGAGTGGATTCAACTTCACTCCACTCTATTCCTCGTGGTAAAGAGGCAAGTACATGGTAGAACAATAGATGGTTGTTTATTCTTGCTCTTGATTATATGAATTTACTCGCCATGCTATATCAATATGATGTGATATGATGATGATGGCCAATTGGTAATGTTGGTATATGGGGAATGATTATGGGAAAGTATTGCATCACTTGCATTCACATCATGAAAATTGATATGAGCCAGGTTCGTGAGAAAGTCATATAACTAATAAGGAGTACATGCGCCAGGTCAGTTAGAAAGTTATATGACTAGGTCTTGAGTGCTCTTGAGTAAGGCCTACTTCGGTAGGGGGATGAGATAGTATGACACCGAAGGTGTGCACTGAGCTATACCGGTATAAGCTATGAGATGTACATATGAGCATACATATATATTTGCATTGCATCACTAATGATAAATGACGACTAATGTGATTAGTGATTACGTTATTGAGTCGTGGACTCATCCAATGATGACTAATGAGGTAAATATGATGAGTGATTATGTTATTGAGTCGTGGACTCATTCAAAGATGACCAATGAGGTAAATGTGATGAGTGATTTTGTTATTGAGTCATGGACTCATCCAAATTTGATTAATGAGACGAATGTGACAAATGGCTTTGGTATTATTGTATTATGTACTTACTGGATTAGATGTGATAAATTGTTATATTATTGTTTTATTATGTATTTGCTGAGTCATAGACTCACCCTTGTTTTCTTTAATGTTTTAGGTGAACATTGAAGACGATATACATAGGATGGGAATAGCGTCATTGTGTCACTTTTTACATCGTCTTCACAATAATTTAGTTTTAGTATTCATTCATGAATAGAATAGTGCTAAACCATATTTAGATGATGAAATCATATAGTGCAATAATGGGCATGTAAACTTAGTCAATGGTCTTTGTTAAGTTGAGATGTGTGGTGGTTAATCTGTTGATTACTTAATCATATTCTTCGTACCCAAGTATGAAGGCTTGGGCGTGCTTGTGTGCGTGGTTCGAATTCTTATTATTGTTGTTATTTATATGATTATACAAATTATTGTTATTGATGACTTAGTATTGGTGATAATTGTTTAGGTAGTATGCTGAAATTATGAATTAATATTATGGTAAAAGTGATAAAAATGGTAAATGAAAGTAATATCTTGACCACATATTATGCTGGGGTGTTACAATATCCTTTAGTTAGTGTTTAATGTTTAAAAGAGAAATTATGTTGTTGCTGAATTTGTTGTTATAAATAGTTAATTAATTGTGAGAAAGGCATGATGTAGTGACATTCAAGGCACTTAGAGGCCGAGGTGCTACAATTTGACTTTCCTGAATCCCGAGAGAATCCTCTGCAAAAAAAGTTTTGGGAGACCTTCGTGATTTGGATTCTTTCAAATTTAATTTAATTTAGATTTGAATTTGGTCTCGTTAGTAGAAATTGGGACAATTCTGAGGTGTTCAATATTTAAGCCATAACTTTTACACCTGAGCTCAACATTTGTATTCTATTGAAAGTTTGGAATATAATCTTCAATTCATTCCATAGTGAACCTATCAGATCCAATTGTTTTCAAACATTAATCGAGGCAACAACTTTGCTGCCATAGAAAAGCCGAATTTGGGTTTCTTGGATTGTTTTTTAAGTTCTAGCTTATTCCTTTGATTTCTTGAGTACAATAGCATCCACAAGATATAAAATCATAAATATTAGTACCTATCACTTTTGGGAATCATTCATTCATTTGCAAAAACTTTAATCCCAATTAAGAATAATTATTTGATATTGCTTAGGGTTGTTCATATTAATACATCGCATAATCTTGAATTATCATTATACTATGTTTTGACATCAATTTAACGATTTTAAAACTTTGTTAATACTAGTGCTAGCCGAAAGTTACCAAAAGAAAGAAAAGAGAAAGAAAGAGCTAAAAGGCCAAGAAAAGAAAGAAATAATAAAAGAAAGAAAAAAGAGAAAATAGTGGCCGGTAGAACTACATTGAGTGAAACCCTAGTTTATGTTCAAAATTTTTAGATTGTGCAATTATATAAATTAGTGAAAAATATTGTGCCCTTTTTACATTCTGTAAGCAATAAGCTAGCATTTCTTTACTACTTGTGTCATAGAGCTTTGGTGCCTCACTTATATTTCATAGCTCATTTCTTGGTTGCATAACTGCCATTAACTTTTGACGCATGTTACCTTGAATTTCACTTATATCTTTGAGATCATCAACTAGGGATTTTAAATTCTAGTTTGAATTATTACTTACCATTACAATAAATAGAAATTATAGGTTAGTATAGGATCAACACTAACCCTCCAAGCTCCACATATCATCCATTGTCTCATGCAGTGCTTTGACTGTGAATTCATTTGAGTAATCACTTTTGTCATGTCTACCTCCACTGGAGTACGTACAATACCTTAATCCAAAGAAGTAGTACTAAGAACTTCAGGTGGTAAGTGAGACGGTGAGCTTGAGCGATTCCACATATATTTCATATATACATTATATTTTCGCTTGCTACTGATCTGGCAGGTTACGAGAAAGAGGAACTTCCATTCTGTGGAAGTAATGATCCGGATGAGTATCTCACTTTTGAAGAACAAATGGAAAGGGTGTTCAAATTTCAAAAGCTTTTCAAAGTCAAAAAGGTGATGCGTGCCACTGTTTAGTTTGAGTACTACACTTATAATAGGTGGCAACAAAGTTTTTGGAGAATGCTCATTACATTTTGGTCGAATTTAAATATGATCATGAGAAACGAGTTTGTGCCATGCTATTATAGGCAAAAACTACTCTGTCACTTGGAGAGTATTACACAGGAGTGCAAACTAGTCCAAGATGATTATATTGAGTTGAAATGTGCAATGCGATGTACCGGTATCACTAGTGCATTAAAAAAGAAGGTATACTTCAAAGAATGTTTGAATTTTAATATCCCCACTGCACTTCAACATAAATATTTTAGTAGTATATTTGATCTTGTGGATTGTGCTATTGAGGGGGAAAGAAAACGTAAAGAGTGTCATATATCTAGGTTTAATCTTAGGGCACCAATTCATGAGAGCCACATAGCCAAAATAAGTGAGGATGTGAAAAAGAGCTTTGTGATCCCAACATATGTGAGGTAGACAACATCGAAATTAAGAGTGTGAGAGATACACCAAAAGAAATTAGAGAAGAAGATGAAAACAAAACGTGAGGATATTTCTAAGACTAACGACTTACTATCTATTTCTAATATTTTTTCTCACATTGTGCAGATTGACATTGTTAATGAGAAAATGAACGATATACAACCTGCACCTCTTGGGATAGAAGATGAGGAGATAACCACGGTTGGAGAAAGAATGAATGATATACTATCGAAGGTTAGAAATCGACAATAAACTTATAGTTACAGGTACCTTCGATTTAGCAAAGTCAAGCACGAAAACAGTGGCACGAGATGTATACAGGTTCGAACCCGTGTAAGGAGTAACACCCTACATCCTATGCTAATGATGTACGTATCTGGAGTCTCGAGTACAAAGTAATGTGTCTAGCCCTAGTTACAATGAAGATTGGATCTAGTCAAGGGCTAAGCTATGGTTGGAGGTTGGTGAAGCTTGGTTCGTCGGCTCCTGGTTGCTCTAAGCTTTCTCAAAGCTCTAAAAAGTCGTATCTTCTTCTCTAGTCTGGTGTCTTGCCCTGAGGAAAACTACCCCCTGCCTTATATAGTCAGGGTAGCCTGGCCTCGGGTTGAGTTATAGTCGGTTTGGGATACCAGATCGTAGCCGATGAGGAATCCATCCTCGCGTGATCTTCGTAGCATATCCAAACTTCCCTAGATACTAGCCGTACTCGAATCGGTTTCCTCGTACGGGAAAAATGATCGAGTCCTTCCTAATATGGAAATATCCCCTCTGCTTATATCTTATCCCATATAATCAGGCCCGTGATATCCGGAGTTTCTATATGTCGTTAGAACATATCCTTCGTGTATCCTTCATGTATGCTTACCCCATGTTTAGATATTCTACATATACCATGGTTAGATCATAGCTATGCTACCTACAACATCTACATCAACTCATGAGAACGTTAAAGGTAAGTTACAAATGTGTGGAATTGGTAGTACATCAAGAAAAGGTGAGTGAAAGTGAGACTTCTTACGCCAATTTAGAGATTCCATGTTCTAAATTTGATATTCTTAATTTACATAATATGAAATTGATTACTCATAAAGAAGTTGTTATTAGAATATCCCCTAATGATTATATATGCTATATCATGTTTGATGAACCATTAGAGCTATCTAGCATGATTGAAAAAGCTTCTAAAATTACATGCTTAAAATCGCTAGTTGGTTCCTACGCCTACATTTATAAATTCAATTTAATTGGAGATTATAGTGTAGACCACTCCTCCTTAATCCGATTGACCTCTGGACAAAAGTCCCTCCTTCGACCGCCCGTACCGCTTATTATGTTCAGAAGATGGGGGAGTTGAGGAAAATCAGGCTGACTGGGTGGCATGTCGCTAGAGACTTTCTTACACGCCGATCGAGTCCGCTAAAGTGTCGAGATCACTTGGCCTGTAAGTACTCCAGAGTCGATGATGCCACCAAGGATAATCTTGGAAGTAAGCACTTGTAATATTCTTGTTTCTCTTTGCTTTAGTCGATGAATGGTGAGCTAACTCGCTTTTTGCCAGATTTGTTGGACGCGGACATCTCCTCTAGGCTGAGCAAAATGTTTCAAGGATTAGAACCTGGTACTTGCGGCATCGAGGCGTACTCTCTGGCTAACCCTCGGGTGGAGGTGAGTACTGCATCATGGCTTGTAATGCATCGTTAGTGCATCTGTTATCCACTTTAACCCAGCATCTCCTTAGGAAGCCAAGTTCGACGATGAAAGTGGCCGATCGTGGGAGTCATCGGCCTGGATGATGACGAGCTAGCCCGGGACAATGATCAAGCGTCATGCTCTGTCTTTGTCGATGTCGGCTCTCCCTTGGGCGATCTGGCACCTACTATCGTCCCGAGAGAGGGTGATACGGCCCTAGAGCAAGCGGTGGTTGAGTCCCTTCGAGCGAGGAGATTAGTGTCTCCAGCGCCACGTTGGCTAGCCAAACGTCCTCGTACCTCTTCATCGAGGCCATCCAATCAGGTGACCTTCAATCGCTCACTTGGATGTTATGAAATTTCCGCTGACATAATCCAACAGATGCTAGACGACCAACAGGTCGCCTGGGGTCCGATGTGCAAAAGTCAGCGACTCCCATGTAGACGCCTCTTCGAACGGGCTCCCCATCGACCAAGACAGTAGAGCAGGTAACACAATTATCAAGCAGTGCTTGTCGAGCTCGTCTTTTTTGAGCATAATAAATACTGGTTTGCAGGTTCCACGTTGTCCACTGATCCACTGGTGCCATCTCCTCCACCGACTACATCGGTCGAGAAGCCAGCTACGGGACCAGACGAGTCTTGGCAAAAACCGCTGCACAGAAGAAGAATGTGCATGCTACCTTCCTCTTCCCTCTCATGATTAATTCTTCTTCTAGAGATGTTAAGTAGAGAATTCCCCACAGGAAAGGTGCGACTAGCAGCAATGTTGATGACATCGCCGCGGCTGCCTTGTCGACTCTCGACGCAGTCGCCATCACCACAGCTCCCCTTTTAGCTGCCCCCGTTGAGCGTACCAACGGTTCTGCTGCAGTGACAACTCGAGCTCCACCGATGCCTACGATATTCTAGTCTGTTTTGAAGCCCCAGATTCGGGTATGTGACCACGAACCATCTTGTCTTATGATTTGCCCTTATCCTTTGCTCTGTTTTTTATGCTTCTTTTCATAGCGCGCCACGAATACCTTGCTTGAGGTTGAAACCTTCTGCGAGCAAGCTCATTAACGAACGGAGCGGCTCTTGACTGCCAACCAGCAAGTGATCAAGATGAACGAGACTGAGCTGGAAGCACTCAGGGCCAATTTAAAGGCTGCTCAAGCAGAGGCAGAGAAACTGAAGGCTGAGAAAGCTGCTGCCGATGGGGTGCTACTCGAGGCCAAGGTCAGTCGAGACAGTCCAGAGGCTAGCAAGAAAGTCGTCGAGGTCAAAAAGGCTGCAACAGATGCAGCACTTGTGACTCTACAGTCGAAGACACTCGAGCACATGACCTCCTCTACTTGTCTTGCAACATCCTACATGCTTGGCATGATGAAGAGTCATCATCCTGGCCTTGACCTCTCGATACTGGATGAGGGATTCGCATGTGAGGCGAGTGAGGCTGCCGACTACATCGAGTCCTTTGAAGACCTTGCTGAGAGGTTCATGGCCCAGTTGGAACTATCTCTTGCCAGTGATGATGATGATGCCAGCTAGAATTTTTAGGCCTGAACATGCTGATGTAAAGTTGCTACTGTAGTCTTTAATGATAATGCCAACCAATCTGCTTGTCTATCGTGCTTTGCCTATTATTTCCTTGTCGATGAAATAAAGTAGCACAAGTAGATGCAAATACGATTTAGCACTCATAGACAATCAATAAGCAGCTTCGTTGCCAAGCGCATGCCTGATTGCATCTACACACAAGGCTTCAAACACATTCATTAAATGACTTAGCCCTTAAGTGCATACTTGGAGAGATCGAATATAACATAAATGCTATATAGGTTGAAGCGAAACTACATGATTTTTGCAAATCTTCATCAACCATGTAACTTAGACTTTGTAACAAACATAAACTTGCTGAGCAGCGCATGTAGAATCGACAAGAGGCCTCGTCTCCTGCCGTCCGCTGAGCGTTAAATGTCTGACAATCTAGTGCTCGTATGCGCGCAGGATAGAATTGCTCATCATCTGGTTCAGCCATGGCCACCGTTTGGTTTTGTTTGCTGACATGCTAAGTACGCGATTGAGTAAATGCGTGCAAAAGATCTCATTAAAAGAAATAAAGAAATTGTGCCTACAGTGCCCACTCGATAACAGTATCGACCAGGAAATAGAACAAGATACCGAGTTACCTGTAGCCTCCGACTCCTTACTTGATGATACCATCGAGTAGGGAGTAGAGTGATGTAAGCACAACATCGTGATTTAGCCCCCAACTCTTTGCCCGATAGCTGGATTGAGCGAAATGAGAAGCATCAGCATCACAGACACCAGTTGCGACTCCGAACCCTTTATTCGATAGACGTATCAACCCGAGATTGGAGCTAGGTAGAAGGTTAGTTTAGCCAAGAAAAAATCGAACAATGTAGCCCCCGACCTTCTACTCGATGAGTGCATCGAGTAGAGGGTAGAGCATATGCGTTGACAATACATGATGTAACCCCCGACTCCCTAGTCGATGATCGTATCGAGAAAGGAGTAGAGCGTGAGCATAAAAAATAGTAGCCTCCGACCACACACCTAAGCGCATGAGCCCCCAAGCATATGGAAGGCCCAGTATATTATTAGAATCTAAACGGTTGGAGTAGATGAACAATATAACTCCATTCCAATGGTTGAATATTGTTGCAACCTTCACACCCCTTTGGCTTCCACGCTGTGCGTCGTTCAGTCAATGTCATAACTTAGCGTCTCTTTGGTTTCTATATTTGTGTGGAAGTGCAACGGACACCTCGTGGATTGGAACCGACGCGGATCTTAATGGAGCCGTTGCTTCAGTGCGACCCATTCCCAGAGCTATAAATAGACATGACTTGTAGTCGTCTACCACACCCCGATTTCTTCCTCGCTCTCTAATCGTAGCGCTTAGTTCTTCAGCCACACCCATAGCCTCTACTCCACTATCGTTCCCATCCGTTGAGATCCTTGGAGAGTCCCCTCCCCCTACGCCGCTGGTCGTAGTCTCTCCAGGACGGATCATCATCTCCTCTGATGAGGAGGAGATCGACTGGGAGGCCATTGAGAGGGAGGTATGGCCGGAGGAGGAAGATGAGATTACCAACAAACTGAACATCACCGTCGAAGGAGACGACACCACCTCCGCTATTCTCGCGAGAGCAGATGCCATCGCTGCCATAGGAGAAGAAGGTGAAGCTGCCATAGCCAGAAAAGGAGGTGAAGCTCAAAACAGCTTTATCAGCCCGGCGCCCGTTCACGCTCCACGCTCTACCGACGTTCCGTGGCTTTTGACGATGGAGAGGTCACCTTCTCCATCAACAAACGGCCAGGTCTTCGCATCCTCTTTCGGCTTGTATAGAGGGTGCAGGCCCATCCCAGGGACCATCCTCTTCCAGTCCCCATGGATGCAAGGGAGGCGGCGCGATGCCTCCGAGGAAAAGAAGTAGTAGAGTACCTGCCTCAAATGTAATAGGGTAACTTTTGTTAGTAAATTTTAATGAACTACTTACCTAAATTTTGGTTGTGATGCACGATCTTTATTATTCATGCATCAAATTTTCTCAACTGGTCGACGTTCCATGAGTTGCCAAACACTACTCCTTCTGTCGTCGATAACCATACTGATCTGGGTCGAGTCACCTCGACCACCACATAGGGACCTTCCCATTTAGGTGATAGCTTATTACAGTTATCTTGCTTCTGCACCTTTCGTAGTACTAAGTCCCCAGCGATGAGTGCTCTTTCCTGGATTTTCTAGCTATGGTATCGACGCAAGGCTTGTTGATACTTGGCTGCTCGAATGCATCTGCTCATGTTCCTCTTTCGAGTAGTTGTCTACACGAGGTGATCTAAATGTTAACTTAGTCGAAAGCACCGCTTCTGCTCCGTAGACCAAGAAAAATGATGTTTCACCAGTGGCTTGACTAGTCAACGTACGAACAGCCCACAGCACCGAGGGGAGTTCTTTAGCCCACCAAGTCAAGTAAGCCTTGAGCGTATCGAACACCTGAGTCTTGATCCCCTACACGATTATGCCATTAGCACGTTTGACCTGTCAATTACTCTGAGGGTGAGCTACGGAAGCGAAGTAAAGTTTGACACCCAATTCTTTGCAAAAGACTATAAAAGCATTGCTTTTGAACTGGCTACCATTGTTTGTGATTATTGGACTAGGGATGTCGAATCGAGTAACGATGCTCCTCATGAACTTCATAGCCGCTTCTGAGGTGATGTTCCTAATGGGTTCGGCTTCGATCCACTTAGTAAACGTGTCGATAGCCACAAACAGGAACTTGTAAACTCCTTGGGCTCTTGGGAATGGTCCCAAGATATTCAAGCCCCAGACGGAGAAAGGCCAATACAGAGGAATAGTTTGCAAGGCTTGGGCTGGTCTAGTGGTTTGCTTGCCATAAAATTGGCAGCTCTCGCACTTTTTCACCAGCTCGCAAGCATCCTAGAGGGCAGTCGGCCAATAGAACTCTTACCGAAAAACCTTTCTGACTAAGGTGCGATAGGACGCATGGTTGCCGCAGATGTCTCTATGGATATCGAGCAATATCTTATTGCCCTCTTCCCGAGGGATGCACTTTATCAAGATTCCGTTACTCCCCTTTTGGTAGAGCTTGCCATCTACCAATGCCCATAGCTTGCACTTACGTGCAATTTTCTCGGCTGATGATTCATCGTCAGGGATCTCTCGACCTTCAAGATAGGCTTGGAATGGAGTCATCCAAGTCAGCTCGCGTTTGAGTATTGTAGCTTTCGTGTCTGCGGATACTACCTCGCTCACTCGACCAGACTGCTGATCGAGTTTGGCAGCATATGTCTCCCGTACGGGGGAGACGGATGGTTTGAGGAGTTTCTCAATGAAGAATCCGGTGGGCGTGGGCGAACGGGACGAAGCGAGCCTAGCAAGTTCATCGGTGGCGGAGTTGTCACTTCGCCTAATTTGCCTTACCTCGAGACCTTCGAACTTGTTCTCTAGCTTGCGAACCTCGTTCAGATATGCCGCCATGTTGTCATCCGAGCACTGGTATTCCTTTTGCACTTGGTTTATGTCGGGACACGAATATGCCAATCTAGACCCTCTATGTATACTGCACTAGTCCAGGATCACGCTAGTGCACACAGGCTCAACATAAATGAATATCATAATCATACACAGCGGATACATAATAAAAAGACTTAATATATATTGATTAATACTTGTTGAATGACTTTATGGTCAACTTACATGACTATGCCTCGCAAGGTTGAATAACAAATTAAACTGCAGCGGAATGAAAACATAGATAACCCCTCAGTATACCACAGGCAACTGATAAGGCTTGCGCCCTAAACATTCGTCTCTTCCTGGTACTTCTTCTCCACCTTTAGTGTAGACTCCTCAGATGGTGATGTTGTTATTGGCAAGACTGAGTATTTAAAGCACTCAACAAGTTGTGCACAGAATGCAATTCTAACATAGCTATATGCAAGGTTTATTCAAAAGGAAAAAGGCTATCATGGCTATTTTGCAGTAAAGCAGAATTTGAGAACAAATACAGTAAATAGATTGTAAAGACAATAAAATAAATAATAGTAATAGATAGATTCAGCATTTCTCAAGTAAATCAATTTCTCCAATCAAAAGTCAAGTTTCTAACCTCCAATGGCAACCTGCCGTCCATCCCAGGTTTTATTTTGCAAGTGTTTAACCCTTAACTGTAATTCTTGAGCATTGCTCAATACCGCGAGCACGGCTATTCAAATAGAGACACACTCTGCAGAGGTTATGCACTTTACCCATACGACATGAAATTCTCCTTGTGCTTGGCCATTAGCACACTTCCTTTGGTGTGCTGGCACAGAAATCATGAAAAAGCCTTTACAATGCTCTGGCTTAACTCAGTACTACCCACTAAGGTTTAAACACTGGTGGGGCAGGTTACCACATCTAGGGCCCCTCTCTTGCGCCATGTGAGTTGATCCATAACTAGGGACTCACACCGCCATTGATAGTACCAAGCTGAGACATTGCAAATTAATCAGCTAGGCTGTCCCATACCAAACATGTGGTTGCATGATTGACTTAGGTTAAAGGCTTGCAAGGTTAAGTCCTTGAAATGATCGAGGCAAGACTTCCACATACCTTCTGCCTTTCGGCCCACCTTGCCATACTCGCCCCTTGCCCCTTGATTACCAAGCACAACGTGCCATCAACAATTCAATATCGTCCCGTGACCTGACTCGCCACTACAACTCAATCTCATTGTGTGACCTGACATGACACACAAGTTCATATCATTGTTCCATATTCTATTAGTCAACATTAATTATCAATGATTCAAGTACTTGTGATGACGTGGCATGGCTAAGCGACTATGACATTCTAACCTTCCCATGTTGATTTCAATACCAACCAACTATAGTGAACCAATCTTGGGTAACAATAGATCACGACATACAAATGACAAGGTAGGGTATAGATCAATTTGGTATAATAGCTAAGTCCCAATTTAATTGAAAATAGTATTACTCGTGAAATAGTATGCAATAAGGTAAAAACAATATAGCGGTTTTGTAAACATGGGTTGAATATGATCAAAGCACAACTTGCCTTATAAAAGCCCTTATTCTTGCTCTGGACCTTGGTCTTGAGTTGATGGATCTTCCTCGGATGTTTTGCACAATTTGACGTTTACACGAAACGAGAGAGAAAGACAAATAGACAATAAAATAAAGAGCAAATAAAATCAAATAAAATTCACCATTAAATATCTCAATTTTACAAATTTTTAGAAATTTGAATCACCTCAATCGGAGCTCGTATGAAGGAGAACGGGCTCTCAAAATATTCAACAATCATAAAAACCTGAAAAATAGAAAATATCGAATTAATGGAATTATTTTCATACTGGAAAATCTAATTATTGCTCATTGCTATCATCAGCATGGAGCCCGGCAAGTCCTGGACTGACACGTGTCCTATGGTCCACGGACCAAGGCTTGATCTTCCATGGATCGGTTCCACGCAACTCATCGGCTGACAATGGGACCCACAATGCTGATTTGGCTGCCACGTGTGGCGCTGACCACACCGACACCCGAACCGCCACATGAGCAAACAGATTAGCGAAAAGCCGATGTGGCGGCCATGTGGGTACAAGCTTCAGCAGCGGCGTTAGGCCACATCATCACCACCGGCACGGGACCCTATGGTCACCACCGGTGGCCGGCCAGGGCACCTAGAGGAATATCTCGACACAATGAATCTGGTGACGCAATCAGTTCTTGGATTACGGCACTGAGGCGAATGCACCGGCGGTGCAAATGAACCAGCAGCTAGGTCTTCACAGTCGACGACACCCCGGTAGCTTTCTAGCGATGGCGACGTGCGCACTGACTGTGCCTCGATGAGGCGATCACGATGGCACCCTTCGCCGACTTCTGGGTTCACCAGAGACGGCAAATGGAGCACTTGAGAGCTTCGGCAATGAGCGACAAAAACGAAGAAATCCGACGAAACAATGACTCTGTTCGCTCGACCGATCTAGGGTTTTTGGTGCTTGATCTGCTGCGCCACTTTTGCTCCCCTTTTATAGCCTAGGTATCCGGGATTGACACAATTCAAACTTCGTGTCCACGGAGGACACGGCGGCGATGCGTAGACTCTAGCTCGAAGACGCCTTAGAGAAGAAGACACACAGCTGTCCACTTGGCACACTTCACGCCCATGATGCACTCGAATACAAAACGATCGGCGTCGCACATGTGTCCTCATCTCACGGCCCCAAATTGCCCTAGTGTTTCGGCTATTGGTTGAATTTGGATCGAGCCAAGACAAATGACAGGCACACACATAGTCTTGGGCTCGGTCGACATCATTTCGATTTTCCTCACATTTTTATTTTAAAATAATTACAGAAATTCATTTAATTAGTTTTAGGCAATAAAAATATCAAGAAAATTCTCATAAATACTTTGAGATATTTTGAACACAAATGAAATATTTGTAGCCAAACTTTATATAAACTTTATCTATATTTAATTAGTGTTCACAAAAAGGCCAATATACTTAATTTAAAAATAATTTCAAATAAAATCTAGAAAACTCCAATAAATTCAGAAAAAATCACAAAATGCACAAATAACAATAACACGATAATAAAGGCAAATTTTGGGATGTTACAAACCTCCCCCCTAAACAGAATCTCAACCCCGAGATTCAGGGCTAACTAGAGAATAATCTAGGAAATTTTGACTTCAGATCCTCTTCACATTCCTTGCTAGCTTTATTCTCTGAATGATTGCCCTATTGAACTCTGCAAAAGCAAATAGACTTATTCCTGATCTTGCGATGCATCACATCCAAAATTTTGAATGGCTGCTCCTTGTAGGTTAGGTCCTCCTACAGTTCAATTGCCTCTAGCGATGTCCGCTCTGTCGGAACTCTGAGACATTTCTTAAACTGTGACACATGGAACACATTCTTCACTCCTGCCAACGACTGTAGCAATTCCAACTGGTAAGCAACCTCTCCTCACTGACTCAAAATTCCAAACGGACCAACATATCTTGGTGCAAGCTTCCCTTAAGCGTGAAACCTTTTAACACCTTTAAGAGGGGTAACTCTAAGATACAGAAATCATCCGGATCAAAACCCAATTCACGACGACGATTATCAGTGTAGTTCTTCTGTCCTGACTCTGCTACTTTCAGTTAGTGTTATGCCCTTGAGGAAATCATTTAGATGATTGTAACATGACTATGTTTATGAATAATAATATGATTATTGGTCCAATGAATGTATATCATTGCATTGATTAACAAGTATGTGACTTGCTTATGAAGCTCTTTACTTATTGATGTAATTCGATAAATATCTCTGATCGGATATCATCGTATAGGACAACGATGAATAGATCAACACATGTAGTGATCGATGATCATGCTTCATAGATCATGGGATATGGAGATATCATCTATACATTGTGGACGCATGTTGAAGAACATGAGTTAGATAAACCCGCAATGGGACACTGTGAGAATGTTTCATTCTTATGTGTCATCAGTGTATCTCATACATAGTAGATGTATGATCCTTAGACCTGAGATTGTCATATTCCCTACATGTGTAATAGTTTTCCTTAGGGCTATCAAACATTACTTCCTAACCGGATAGTTATAAAGGTAGCTTTCATGTTTACTATAAAGCGTGTAGAGGAAGTGAAGCGATCAAGATGGAATTTGCCACTCCAATGAAGCGGAGATATATGATAAGGTCACTCGTGTGATATGATTAAGGAAGTGCATGGCCATGCCGTGATTGAGAGTCAATCACAACTTATTAATATATCACGGATACGAGAGATGGATTGAATCATCAAAGGATGACATGCTTCTCGCCTTGAGTTCAATCTTCATATGCTTGGCAAAGGATTATTACATGCGTACTTTTGATAGGTTCGTCGATTTGATCACGATATGTTTGGGAGTTGGCATACTTTGCAGGAGCGCTACCAACTATTGGATTGAAAAGAGTTTTCGAATCCATGTCCAAGCGTGCGTGAACTTGCGTCGTCGACACTTAATGGGTGGGGCGCATTAATTTGGATTGGATCGTAATTAATGGACCTCGTGGGCTTAGCTGATGGGCCCTGGTTTAGGGTTTCATCTCGTGGCTATATAAGGAGGGGAGGAGGGTGGGCGCAGGGTGTGCTTTTCCACGGTTTAGAAGTGATTCACCCGAAACCCTAGCCTCCTCCTCTCGCTGCCCCTGTCGAGCGACCAGGTGCTTGCACACTGACGCACGGCGTTCCATCCCTGGACGTGTGGACTGCTGCGGTGACACTGCTGCGGTGACACTGCTGCGACTGTGGCTTGGGAGGATGATCCACTCCATCGACGCAACAACTGCGGCGAGGACGATCCACTACATCGACGCGCGAAGGATTCCACAACTGCGCGTCTAGTGGTAATCTAATCTGTGATCCCCTTCTTACGAGTAGCTTTCTGGTTATGCGGTAGATTTTTTTTGTGCTAGTGTAGCATACCGCGTTCCTCTTCACTTTCAACCTTCCTCTTATCTTAGCAACTTGCTCTTCGGCTTCCTTAAGAATATCAAGCCCAAATACCAAACTCTCGCTCGTTCATCCTGACGAGGACATCAATACCAACGATACATCCATGCCTACACAAGATACATCCACGCCTACACAAGTACCACTTGTTACTGGTCCAATTACTCGTGCTCGTGCTCGTGCTCGTGCTCGTCAACTTAATCATCAGGTGAGTTCACTCTTGAGTTCATGTCCATCATGTTTAGACCGTGGAGACGTGTGCACTCTTGTTTTGCTTAGGAACCAAGGAGAGGACCGAAGGAAGCGGTTCGCAGCAGCTGGATTCGGACTGCAGCACAGCACCAACTTGTGACGGACGCCATGGTCGCATATGGACTCGGATTAGGCGTTCAAGTACTTGATGATTTACGATGAAGTCTATTTTCATATGGATCGGACTCATGTCCATATCTGTTCGAGGCGCCGCAATCGTCAAACTACTACCGAGAGGTTTTTACATTCGGTCTTTGCGCCACCATATTTTGGCCCAATAGGCCGTGTATCAAGTTAGGTCCATTAGGGACGCGTCCTAGGGTTGGAGCTCGACCCCAGCACCCTTGTGGTCGACCCTTCCACGTTTATATACCCTTAGCCGCCACGGGAACAGGGGTTTTGTTTAGATCAAGTTTAGCTCTCGCTACTTGCTTGTAGCAGCGTCTTTGGATTAGCCGCCCGTCTTCTTGTCTTGGAACCCCACCTTATTGGAGATTGAGTTTGAAACCTTCTTTTACATCTAGTAATTCAAGACTTGTTCTACTTGTTCTTGCTAGTTCTTGATTGCTTGCGGGGCGAGTGCCCTAGTGGCGGGGTGTCGCGCTCCACAAGATCGCGGCAGCCATAGGAGGTGGTGTATCGGTTGCTAAGGCGCAGCGTCCTTGGAAGGCTGTAGTCAGGCCGTGAACGTCGTCTCCTCTACCAATCGAGTTATCCCACGCCCTCTCATCGAAAGATCGGGATTTCACCCAACGGGTTTACATCACATTCCAATTCAACAGGTACGATAGACACGACCATACAAAGCCTCAAATGGTGACATTTGCAACTAACCTGATAACTGTTGTTATAATTGAATTCTGTATATGGCAAACACTTAGTCCACGAAGTAGCATAAGCTAATGCACAGGCTCTTAGCATATCCTTCAAAATCTGATTCACTCTCTCCGTTTGACCAACTTTCTGCGGATGATACGTTGTACTGAAATTCAAGCGAGTTTCCTTGCTTCATGCATGTTATTCCAAAATCTCGAGGTAAATTGGGTACCTCTATCTGACATAACCGTTTTAGGCATACCACGCAAACACACAATCCTTGACATGTACAGCTCTGCCAAGCGATTTCCTGAATAATTAGTCTTCACTAGTATATAGTGAGCGACTTTGGTCAAACAATCAACAATGACCCATATGGAATCATAACCACTCTAGGTTCTAGGCAAATTCTAAGTGCTATGGATTTTGTTACCGATTTGCCTCTTACTCCCACTCAGAAACCTGCAATGACTAAAATACCTTCACTCTTTGGCACACATCACTTATAACAGCATATTTAGGAACTTTACACTTGATCTTTAGGCCACCAAACCCTTTTCTATAGATCTTGATACATTTTATCACTTCCTGGATGAGTCGAATACTTGGAATCATGAGCTTCCTCCATAATCAACTGCTTAAGCTTCTTCTTGTTTGGTACACAAATTCGACCCTTAAACCATATGGTACCTTATTCATCCACAGTGAAATCTTTGGCTAAGCCTTCATTTTTCTTAGACTTGATTCTATTGATCTTCTCATCATCTTTCTGACCTTCTCTGATCTGACCCTCAAGCGTTGGCTTCACTTCAAAAGTAGCTACAAAACCTTGTGAAACAAATTCCAACTTTAACTTCTAAAACTATTTGCACAGCTCTGGTTGATCATTCAATACTAGCATATTTGCACTATGACTGTTTCGACTCAAAGTATCGACTATCACATTAGCCTTACTAGGATGATAATGGATTCCAACATTATAATCCTTGATCAACTTCAACCATCTCCTTTGTCTCATATTAAGCTCTGACCGAGTGAATATGTACTTTAGACTCTTATGGTCCGTATATATCTCACATCTATTTCCATTGAATTAATGACACCATATTTCAAAGCATGTGCTACAGTAGCTAACTCCAAATCATGTGTCGGATAATTCTCCTCATGTGTCATCAACTGCCTTGACGCATAAGCAACGACCTTGCCATTCTGCATCAACACACATCCAAGACCTTGTCTTCAAGCATCACAGTATATGTCAAAACTGCTCT
This sequence comes from Otatea glauca, assembly GCA_036346275.1. Classification (NCBI taxonomy): domain Eukaryota; kingdom Viridiplantae; phylum Streptophyta; class Magnoliopsida; order Poales; family Poaceae; genus Otatea; species Otatea glauca. Next base: position 30,804,360 of record CM070721.1, on the reverse strand, counting down.
TCACATCTGGCAACAGTAAGACAAGTGCTATCATCAAATGCTTCTTCAATTCCCGAAAACTCTTTTTGCACTCTAGCGTCCATGCAAACTTCTTCTCCTTTTCAACAATTGCGTAAGCGGTCTAACAATCGTCGAAAATCCTTCTATGAATCAACGATAATATCCACCATTCCTAGAAAACTACGGAGATCTGAGTAATAGACTTTGGTTGCTCCTAATGCAACGCTGCTTTCACATTGCTTGGATCAACGACAACTCCTTTGGCAGTCATTACATGGCCAAGAATTCAACCTTCTCCTTCTAAAAGTCACACTTGCTAAACTTAGCACAAAAGTGTTTCTCTTGCAGCTTTTCCAAAACCAACCTCAAATGTTCTGCATGCTCTTCTCTCATCGGGAATATCGTTGTTGACTTTTGTAGTCGGCAATGAATTTATGGGGTAGGCGCTCGATCTCAAACTCGAAGGTCACACAAGACAAGGGGTTTATACAGGTTCAGGCTCTCGCGGAGGAGATAATACCCTAATCCTGTGTGCTGGGATTATATGGATCTCTTGGATCCGGGGTTGCTCAAAGTACAATATGCTCTGGGCGATATGAGGTGTTCTATGCTCTATGGCTTGATTGCTCTATGCTTGGATGATCGGATCATCCCCATGTTGTTGTCCGCCCTCTCCCTTATATAGCGGGGGTGGGGCGGCTTACAGAGTCCCGATCGGTTAAGAGATTCCGATCGGTTAAAAGATTCTAGTCGGTTACAGGATAGAGTTTACATCTTTATCTACCATATTAACGACTCGGATTACAACCGTATCTATCATATCTAAATATAAGTTCAACTTCCTTTAGGATATGTCCCCTTGCGCTTGCGGCGTGGGGCTTTGCTGGGAGTATCTTACGGCCTCCTCTTGGGCCTATCATGAGGTATCAGGGTTCTTATATTCCACAAGTAGCCCCGAGTCCTTTGCGATCGAGTTGCCTTCTTCTGGTTGCGGCCTAAGCGAGTCATGCTTCACGCCGAGTGCTTCGATTCTTGATGCGACTTCCCGACTAGTTTTCCTTCTGACCGAGTGCTCTGTTATAGGCAAAGAGATCGTGAAGGACTCAATAGAGCTACACGCGTTAAACTTTACGAGTGGTTCCTAGCCCCATTATTGGAATTCCGCGATCGGCTCATCTTGGGACATCTTGTATCCCAAACGATATCTGAAGTCAAAACGCTTTTCCCTTTCGAGGCAAAATTCAGCGCCTCCCTTTAAATTCATTAAATCGCCGAGATTCTTGATGTAAATCGTTGAAGTGTTGGCTCACACATCGCATCAAATTTAGTAGCCACGAAATCATGTATATGCGAACTTAGGCAATGTAAAACAATTCACTCGGATGTGATGTCATTGGTGTATATATAATTTTAGAGTTTTTACTCTTTTCCTTATTGATTTTGAATTCATCCGAGTGGTTTGACTCTTTTTGTTTAAGCACTCTGCCCGACTAGTCTAGCCCCCGAGCATTGGGAGTCGGCTCATGGCTCTTTTTCCCAGGCACGTGTTTTGGGTGACTAAATGTCACCGTTCATGGGGTCAGAGCTTCACAATTTGGAGTTATCGCACTCGGATTCACTCGCAATCGTTAAGCAAAAGAAAAAATACAACTCAAAAAAGATGTGCGCATGCACACGCTATTAGGTGTAGCCCCCGACTTACTGCTTACTTGTGGGTCAACTAAGTAGCAAGTCAGGAAAGTCAACAATTTTATTTATAATGACATAATTTGAGTAAAAAGCGACTTAGCTGATTTATGCTCCATATGTTGCTGACGATCGTGCCATCTTTGCTCGGGGCGCAGGCGAAGGCTTGTAGATGAGCTGTACGCGGCGCTCGGGGCGCAGGCGTGGCTCGTGGCCGTGCCGAAGGTGGCGCTCGGGGCGCAGGCGTAGGCTTGTGGCCATGCTGAAAGTGGCGCTCGGGGCGCAGGCATAGGCTCGTGGCCGTGCCGAAGGTGGCACTCGAGGCGTAGGCGTAGGCTCGTGGCCGTGTCGAAAGTGGCGCTCGGGGCGCAGGCGTAGGCTCGTGGCGCGTGCGAAGCGCGTGGGGCGCAAGTCGCGCTTCACCTACCGGCTTTTACGATTTCGCTAAATTGCGGTGCCGTCACCATGGCCTTGATCAGGCCACGATCGGGCCGCCGGGCTATCCGATGCAATCATCGGGTCCATTTGTCGAGCGTCTTGGAAGCGGCGGCGTTACGCCTTGGCGTGCGGAAAGCGGCTTGATCTCCCAACCTGGATTGCAGGAGGTCCTCGCGGACATTGCGGCCGCGAGATCGAAGCGATCGCACCTGCACCTCCTTACCTTTACGAAGACGATCTTCCCCCGCAGCTTCCTGTTCTTCTTGTTGGCAATGGAGATCGGTCTTCTGCTCTTCTATCGCGAAGATGCCACGAAGATCGCAACAATTCCTCGCGACGCCGACTGGTTTGCCGCCAAGTCAAAGTGACATACCTGAGATGGGTTGGCCTGATCTTTAACAGATCGAATCTGGTTTTGGACCAGACGGACAAGCTCTCCGCGCGCATCTGCGACGAAGTCAAGGTTTCCGAAGCGGAAGGCCTGGTCGGAGACGAAGGTGGCGACGAATCCACGATTCTCGCCATCAGTGCGTAGGAAAAGATTATAGCGCTTCCCTACGGGCGCACCACCGTCGACTTTGTAGTCGGCAATGAATTTATGGGGTAGGCGCTCGATCTCAAACTCGAAGGTCACACAAGACAAGGGGTTTATAAGGTTCAGGCCCTCGCAGAGGAGATAATACCCTAATCCTGTGTGCTAGGATTATATGGATCTCTTGGATCCGGGGTTGCTCAAAGCACAATATGCTCTGGGCGATATGAGGTGTTCTATGCTCTATGGCTTGATTGCTCTATGCTTGGATGATCGGATCATCCCCATGTTGTTGCCCGCCCTCTCCCTTATATAGCGAGGGTGGGGCGGCTTACAGAGTCCCGATCGGTTAAAAGATTCCGATCGGTTACAAGATTCTAGTCGGTTACAGGATAGAGTTTACATGTTTATCTACCCTATTAACGACTCGGATTACAACCGTATCTATCATATCTAAATATAAGTTCAACTTCTTTTAGGATATGTCCCCTTGCGCACGACAGCGGGGCCTGATGCGGGGAGTATCTTCTGGGCCTCCCTCTTGGGCCTGTCATGAGGGTATCTGGGTTCTTATATTCCACAATCGTCTATAAAGACAACGACAAACTTGTCAAAATATTCCAAGAAACTTCATTCATCAGTCCATAAAATATACAATAGCATTGGTCAATTTAAAAGACATGACTGTTGTTGACGTCAGAAACTTGAAGAAAGGTCTCTGACAACAGCACACCAGACGAACACCTGGTTCAGAGCGTGCCAGTCGATTTGACCTGTAATTGACAAGGTAAACTATGAACTTTATCTAAAGCCGATCGTGAAGATCAATCAGCTTAGATTAAATTAGCCCAAAGCCGATTAAATCGAAGTAAAAAGGCAAGTCCAACTAGCCCAATTAAGACTAATCGGAGGATAAAGGTAGATCGATTCTGAAGAAGGCGATGCGTAGTAAAATCAGAATAAATCAAACCTAGGCGTAATTGATGAAGATCAACAATCGGCGATGCACAACTTTATTGATCAAAATCGAATTAAAAGAAGAGTAAATTACAGGAACTACTCCTAGTCGATAGGGAAAAAAGAGAAAAATGTAAATGTGTGAATTTGATTGTGTTGTTTTCTCTGCAGCTCGCCCTTGTCCTCTGTGGAATATAAGAACCCAGGTGTCTTCATAACTGGCCCAGAAGTGCCTAAGGGAGAGAAAGGGCCGAGAGGAAGGCCCAAAGGATAAGCTCCACGCCAAACCTTGCTGCCGTGCAGAAGGGGATACATCCTAGAGACAGTTGAACATATATTTAGATATAAGAGATACGGTTGTAATCCGAGTTGTTAGAAGGGTAAGATAAAGATGTAAACTCTATCCTGTAACCGATTAGAATCCAATAACCGATCGGAATCTCTTAACCGATCAGGACTCTGTAAACCGCCCCACCCCCACTATATAAGGGAGAGGGCGGGCAACAACAGAAACATCGAGCAATCATAGATCCAAGAGATCCACATAATCCCAGCACACAGGACTAGGGTATTACCTCCTCTGTCGAGGGCCCTAACCTGTCTAAACCTTTGTCTTGTATGACCTTCGAGTTTGAGATCTAGCGCCTACCCCATAAATCATTACCGACCACAAAAGTCGACAGTTGGCACGCCAGGTACGGGAAGCGCTATAATCTTTTCCTACAAACTCGATGGCAGCAACCAGCGGAATCATCGCCACCTTCGTCTCGGCGAGCTTTTGGGAACTCGGACTTCGTCGCGACGACACGGAGAACATGCGCTTAGACCTAAACCAGATCGAATCTGGTAAAGATCATGCCGACCCATCTCAGTTACGCCACTCTGACTCGGCCAGCAAACCAGTCGGCGTTGCGAGAAATTGCTACAATCTTCGTGGCATCTTCGCGATAGAAGAGCAGAAAACCAATCTCTAACGCCAGCAAGAGATTCAAGAAGCTGCGGAGCAAGATTGCCTTCTTCGTAAGGGTAAGGAGGCACAGGCACGATCGCTTCGATCTCCCGGCTGCAATATCCATGAGGACATCCTACAATCCAGATTGGGAGACCAAGCTGTCTTCCATACGCCACAGCAGAACGTCGTCGCCTTCAAGACGCTCCTCAACATGCTGGACCCGATGATTGCATCTAATAGCCCGGTGGCCCCGATCGTGGCCCAGATCAAGGCCATGGTGACGGCGGTAGCCATTCAGCAGAATCAGGAAAAGCCGGTAGGAGAAGCGCACTCACACTCCCACACGGCTACCCACGTCGCTAGCAGTTGGACTGCTACTAGTCGGAGTACCGGCAGTCGGCGCCCCATACAACCAGTCGAAGACGCCCGCCGGAATCTCAACCGCGAACTTCGTTGAGACATCACAGCCATACGGCAAGAGCGGGACGAGGAAGAACAACGCTAGCGCAACGACGACTACAAACGTTTCGGCACCAGCCACGATCGACGAAGCAACCAAAGGTACGACGACTGCAACAACTACAGAGACCATCATCGCCGGGGTCAGAACGACAACGACGATAGTCGAGACATGGGCTCGCCGCGCAGAACTCCACCCCGACGTGTTGATGACGACCGCCGAGCCAGAGGCTCGCCACACCGAACTCCCCCTCATCATGACGACAGATCCATGGACGGAATCCGAGCGTTCACTTCTCGGTTACGCCGAGTAGTATGGCCCAAAGGTTTCAACCCCAAGGGCATCGTTAAGTTTGACAAGGAACGAGATCCGGAAGCTTGGCTGCAGGTCTATGCCCTGGTGGTTAAAGCGGCTGGGGGCAACCAAAACGTGATGGCTAATTATCTGCCAGTCAATCTCACCCCTTCAACTCAAGCATGGCTCACGGGACTTCCTGCGAACTCGGTGTACTCCTGGAGCGATCTTTGCGATCAATTTATCGTGAACTTTCAGGGAACCTACGAGAGGCCTGGCACCCCGTGGGACCTATATCAGCTTCACCAGAAGAAAGACGAGACACTGAGAGATTTCATCCGACGTTTCATGCAGAAGAAAAACACCATCAGAGATGTATCTGATGCAGTGGTGGTAGCAGCTTTTCAGAAAGGGGTCAGCGATCCTGATCTGATCAAGAAAATGTTCAGGAAACCACCGGCCTCGATAAAGGAGATGTTTGCATTGGCCGACCGCTATGCCACGGCCTCAGATGCCCTGGCCGAGCGCCAAGAAGATCGTCCGCAACAGAAGAACAAAGGCGCAGGGCCGAGTCCTCCAAGCACAAAGACAAAAAGCGGAAAAGCGAGGAGCTAGTCGCGGTAGCAGAACGCAACCGGCCCCGAGCCACGCGGAGGGAGGCGCTCGATTACAGTACTGTCATGGATGCGATCTGTCCCTTCCACCCTAAGAGAAAGCACGCCGCCAAAGACTGCTTTACCCTGAGCAACAAACAACCGGCTCCAGCGAAGGATGAGGCTGCCAAGAAGAAAGACCCTCCCAGCGAAGACGATTACCATGAGCCCGAGCATGAGTTGAACTACATATACGGGGGCTCCACCAGATAGAAGTCCAAGCGGAAGCAAAAGCTTACCGCTCGGGAGATCAATGCGGTGGAACTGGCAACCCCCCAGTATCTAAAGTGGTGAGATCACCTTCGATCGCTCGGATCACCCCAACCGAGTTCTACATCCGGGTAAGTACCCTCTAGTGCTCGACCCTGTTATTCGCAATGTAAACCTCAAAAAAGTCTTGATTGATGGAGGGACTGGACTCAACGTCCTGTTCGCCAAGACCTTCAACGACATGAACGTCCACCGCTCCGAGCTAAGGCCGAGCTCACAACTGTTCCATGGGGTGATCCCTGGGGCGTCTTCGTTTCCTCTCGGGCAGATTGCTTTGCCCGTCACCTTCGGTACCAAAGACAACTATCGGACCGAGTACATAAATTTCGAGGTAGCGGATTTCGAGACAGCGTATCACACTATCTTGGGAAGGCCCGGACTGGCTCGGTTCATGGCCATCCCGCACTACACCTATTTGATGATGAAGATGCCAGGACCCAAAAGCGTCATCACGGTTCGCAGCGACATCAAGCGATCCTTGGAATACGACCGAGAGAGCTATGAACTCGCCGAGCTGCAGGAGGCAACCGCCGTGGGGAAGAATATCCAGGCAGATGCTGCCACATTGCAGGAAGAAGGCAACATCCTGATGAGGACATCTCCACAATGGATACAACCAGCTCTAACTCCACTCACCAGGATGAACCACCACTTCAAGGACCACTCACTCGAGCCCGTGCACGTCAACTAAATTATCAGGTGAAGGCGTTCCTAAGTATTCCAATTAATGATACAATGAATGGGATGCTATTTAATTTTTTTGATGATGTGATTATTCTTAGGAACCATGGAGAAGACCCACAACGCACAAAGGAGTTCGCGTCCAGAGGGAAGAGCACATTGAAATCAGATTCGGACTTCCAGAGATGGTCAGATTCAAACGGCCATAACTTTTGATCCAGAAGGCTTCTGGAGGTCTATGAGTACAAGAACGAAAGCTCTGGTCGTCCTCTTTCCAACCGATCCGAGATCACCTCCAAATTCCTTCCGAGTCAACGGGAATACGCAAAACAATCCACAACACTTTTCCAGTCCGAGTCTAATTGGGCTCTAGTCTTTATTTCGAGTTGTAATCAGTAGGCCCATGTTAAGGCCCAGTGCTACACGCCCTTGGTCTATAATTAGCCAGCCGCCACCATAGTTAGGGTTTTGGGTTTTATTTGATTCAGTTAGCCATTGCTACTGCTTGTACTCGCGCGTGCCGACTAGGCCGCCCGTCTACTTGTTCATCGGAACCCCAACCCGAGTGTTTTGTTTGAACCATACGAATTCATATTATAATTGAGTTGCTTGTAATCCCTTGTTCTTCTTGGTTCTTCGATTGCTCGCGGGAACAAAGACCTTCGTGGTCAGGTTGGTCGCGCTTCCCGCGGGATCAATAACCTTCAGGAGGGTGGTGTACCGATCGCTAAGGCGCAACGTCGGGTTCGTCATAGTCGGGCCGCCAACTTCGCCCTCCACCAGATCGACACTACCTCCTCTCATCGAAAGATCGGGACGCCTAGTTCTATCACATCCCGTCCAAGAAGCTGGCCATGTCAGGGATAAAGCCTGGCGAAGGAACCAAGAGAATTATTCTCGACCCATCCGACCCATCCAATACGACTCTGATCGGGATAGGGCTCGAGGATAAATAGGAAGACATGCTCGTCAGCTTCCTCTGGGCTAAAAAGGACATCTTTGCCTGAAAACCATCCAACATGCTGGGTGTTCCTAGGGAGGTGATAGAGCATTCCTTACACGTCGATGAAAAGGCAAGGCCGATCAAGCAAAGACTCCGACGGTTCACTGCAGATCGTCGGAACACCATCAAGCAGGAGATCACCAAGCTATTAGCTGCAGGTTTTATCAAAGAAGTGTATCATCCCGACTGGTTGGCGAACCCTGTACTAGTTCAAAAGAAGAATAAAACTTGGCCCATGTGCATTGATTATACTGATCTCAACAAGGCATGTTCGAAGGATCCCTTCGGGCTACCTCGAATTGATCAGGTGGTTGATTCAACCGTCGGGTGCGAGATCCTGAGTTTCCTCTATGCCTACTCAGGGTACCCCCAAATTCGCCTAAAGGCGGAAGATCATATCAAAACTTCATTTATCACGCCCTTTGGGGCCTTTTGCTATACCACGATGGCGTTCGGGTTGAAAAATGCTGGTGCAACGTATCAACGCGCAATACAGCGGTGTTTTCATGCCCAACTCGGACACAATGTGGAGGCATATGTGGACGATGTCGTGGTAAATACTTGGAAAAGAAGGACATTATCGCCGACCTAACCGAGACGTTCGAGAGCCCAAGAACTTTCAGCATGAAGCTTAATACCGAGAAGTGTGTTTTCGGAGTATCTTCGGGAAAATTGCTCGGGCTTATCGTATCCCAACGAGGCATTGAGGCCAACCCAGAAAAGATCAAAGTTGTCGGGGATCGGTCATCCTGACACTTGTCCAGGCCCCCCCGGGGCTTTAGAGCGCTTTCCCCGAGCTCGAGGGGCTGTCCCCGAGCTCGGGCAGAATTATCCCCGAGCTCAGAGGCTTGTTCCCGAGCTCGGCAGAGGTATCCCCGAGGTTGGAGGATTGTTCCCGAGCTCAGGCAAGGCTGTCCTCTGGTTCGTGCTGGCCCCGCAAGCCTCCTCGACCTCTGCGTCTTCAATCCGATCTCCAGCATAATATTCCTTTTTTTTGGCATGACCTCTCTCCCCTGCGTGGGAACCAGGGCCCAGCCACTCCTGTCTAAACCCCCTGCGTGGGAACTAGGGCCAACCGCTCCTGTCATATCCCCTGCGTGGGAACCAGGGCCCAACCACTCCTGTCTAAATCCCCTGTGTGGGAACTAGGGCCAACCGCTCCTGTCATATACCCTGCGTGGGAACTAGGGTCAACCGCCTCGGTCAGGCTCACAGGCATCGCCCTGACGTCAGCACTCGAGATCAACACCCAGGGGTCTACAAAGCGTTGGCTACCCCGACCCGAAAGAAGGGGAGACAACAGCAACACAAAAAACACAAGGAGGCAATACCAAGACACAACAACAAACGCAACAAGAACCACGATACATGCTCATACACTGTACCACCTCGCCGAGCTCTCCTCGATCACCACCCCCGAGTGGTCCCAAGGTTGAGCTCCCTGTTCGTCCTCCCCGAGGAGCCTTTTAGTCACCTTTCGCCTACGGGCAATACTAGAGTAGAGCTATTACCCGACCCAGGGGGCTCGAACCAGTATAAACGCCGTGTCCCCTATTCGCTTGTCCTTCTCCCTCGAGCTGTATGCCTGCCAGCGCTCCCTCCATCCCGGACGAACATGACTTTGGGCCTCGCCCCTTTGCACGATCCTTTCCCCCTTATTTGCGGTTGACGGTCCCAATCGTCGACAGCTGGCACCCACCGTGGGGCCTGAGGTTTCGTTCGTCCGAAGTTCGTCACCTCAGCGCAGTCAGCACCTCCAGCTTCACCGACAACATGTCGCGATCAGAATGCCTGGGCTCGGACGCGGTCCTTGAGTGCCAAGGCTCTACCTCCATGCTCTCGCCCTTGTTGCCGCCTCACGAGCGCCGGGTCTTCATGGCCGGCAGCCGTGAGGCGACTCTGGGGGCGGGTGACGGTGGCCTAGAGACTCCGCGGGAGGCACGTCGCCTCACCCAGGTCGCCATCAACCAAGACATCACCGCCATCCGGCGAGAGGACCGCGGGGTGGTCCGCTCTCCGTCTGGATGGCTCAGTCCTCCCCGCCCGAACGAGCCGGGCCGAGAGCGCCTGCGGGCCATCGCCCGGGTCATGGCCGACCCAGCGCGGGCCGGCTCGGCCCTCTTCTGGCGGTCCCTCGCCAAAGAGCTCAATAGGGCGACCGACGATGTCGCACCCCCACGGCAAGAGAGGCCGCTGGGCTCCGAGTCTTGCCCCTTGGCGAGCAGCAGCGCCCTGCGCACAATCATCGATCGTTCCTCCAGCAGACTCCCTACCCGCGGGTGCGTACCCCGTCACCATCCCTTCCACCTCGCCAGGGGGGATGTGGCGCGAGGCACGCCGGCCCGCAAGATGAAACACGATGATGCCGCTCAGCGCAGCGCTTCGAGGCCTTTCCCCAGACATTCCACCAAGGCGCCAAAAGGTTCGCGACCACCCGCGCCACCGTCCCAGCCGGCGCCTCGTTGACCGTCGTGGCGGCGCGAAGTACGCCGCCGACTTCGAGTTCCTTGCCCGGCGGACGGCGACCGGACGCCAAGCGATGGCGACAATGGTCTCCCGGCTTACGGCTGCGGCGTACTCGGACGACCTCCGTCGAGTGCGCTGGCCGGCCCGGTTCAAGCCGGCGATAATAGAGTGATTCGACGGGACCAAAAACCATGCGGAATTCCTCTCCATCTTGGCGGCCGGCGGGGACGAGGCCGCAATGGCCAACTATCTCCCCACCGTCCTAGACGGGGCCGCCCGCACTTGCTCTATAACCAGGCGTCCGGCTCCTTCCGGTCATGGCGCCAGCCATGGAGCGCCCTCCACTCCAACTTCCAGAGCTGCTACGAGCGGCCCGGATGAGAAAGGGACCTGGACCGAGTCATCCAGGGAAAGGGCGAGCCCCTTCGAGACTTCGTGCGTCGGTCTACCCAGGCGCGGAACTAGATTCCCAATGTCTCCGACGAGACTGTCATCAAGGCTTTCAAGTTCGGCGTCCGCGACAGACGCCTCACGGAGGACCTTGAGATCGCCGCCAAGCTCACCGTCAAGAAGCTGTTCCGCATGGCGGAACGGTATGCAGATGCGGACGATGCCGTCCGTTGGAAGCACAACTACGACCGAGGCAAGCTTGGCCTCGCCTTTGACGAGGCGGGATCGTCTGGCGCCAAGGAAGGAGGTCCAGCCTCACGCGACAAGAAGCGGGGGAAAGACCGCGGCTCTGAAGGCGGCAAGCTCCGCGTGGTCGCCGCGATCGACAACAGACACGTAGGGGCAGGAGCACGCCAGCCCGACCGCCGAAGGCCTTGGCCCCAGCAGAATCGCCCATAGCCGCAGCAAGCGCCTGCGGCCCGCCCCAGGCGGCGGTCGGGCCAGCCCCGGGCGCGAAGCTCGACCCTCGAGCGCAGGAACAGCCCCACCGACGCCAACAAATTACGTCTGCTCCATCAGATCTCGGCCCACGACTGCGAGTTGCGGGCGTGGACGGCCGACGCCTTTTATAGAGGGCAAGACGAGATACCCACACTCAGGGATGCCGGAGAGGACCAAGTAGGCCCCGACCTGGAGTTCCAGCAAGGCGACCATCGCGTGGACGTCATCTTTGGTGGCTCTTCGGCATATCGGTCCCGGCGCGAGTTGAAAGACGCCGCCCTCACCGTGTACCAAGCCACCGTCGGAAAGCCCACCGACCAACCCTGCAGGTGGGATGGTGTCCCCATCACCTTCTCCCGAGACGATGCTCTCCTGGGGATGTCACGAGACTTCAAGACCGTCCTGGTCATCGCCCCGACCATAAACAATGCCGTCGTCGGTCGAGTCATGGTTGACGGGGGAAGCTCCCTGAACCTTCTCTTGGCGAGCGCTCTGTACCGAATGCAGATACCCCGGGCGAAAATCAAGAATATAGCGGTCCCCTTCTTCGGTATTGTGCCAGGAAGCTCGATCACGCCGCTCAGGCAGGTGGTTCTGCCCGTTACCTTTGGCGACTCGGCGAATTTCCGCACTGAGCTGATCACCTTCGATGTCGTGGATGACGACTTCCCCTACAACGCCATCCTCGGGCGGCCGGCCCTGATCAAGTTCATGGCCGCGAACCACTACGGGCACCGGTGCATGAAGCTCCAGGGCCGGCAAGGCCATAACGGTCTCATGGCGACCTCAAGGCAGCGCGACGGCCCGCGAGGAAACAGGCAAGGCTTCGCCGCATGTCGCCTCAAAGCATGGTCCCGAGGTGACCCAAAAGCGCCACGGAGGCAAATTCTATCGGCCCGTGGCCTACCAAGACCGTGTAACTCGAAGAGGGAGCTCAAGGCGCTCCGCATTTTCGGCCACCGACCCAAATAGGAACACGAGCTCATCACCTTCCTCCGAGATAACAAGAGTATTTTTGAATGGGAACCCGCGGACATGACAGCGGTCCCACGGGAGGTGCTCGAGCACAAACTGCAAACAAAACCTGGCTGCAAGCCTGTGCGCCAGAAACTGCGGCGCTTCTTCTCGGAGAAAGCGTCAATCATTAGGGAGCACCTCGATAAGCTCCTAAAGGCCGGTTTCATTCGCGAGGTCAATTACTCCGAATGGCTAGCCAACCCTGTAATTGTACAAAAGAAAGGTGGGAAATGGAGAATGTGCGTCGATCACATGGGCTTAAACGCCGCGTGTCCCAAAGACAACTTCCCTGTTCCACGCATAGATCAGATTGTGGACTCCACTGCCAACGCCCAGATGTTGAGTTTCCTCGACGCCTACTCCGGCTATCACCAGATCAAGCTCGCTGTGGAAGACGAGGACAAGACCGCATTCATCACGCCGTTCGGAACCTTCTGTTACACGACCATGTCATTTGGTCTCAGTAACGCGGGCGCAACGTTCCAACGACTAATGGTCAAGACCTTCGGCCCGCAGATCGGCCGGAACCTCGAGGTTTACGTCGACGACATCATCGTCAAAAGCTCCTCTGAGGTCGACCATGTCAGCGACCTGGCCGAGACCTTCACCAGCCTAAACAAGTTCGGCATCAAGCTTAACCCCGAGAAGTGCATCTTCGGCACGACCTCCAGGAAGGTACTCGGCTACATGATCAGGGGCTCGGGCGTGGGCCCAAACCCGAATAAGATCGAGGCAATCGAGTAGATGGCCGCCCCAACTTCGGTAAAACAAGTCCAAAGTCTCACCGGCCGCATCGTCCCCCTCAGCCGCTTCATCTCCCAGTTCGACGAGCAGGGGCTGCCCTTCTTCAGGATTCTGCGCAGGCACGGGGGCTTCGAGTGGACCCCCGAAGCCCAGCGATCCTTCGACGAGCCCAAGGCATACCTTTCAAGCCCACCTCTGTTGACAACTCTATAGCAGGACGAAGTGCTGTTGCTCTACCTCGTGGTCGCAACCCAGGCCGTTAGCGCGGTCCTGGTAGCCGAGCGGGCCGGACGGCAGCACCCGATCTACTATGTCAGTGAGGTGCTTCATGGACCGAAAGAGCGCTACCCTATGGTCCAGAAGCTCCTCTATGCCCTCTTCATGGCCTCGAGCAAGCTTCGGCACTACTTCCAAGTGCATGCGGTGGTTATCCCGAGTGGCTCCCGCCGGAAATCTCGTGAACCCGAAGCCGGGGTTGCATCGCTGCTGGCTACGGAGTCGCCGAGTTCGACCTCCGCCAGAGTCCGTGATCGCCATCAAATCGCAGGCGTTGGCCGACTTCGTGGTTGAGCAAACGATCGAGCCTGCCCTCAAGTCCGAGGTTGAGGTCGAAGACCCTTGGACCATGTTTTACGATGGGTCGAGGTCGTTCGAGCGCTCGAGGGCTGGCATTCTCATCGTCACCCCTCAGGGCTACCACCTGAAGTACGTGGTCCGCTTTGGTTTTCCCACGACCAACAACACGACAGAATATGAGGCCCTCTTGGCTGGCCTACGAGCTTGCAAGTCCCTAGGCATCCGCTGTCCCGATTGTCAAGGGGACTCACTCATCGTCAACCAATACAACAAGGATTATTAATGTTCTGACCCGCTAATGGCCAGGTGCCTCGCCGAGGTACGCAAGATGGAAAGATGGTTCCAAAACCTGAAGATCCAGCACGTGCCAAGGAAGGACAACTCCACCGCCGACCTCCTGGCCAGGCTCAGATCGTCCGGTGATGAGCTCCCACCGGACGTCATCCTTGAGGCCTTGGTCGCACTATCCGTCGCTCACAAGGGAGACCCGGTGGCCCTCCTCGAAAATGTCCCCTCGTGGATGGACCCGATCGCCAAGTTCCTCGACCGGGGGGAGCTCCCCGCTACCCCGGCCTCCAACGCTGCTCAAGCTCGTACAGGCTCGTCGGCGGACAAATTTACCACTGGGGGACCTTGGGCACTCTGTCAAAATGCATCACTACTGAGGAGGATAAGTACTTGCACAATGACATACATTTTGGCCTATGCGGCGCTCACTCTTCTTTCAGGACAATGGTCAGGAAAGCATTCTGGATGGGATTTTATTGGCGGCGGCCTCGGGACGCCAAAACATCGTCCGCGCTTGTCGCCCGCCAATTCCATGCCCTAAGGCCCGACAACCGGCCACGCCTGCGCATCATTCCCTCTCCTTGCTATTTTGACGTGGGGCCTCGACATCCTCGGCCCTTCCCGAGGCCTTGGGGAAGAAATTCCTGTTCGTCGCCATCGACACCTTCTTGAAGTGGATCGAGGCCGAGCTGGTCTCTGCTATCACCACCAAAGCCGCGGTAAGGTTCTTCCGTTCCTTCATGGTCACGAGGTACGGAGTCCCTTGCAGGATTATCACCGACAACGGGACGCAGTTCACCAGTGAGCTGTTCCAAGAGTTCTACGCAGACATGGGAACCAAGGTCTGCTATGTGTCGATAAGCCATCCTCAAAGCAACAGGGCGGTCGAGCGCGCCAACGGATAGCTCGTCCAAGGCGTCAAGAAACGAGTTTTTGCTGAGCTCGGTCAGCGTGGTCGGGCCTGGGTGGATGAGCTTCCCACCGTCCTTTGGTCCGCCCGCACCTCTCCAAGCCGGGCGATGAGGGCGAGCCCATTCCAGCTAGTCTTCAGGGCCGAGGCCGTCCTGCCACCAGAGGTTATGCATTGCTCCGTCAGGGCAAGCTCGGTCTTCCAGGTCGACCTCGAGCGCGAGCGGTCCTTCGACCTCGCCTTGGCGGAGGAAGCAAGGTGTCACAGACTCGCTGGCTAGCGCGCTACCTGCAAGATCTCCGCAGGCACGCCGCCCGAGCGATACGACCTAGGGGCTTCCACATCGGGGACCTGGTTTTAAGACGAATCCAGGACCGGTCCAACTCCAACAAGCTGTCCCCGCTGTGGGAAAGCCCCTATAGGATCGTCTCAGCGAGTCGCGTGGGAGCTTACCGTCTAGCAACCCCCGATGGCAGGGAGCTCACTAACTCGTGGAATGTAGACCAGCTCCGGAGCTTTTATGCCTAATGCTCCCCCTCCTTCTGTTTTGAGATAAGATGTTTTCCTCTACCATCACGCTTGTCTCTTGTATCTCGAGCAAACGAGACCCGGGCCGTGGCCCGGACACCTGCCTCCGAGGGTTGAATATGCGGTAAGCCGATCCTCATCGCAGTAAGCTGGCTATCCCTCCCCCGTGGTGGGTTCTGTCCCGGCTGCCACGCCCGGAGGCTCACCGACCTCAAGATACTCGAGTTTCGGTCCTCAGGCCCCTCGCTCAAGCTGGCGCGATAGTGCCGTGGCCCGCCTTCGGGGGTCGAATACGCGGTAAGACGATCCTCATCGCAGTAAGCCGACATCCCCTCGTAGCAGGGCACGGGCCTAGGACCGTCGTCAGTAAGGGCTTCGAGCCAAGGGATCGCGGCCTGGTTTTTTCCTCACGGCTAAATTGCGTTGCTTTATCGTCTCTTATTTCTTCCTATTACGCTTTTTCCTGTCTCGAGCGAATGTCTCTGAAGGTTGCATTGCGAGGGATCGCCTCCAGGGGACACAATGCGCAGTAAGCTGATTCTCATCGCAGTAAGCCGATCTCCCCCTGCAGCAAAGTCCATCCTGGCATTTGCGCCCGAGCGCTTCCTTGACCTCAAGACGCGGGAGTCTCGGCCCGCGACCCTCGCTTGAGCTGGGATCTCGTCCTCGTAACTCACCTCCGGGGGACGAAATACGCAGTAAGCCGACCATTCCCCTGTAGGATCAAACCGAGGTCGCCCCTCGCCGGGCGCCCTTTCTGAATTTTATTTCACATACCGAACCAGCCTAGGTCTGGCCTCATGACGAAAATTCTCCTTCGTTTCTGATACTAACCTCTTTTGGCCTCTTGACGGACGTGACGTCAGGTCGCGGTCCCAAGTTGCAGGTCCTTCCACCGAAGATCAAGCCGTTCAAAGACCTCGGGCCCGGGGCTCCTTCCGCTTTTCTTTCGGCCGAAAGTTCTTTCTTTTTTCCATAGAACGTCTCGAGTGGCGCGACCTTGCGACGTGACAATAAGGGCAACCATAAGATCACGCGGCGAGCTCCACCTCTAGACGTCCATGAGTGTTCTGTTTTGCAGCGCCGAGGGTCGCGTTCTCTAGGTTCGCCTCGGGGATGACCGAGCCTGATGCAGCATCGGGCTCGGAGGTCGCTATAAGGCGATCGTTATCGGGATAAGCCGGACATTCCCTCCGTGCTGCCAACCATTGAACGTCCTCACAGGGCGCCCCGAGCCTGATGCATTCCCGGGCTCGGAGGTCGCAGTTTGTAAATTCACCGCCGGGGATGACCTCGGTCGCGATAAGCCGGCAGTCGCAATAAGCCGACCTTTCCCCCGTTGTCAAGTGGCAAGGTTTGAATTTCTAAACTGCCCTCCGAGGGAGCCTGTCCTGAGCTTGAGCGTTTCCGAGCTTGTCGGGCTGGATCCGAGGCCTAAACCTGGTCTGAGCCTGATGTATTTCCAGGTCGGCCAGTCCGAGTTGTGCCCAAAGCCTGATGCATTTCCAGGCCGGCCTCGGTTAAGCGCCCCGGGCCTAACGCATTCCTGGGCTCGGAGGTTGCGGTTTCTAAAAAGGGGTGACTCCGGTCGCAATAAGCCGGCAGACGCAATAAGCCGATAGCTCCCCCACAGTCAAGCAGCTAGTTCGACTTAAAAGGTACAGGTAAGGTCTGCCCCCTTGTCCATTGATACTTGCGCCTTGAGCAATATGATCTCACGGCGTGATCATAAGGACCGCCTCCTGGAGGTCGGCGCTACTAATTTAAGCAGATTCTCATCGCCACAGAGCTCCCTCCCGTCGTAGGTCTGGACCAGAGGTCACGCAAAGCAGCTCTCGGACCTCGGGGCACCTGTGTTTGCATTCTGTGCGTTTTGTTTTGCAGCACCGGAGGTTGCGTTCTCTAGGTTCGCCTCGAGGATACCCCAGCCCGATGCATTCCCGGGCTCGGATGCCGCAGTAAGATGATCTTTATCGGAATAAGCCGGCTATTCCCCCGTGCTACCAACCATTGAACACCCTCAGAGGGTGCCCCGAGCCTGATGCATTCCTGGGCTCGGAGGTCGTAGTTTCTAAATTCACCATCGGGGTTAACCTCGGTCGCGATAAGCCGGCAGTCGCAATAAGACGACCTTTCCCCCGTGGCCGATTGGCCAGGTTCGAATTTCTAAACCGCCCTTTGAGGGAGCCCACGACCTCGAAGTATTCCCGTGCTCGCCGGGCTGGACCCGAGGCCTAAACCTAGCCTGAGCCTGAGGTATTTCCAGGTCGGCCAGTCCGAGTTATGCCCAAAGCCTGAGGATTTCAGGCTCGGCCTCGGTTCAATTCGACCTCGAGTGTCCTCGGACTCGGTCAAATTATTTCGGATGGTTCGAGTTGAGATTAATAACTCACTCTAAAACACCTCCATTGTTCGCTCGCATGTCGCGACCGACGCTGTTCGAACTCCTCAACGGCTGTGCTAAGCAAGCCAAGACGACAAAGAGCAAAACAGAAACAAGCTAAGTCTTCTAAAAAAGGCAACTTTATAAATCGCGGCAATATAATACATTGTCTTTACAAGGGGTGCGAACATTTCGCCCCCTATCTATGTCTTAACATATTTATCTAATCCACAGACATATCCCGAGCAAGTTTTTCCTGCTCGAGGTCGGAGACCCTTCTCTGCAGCGCCAGCACCTCGGCCTCGGCTTGAGCGATCCGGTCACGGTTGCTCTGGAGCTGAGGCAAGGCAACCTTCCCCGCCTGGGTCACCCGGGCCAGCTTTTCCTCGAGCCCGGAGACCCTCGCCTCGGACGACGCGGCCTTTGCACCCACCTCGGCTTCCTTCGCCTCGGCGTTGGTGGCCCTCTTCTCCAGCTCGGCCGTTGTCTCCTCGAGCTCGGTCGCCTTCACCTCGGCGTCGGTGGCCCTCTTCTCCAGCTCGATCATCGTCTCCTCGAGCTCAGTCACCTTCGCCTCGGCGTCGGTTTCCTTGGCCTTGAGGTCGGCCACCTCAACCTCGAGCTCGGCGGAGGCCTTCCACGGGGCGACGGAGAGCTCTTCGAGCCGCGCCTGAAGGCCAACCGCCTCGTCGCGTGCGGTCTCCGCCTCTGCGCGCACGGCCGGTAGGTCTGCCAGGCGGACGCGGAGCCCCTCCACCTTCCTCTTGATATTCCTCGTTTTTTCCATCGAGGTAGATATCAGCGGCGTGAGGTGTTTTCCGGTAGGAGATCCGTGCACCTTCTTTGGGATGGTCCGCTTTACACCACGACGTACAACCCGCTTTGACTCCTAGATTATCTACCGAGTTGCTCCCGATTGTGTGAGAGTTGAGCGTCAGAGAGACACTCGAGTCGATCTTCTTTCGTGGTGGTACTGAGGTGTCGATGGTTCAAGATTGGGTTCCTAAGTCTTCACTCTATCCCAAGATCGAGTCATCTTTCTCTTGTGTCTTGATCAGTTCGTTTGATGGGAAGGGCGATGTTTGGATTGTTGACTCGGTTGTTCTCGCCATATGACCGAGATTCTCGTTGGTTCTCTTCCTAGTTCGAGCCCCTGATGAGTTAATCACTTTTGGGATGCATCTTGTGTAGAGTCATTGCTAAAGGTACCATCGTGATTAACCAAAATTTCATTCTTAAAGATGTTGCCTTAGTAAGTAAGTCGCAATACAATCGCTCTCTGCTTTCTCGACTTATCGATGACTCTTTCGAGGTAAGCTTCAAGAGTAATGCCTGTAGAATTCTTGATTCATCAGGAAGGTTAGCTTGCGGGATTTCTAAATTTGGGAGTCTTTCGTGCTGATTTTTCTGCTTCTTCTGGAGACTCTCTTCGATGTTTGATTGCTTCTGAGTCCCGTGATCTCTCCTTCTGGCATAGGAGACTTGGTCACATTGGTTTTGATCATTTGACCCGAGTTAGCAGCCACGATCTCATTCGGGGTTTGCCCAAACTCAAGATGGTCAAAGACTTAGTTTGCTCTCCTTGCCGACATGGCAAGATGGTTACTACTTCTCATCCTCCAGTCACCGTAGTGATGACTGATGCACCAGGACAGCTTTTACATATGGACACTGTTGGTCCAATAGAGTGCAACAAGCAGGAGGGAAGTGGTATGTTCTTATCATCGTTGATGATTTTTCTAGAAACTCTTGGGTATTCTTCATGGCCTCGAAGGATGAGACTTTTCTCACTTCAGGGGTTTGGTCAGTAGGTTGTCTATTGAGCTCCCAGGTGCATTACGAGCTATCTGCAGTGATAATGGCACGGAGTTCAAGAATTCCTACTTTGAGAGTTTCGTGTGGAGTCCGGTTTAGAGCATCGGTTCTCTTCTCCCTCGCGCCTCAGCAGAATGGCGTAGTGGAAAGGAAGAACAGGACCTTGGTTGAGATGGCCAGGACGATGTTAGACGAGTACAGTACTCCTAGGAAGTTTTGGGCTGAGGCTATAGCTACTGCTTGCCATGTAGAAAATCACGTGTTTTTGAGAGCACATCTGCATCGCACTTCTTATGAGTTGAGGTATGGGCGAAAGCCCAGTGTGTCTCATTTTTGCGTTTTCGGTTGCAAGTGTTTTATCTTGAAGTCTGGTAACCTAGATAAGTTTGAGTCTCGCTCTTCTGATGGTATCTTTCTAGGTTACTCGACTTCTTCTCGTAGCTATAGGGTCTAGAGTGTTGATGCGCATAGGATCATAGAGACCTGTGATGTGACCTTTGACGAGGCTAGCCCAGAAGCTAAACCTGATGTTTCAGGCTCTTCTTATCCCTCCGAGACCATCTTTGTAGAAGATGAGGAAGATGGAGATGATGGTGTTCTACCGGATCCAGTCCCCTCTTCACCTAAGGTGCCTCCTGTTTCCATTTCTGCACCTCAGGGAGACCAGCCCTTGCCTTCCGACTCTCCTTCAGCGAGTGGCTCTTCTCCTACCTCTTCTGTGCATGAGGTAGAGGCCACTTCTGCTTCTGATCCTCCCCGACATATCCAGAAAGCTCATCCACCTGATCAAATCATTTGTGATCTATTTGAGCGGGTCACTCGCTCAAAATTAGGTTTGTCCAGTTTCTGCCTCCACTCTGCCTTCGTTGCCTCCTTTGAGCCGAAGGATGTTTCTCATGCATTATCTGATGAATCGTGGATTAATGCTATGCATGAGGAACTTGAGAACTTTGAGAGGAACAAGGTATGGCAGCTTGTCGAGCCCCATCCGGTCATAATGTCATTGGGACCAAATGGGTGTTCAAAACAAGCAGAGTGAGGATGGGGTTGTCATTCGCAACAAGGCTAGACTAGTTGCACAGGGCTTTCTCAAAGTTGAGGGTCTTGACTTTGAGGAGACCTTTGCCCTCGTAGCTAGACTAGAGGCTATTAGGATCCTGCTTGCATTCTCTGCATCCCAGGGCTTGAAGCTTTATCAAATGGATGTCAAGAGTGCATTCCTCAATGGCTATATTGAGGAAAAAGTTTATGTCAAACAACCTCCAGGATTCGAGAACACCAAGTTTTCGAGTCATGTATACAAGCTCTCCAAAGCTTTGTATGGACTCAAGCAGCCCTGTGAGCATGGTATGAGAGGCTCAAGTCTTATCTTCTCAGCCATGACTTCAAAATGGGCATAGTAGACAAAACTCTGTTCATCAGACACCATGAGTCTCATTTTCTTCTTGTCCAGATTTATGTGGACGATATCATTTTTGGTGGCTCATCTCATTCGCTTGTGTCTCAGTTTTGTGAGGTGATGAGCATAGAGTTTGAGATGAGTATGATGGGCGAGGTGAGCTACTTTCTTAGCTTCCAAATCAAGCAGACTCGGGAGGGTACTTTCTTGCATCAAGGCAAGTATACCCGTGACCTCCTGAGGCGCTTCGATATGTCTGATGGGAAGCCAGTGATGACAACTATGGCCACCACTGTTGTCCTCGAGCCCGATGAGGATGGTGAGCCTGCTGATCAAAAGGAGTTTCGGAGCATGATCGGCTCCCTCTTGTACCTCACTGCTTCGAGGCCGGACATACATTTACTTTGTGTGTCCGCGCTCGATTTCAAGCTTCTCCTCGCTCCTCTCACTGCCAGGCGGTCAAGCGCATCTTCAGGTACCTTCGTGCTACCACTGATTATGGTATTTGGTACTCTTCGTCTTCTTGTCTATCTCTATGAGCCTTTTCCGATGCCGACTTTCTTTGGTCAGAGGATAGATAGGAAGAGCACTTCTGGCGCTTGCCAATTCATTGGCACTTCTCTTGTTTCTTGGTCATCTAGGAAGCAGTATGGGGTTGCAAAGTCCACCGCTGAGGCCGAGTATGTTGTCTGACCGATTCTTTGTCAGAGCAGTGCTCTGGATGAGATCGACCTTACGGGACTATGGGTTAGAGATAGAGAGTGTGCCACTTTTCTATGACAACACTTCAGCTATTTGCATTGCTAAAAACCCAGTGCAACATTCCCGGACCAAACACATTGATATTAGATATCACTTCCTTAGAGACCATGTGGAGAAGGGAGATATCGCGCTTCGATTCAGTTTGTAGAGAGTGACCTTCAATTAGCCGATATCTTCACCAAGCCTTTGGATAGCTCCAGATTTGTTGCCTTGAGGAGTGAGCTTGGAGTCGTGAGCCCTTACGGCCTTTCGTGAGGGGAGCCGGTTTGTATATTATGTATTATATGTTTTTCTTCCAGCTTTTCTTTTCTTTGTATTTCTTTGGGTGACTTTGGGCTTGTTTTCTTGAGTTGAGTTCACTCACTTAGACTTCTGCATGCCTTTCATGGACCTCTTATCTTGTGCTTTAGGTTGCTATCATGCGTGATTAGTGTTCTCTCTCTCTCTAGGTTGAGTTCCTCACAGCCTTATAAGTCTAGCGGTGTATTGGGCCTCTGGTAGGCAGGTCTGTGTGCACTCCTTAGATGGGATCTAGAGTCGACTTCCTATGTCGATCCACTGGGAAGATAAGAGCGAGTCTAAGCAGTAGTGAGTCTCTTATATCTTTCTATGCTCTATAGCCATCCAGTTTTGCGTTTCTCGACTTCTTCTCCTCATTCTGCTTTTTCCGGTTATTATTGAGTTCATTCGGTTTTTCTTTGTGCCTAATCTTGATAATAACTCAACTTTAACCAGATTTGAGCTTAAAATTGATTCATTTGTTGAGGGGGAGTTTGGGAATCTGTTCGTGCATTGCATATAGACTGCATTTCCTGTTTAATGAGCTTTGTCTATTATGCAATTGATTTCTTCTTCATGCTATACACCATGCTACATCATATGGAGGAAATCACTAGCTCAGATATGTCCAAGTTCATTTAACTTGCTAAGCTTTAAAATGAAAAACTTGATGAAACTTGTTGCTTTTACTTGCTAGGTTTCTTCTCTAGAGGTTTGTGCCATAATTTGAGAAATTTTAGAGTTCTCTAGAGTCCCTATAGCAACTTGGGTGAAACTAGTTTGATCCATGCTAGAGTCCTCCAATTGCTCATGAATCATTGTGCTAAAAATGAAAATTAAACAAAATTGACTCTTCTTGTGCACATACGACTCAACACCTTGCATTCACAAGACCACTTCCCATTGCACTTGGGATGAACTTGGAATACATCGTGTTTGACCTAGACCATCCTCTTAAGAGTTCATCTTGAGATGGTCGCATACGGCTTGAGTCAATTGGTTGTCAAAATAAAATGCAAATAAATTAAAAACAAAGACATATGTGGGTAAAGAATGCAAATAATGTCAAACATTTGCACCTCTCTATGTCTTGTATGATGATAAATCAAAATTTGCATTAAGTGATAAATGAGTCCGAAGGACCTTGTATGCTCTTCTAGATTCCCCAAAGTGTTGAGTAGGTTGAACTCTAGGTTTTCCTTTTGATCCTTAGAGTGGCTATTCTTCTATTTTTGAAACTAAAGCTAAGTGTTGCACTTGTCAAATCTTGCTAAAAATGAAATATTCAAAACTAAGCTCGTATTTGCACTTGGACATGTCTTAGTTTAGTCATCTTCTGAAATTGACAAGCTTGGTGTAATATCCTTCCATTTTGATCAATTGGATAATCTTCAAAACTCTTTCGATTGCATTTCATGCATACATAAAAAAACTTGATGCCTATATTGCCAAAAGGGGGAGAAAACGTAGAAAAGACATCACTAAAAAGATAAAAATGTGAATGCTTATTTGGTTATTATGATCTTTGTAAAACTATGCTACTACTTCTGTTGGATCATAATCTCATAATCGCATTTGACATTTTTAGTTGGATTTTATAGTTTTTGTTGAAAACTTGCTCTTTCTTAAATTTAACTCTAAAATCTAAATTCCTCTTCGTCAACTTGGTCATGGTTCTAATTTCTATCTTTGGACCAAGTTTGACTTTAGAACTAAAAATTGCTTTCTTCTTCATTTTCCTCAAACTCAAATTTATGACTTTTTGTGTGGTTTGTCAATATACTCATCAAGGGAGAGATTGAAGGACCATGTGGAGATCCATCCATGTTTGTGATGAGTATTTGACTTTATTTGAGCAAGGTGTGCTCAAGTTTGAGTTTGATTTGGATTGATTTTCAAAATGAAGCAATTTGAGTTGTCTCTGCCAGGAGTGGAAGTACCGATCGTATGGATGCGGTAGTGATGACTTGGATGGTTTATATTGCATATCATTGTGGGCATTGCTATGTGAAAGGTTTTTTCCTTGTCTTTGATGGTTGCAGGACGACGGTGCTAGGTCATGGTGAGGCGAAGGATGACCGGGGCTAGGCGAGGAGCGTCGGAGGTCCAGACGGTTGGGAGATCGCCGGAAGATGATCGGAGACGGAGTCTGGGCAAGTCAAGAAGACAAGGAAAGGAGTTGATGCTAGCTAGATGCCACGTGGATCAATGAGGGCCGTCGGATTGAGGTCTAGTTGATAGGTTAGCGGGTCTAGGTAGTATGCTTTGAAAACCGTGCAAGAAAACCCGGTATGTGTGTGGGTTTTGGGTTAGCCCTTGCATGGCTGTGTGTGTGGGTTAATCCTAGCCCTTAGATGAGTGCTCTAGGGTTGAGGGACTCATCCAAGGGTGGTAGGTGGCCCAAGAGTAGTATAAATAGGGGTGGAGGGGTAGCCTCCTTCCTTTGAAGGTTTTGAGATTTGTGAATGCTCCTTTGAGCTTTGCCCACATGAAAGTGAGGCTTTGTAACCTCTCCTTCCGGAAATGAAAGTTTTATCCATCCACCTCTGAATTTATTTTGCGGATTTACATTATGTCTTTACTTTACGCAATTTAAATTCAGCATTTACTTTCCCGCAATTACATTCTCGCAATTTACTTTCATGTAATTTGGATTTGCCTCCCCTCCTTCTAAATGCTGCTGATCTTGGATGTTTTGAGTGTGTTCATATGGTTTTACATCTCTTTTGCACTCTTGGATTGAGTAGAGAACATCTTTTCTTTCAAGTTCCAACTTTGTTCAGAACTTGTTCTTCGCGCAGCAGTCAGTGTTTGATTTCTATAAAAATCTATAAAAATCTTTTTAAGTGATTCTTGTTGGAGGAGGTGCGGGACTCTGACATCCACTTGTAGAAAAATTGTGGAGTTCACTTGTTGCACCGTTTGGGCGCCATGAGGTGAAAACCGAGCCCCAAACTTTCTGCTCGAAGTTCTTGACCAGACTGTGTTCTTAGATTTTTCCTATTTTTTCTGTAAGGCTTTTTGAGGAGAAATTTTGTGGAGTTCTTCACGACTCTGATGCTCATAGGGATAAAAATTCTCGAAATTTTGTGAGCTGCAGAAACCCACCAACCTCCTGTGCAAATTGAGGACAAGTTCCGGAAATTCTGCTTTTGCTTTTCTGAAAGTGACTTTTGTGATTTGAATTGATGTCCTTTCTAAAAGCAAGAGTTTGAATTGATTCCTCTTTATCTTGGACACTAGACAACCAGTATTGTGACTCAAAAATCCTCACATATTTTATGGTACTTATCCATGCAAGCTTGGGGTACACATAGTTGTCTAGTTTTTCAGGTTTTTCACGATTTCCTTTGAGCGATCTTGTCGAGGTTTTTGTTGGAGTATTTTGGGGGAAATTTTATTTGCGACCATTCACCCCCCCCTCTATTCGCCATATCGGTCCTTCACGTCACCTTTACACTGAGCATCATGTAACTTACTCTCAATAGTTTTAAGATGATCTTCTGCTTCCAAAGGTGAAATATTTCTAGAAAATATTGGCGGACGAGTCCTTACGAATTCTGATAACCTTGAGTAAGAATAGGAATCATTGGTAACAGCTTGGGGCACTCTGTTGACATTGGCTTGGTCGGTCATATTCTGCATTTGCTTCATCATTGCATGCATTAACTGAGTTTGAACATCCAAGTACGCTCCAAAACTCTGTGTATCCATCTATAGTAACGGCTGAGAAACTGATCCATCATTGAGGTTCACACTGAGTTGATTCCCGCTTCCACTGACTTTGTTGTTACCACTAATCTGAATCATCTGCTTGATTGCCTCAAAGGGCTAAAGATGGAATAGCATAGGTACGAAGCAGGGATCCTAATACAGGGAGATGGGTTTAACCCAACAACTTAAGCAAGCAATGTTAATAACTTGGTATGATTGCCTACACAAGCCTAAAAGCTCTACAACATATACTGCACACTCAGCAATCATGAAAGAACCAAATCAGCCTAAGCACACAAAACTACCGCCTACATAGGCGACACTCCTATGTTAGTAGACGTGACTTCCACACATGAGTCTCAACCGGCTACTTGAAACACTGGGTCTTCTAGCTTCTGGAACACTTCATCATCCACTCTTCCTCAAGCTCGATGATTTCTTTCCTTCATGATCTTCAGGGTTGACAGCAAACACTTGATGCTTCCTCCTAAGGTGTGGTATATTGCTTTCTATTCAAGACAACTCAGGTAAGATTTCAACTCGTTCCAGCAAAGGTAAGAGAAAGAGATTCAGCAAGGGAAAAGAAAGAATTTTTGGCAAGGACAAGAAAAGAAGAATGACGTAAGTCAAGAACACATTTATTCTTTTTAGTCAATTCTTTCCTTTAGAAAATAATTTTGAAGGTCCTATAGAGACGACCAAATTATCTAGGGTTAAGACCTACAGTCAGTATGGCTCAGATACCACCTCTATCGGGACTCGAATATGCAAATCCGGACCCTCTGTGTATACTGCACTAGTCCAGGATCATGCAAGTGCACACAGGCTCAACATAGATGAATATCATAATCATACACATCGGATACATAATAAAAAGACTTAATATATATATTGATTAATACTTGTTGAATGACCTTATGGTCAACTTACATGACTATGCCTCGCAAGGTTGAATAACAAATTAAACTGCAGTGGAATGAAGACATAGTTAACCCCTCAGTATACCATAGGCAACTGATAAGGCTTGCGCCCTAAACATTCGTCTCTTCCTGGTACTTCTTCTCCACCTCTGGTGTATACTCCTCAACTGGTGATGTTGTTGTTGGCAAGAGTGAGTACTTAAAGCACTCAACAAGTTGTGCACAGAATGCAATATATGCAAGGTTTATTCCAAAGGAAAAAGGCTATCATGGCTATTTTGCAGTAAAAGCAGCATTTGAGAACAAATAACAGTAATAGATAGATTCAGCATTTCTCAAGTAAACCAAGTTCTCCAATCCTAAGTCAAGTTTCTAACCTCTAATGGCAACCTGCCATCCATCCCAGGTTTTATTTTGCAAGAGTCTAACCCTTAACTGTAATTCCCGAGCATTGCTCAATACCGCGAGCACGGCTATTCAAATAGATTCACACTCTGTCGAGGTTATGCAGTTTACCCACACGACATGAAATTCTCCTTGTGCCTGGCCATTAGCACACTTCCTTTGGTGTGCTGGCAGAGAAATCATGACGAAGCCTTTACAATGCTCTGGCTTAACTCAGTACTACCCACTAAGGTTACAACACTGGTGAGGCTGGTTACCACATCTAGGGCCCCCCTCTTGCGCCATGTGAGTTGATCCGTAACTCGGGACTCACACCGCCATTAATAGTACCAAGCTAAGATATTGCAAATTAATCAGCTAGGCTATCCCATACCAGACATGTGGTTGCATGATTGACTTAGGCCAAAGGCTTGCAAGGTTAGTCCTTAAAATGATCGAGGCAAGACTTCCACATACCTTCTGTCTTTCGGCCCACCTTGCCATACTCGCCCCTTGCCACTTGATTACCAAGCACCACGTGCCATCAACAATTCAATATCGTTGCATGACATGACTCGTCACTACAACTCAATCTCATTGTGTGACCTGACATAACACACAAGTTCATATCATTGTTCCATATTCCATTAGTCACATTAATTATCGATGATTCAAGTACATGTGATGACATGGCATGGCTAAGCGACTATGACATTCTAACCTTCCCATGTTGATTTCAATACCAACTATAGTGAACTAATCTGGGCTAACAATAGATCACGGCATATAAATGACAAGGTAGGGTATAGATCAATTTGGTATAATAGCTAAGTCCCAATTTAATTGAGAACAGTTGTACTCGTGAAATAGTATGCAATAAGGTAAAAACAATATAGCGGTTTTGTAAACATGGGTTCGATATGATCAAAGCACAACTTGCCTTATAAAAGCCCTTATTCTTGCTCAGGACCTTGGTCTTGAGTTGATGGATCCTCCTCAGATGTTTTGCACAATTCGACGTCCACGCGAAACGAGAGAGAAAGCCAAATAAACACTATATTAGAGAGAAAATTAATTCTAAAAATCAAATAAAATTCACCATTAAATATATCTCAATTTTACAAATTTTTAGAAATTTGAATTACCTCAATCGGAGCTCGTATGAGGGAGAACGGGCTCTCAGAATATTAAAAAAACACGAAAATTAGAAAATACCGAATTAATGGAATTATTTTCATACTGGAAAATCTAATTATTGCGCGTTGCTGACATGAGCATGGAACCCGGCCAGTCCTGGACTGACACGTGTCCTAGGGTCCACGGACCAAGGATTGATCTTCCATGGATCGGGTCCACGCAACTCATCGGCTGACAATGGGACCCACAATGCTAATTTGGCTGCCACGTGTGACGTTGACCACACCGACACCCGAACCGCCACATAAGCAAACAGATCAACGAAAAGCCGATGTGGCGGCCACATGGGTACACGCGTCAGCAGTTGCATTAGGCCACATCACCACCACCGGCACGAGACCCTTTGGTCGCCACCGGTGGCCGACGAGGGCACCTATTGGAATCTCTCGACGCAATGAATCTTGTGACGTGATTAGTTCTTGGATTACGGCACTGAGGCGGCAGCGGCGACGATGCAAACGAACCGGTGGCTAGGTCTTCACAGTCGACGGCACCCCAGTGGCTTTCTGGCGATGGCGACGTGCGCACTGACTGCGCCTCGATGAGGCAATCACGATGGCACCCTTCGCCGACTTCTGGGGTCACCAGTGACGGCGAATCGAGCTCTTGAGAGCTTCAGTGATGAGAGACAAAAACAAAGAAATCCGACGAAACAATGACTCTATTCGCTCGACCGATCTAGGGTTTTTGGTGGTTGATCTGCTGCGCCGCTTTTGCTCCCCTTTTATAGCCTAGGTATCCGGGATTGACACGATTCAAACTTCGTGTCCATGGAGAACACGACGGCGACGCGCAGACTCCATCTCGAAGACGCCTCGGAGAAGAAGACGCATAGCCGTCCACCTGGCACACTTCACGCCCGTGATGCACTAGGATACAAAACGATCGGCGCCGCACATGTGTCCTCATCTCACGGCCCAAATTGCCCTAGGGTTTCGGCTATTTGCTGGGTTGGATCGAGCTGCACAGTGACAGGCCGCACACGCACTGTGCTAGGCTCCGGTTAGACACTTATTTTGATTTTCCTCGTGTTTTTCTTTTAAAATAATTACAGAAACTCATTTAATTAGTTTTAGGCAATAAAAATATCCATAAAAATCCAAGAAAATTCTCATAAATACTTTGAGATATTTTGAACTCAAATAAAATATTTGTAGCCAAACTTTATATAAACTTTATCTATATTTATTTAGTGTTCACAAAAAAGCCAATATACTTAATTTCAAATAATTTCAAATAAAATATAGAAAACTCCAATAAATTCAGAAAAATCACCAAATACACAAATAACAATAACACGATAATAAAGGCAAATTTTGGGATGTTACAGTTTACGACTAGCTCAAGTCCCCTTTCATGAGTAATCATCTGATCCCATGTGACACGGCTATGCGCAGCACGTTAACCAGTCCTTCGTATTCTGCAACATTATTTGAGGCTTGAAAATCTAGCTGGATAACATAGTTAAGCTCCTCGCCTATTGGGGATTTGAGCACGATGCCAGACCCCGAGCCCTGAAGCGTGAGCGACCCATCGAAGAACATAGTCTAGTGATCATCGACCGTCTTGCGCTCCTTTTCTTCGACATGCGTCCATTCCGCAATGAAGTTCACCAAGGCTCCTGACTTGATGCTGGTCCGTGGCACGAAATCGACCTCGAACTCGTTGAGTTTGACTGCCCACTATACATTTCGCCCCGTCGTCTCTTGATTGTGTATTACCTCCTTGAGCGGATACGTCGTCATGACCATAATCTTGTGCGCCTAGAAGTAGTACCGCAGCTTTCAGGAAGTCATCAGGAGTGTGTACAGCATCTTCTACACTTAAGGGTATCACAACTTGGCGTCATGCAAGATCTTGCTCACGTAGTACACCGGCTTCTGAACCTTGGCCTTTTTCTCGGTACAATCCCGCTAGACTACCAGGACAGTGCTTACTACTTGAGGGGTAGCTACAACGTATAAAAAGAGCTCTTCTTTTTAGTTAGGCAAGATTAAAACTGATAGAGACGATAAGTACCTTTTCAAATCTTGAAAAGCTTCTTCTGCCTCCTTGGTCCACTCGAAAGTGTCCTGCTTCTTAAGTAATTTGAAGAAGGGCATGTTAGTGTTATACCCTTGAGGCAATCATTTAGATGATTGTAACATGACTATGTTTATGAATAATATTATGATTATTGGTCCAATGAATGTATATCATTGTATTGATCAACAAGTATGTGACTTGCTTATGAAGCTCTTTACTTAATGATGTAATTCGATAAATATCTCTGATCGGATTTCATCGTATAGGACAACGATGAATAGATCAGCACATGTAGTGATCGATGATCATGCTTCATAGATCATGGGATATGGAGATATCATCTATACATTGTGGACACATGTTGAAGAACATGGGTTAGATAGACCCACAATGGGACACTGCGAGAATGTTTCATTCTTATGTGTCATCAGTGTATCTCATACCTAGTAGATGTATGATCCTTAGACTTGAGATTGTCATATTCCCTACATGTGTAATAGTTTTCCTTGAGGCTATCAAACACTACTTCCTAACCGGATAGTTATAAAGGTAGCTTTCATGTTTACTATGAAACGTGCAGAGAGGAAGTGGCGATCAAGATGGAATTTGCCACTCCAATGAAACAGAGATATATGACAAGGCCACTCGTGTGATATGATTAAGGAAGTGCATGGCCATGCCGTGATTGAGGAGTCAATCACAACTTATTAATATATCACGGATACGAGAGATGGATTGAATCATCAAAGGATGACATGCTTCTCGCCTTGAGATCAATCTTCATATACTTGGCAAAGGGATTATTGCATGAGTACTTTTGATAGGTTCTGTCCGATTTGATAATAGTATGTTTGGGAGTTGGCATACTTTGCAAGAAGCCGCTACCAACTATTGGATTGAAAAGGAGTTTTCCGAATCCATGTCCAAACGTGGATCCGTAATTAATGAACCTCGTGGACTTAGCACGCTGAAGGGCCCTAGTTTAGGGTTTCATCTTGTGGCTATATAAGGAGGGGAGGAGGAGGGCGCAGGGTGTGCTTTCCCACGGTTTAGGAGTGATTCATTCGAAACCCTAGCCTACTCCTCTCGCTGCCCCTGCCGAGCGACCAGGTGCTTGCACACCGACGCACGGCGTTCTATCTCTGGACGTGTGGACTACTGCGGTGACGCTGCTGCGACTGCGGCGTGGGAGGACGATCCACTACATCGACGTAACGACTGCGACGAGGACGATCCACTACATCGACGCGCGAAGGATTCCGCAACTGCGCGTCTAGTGGTAATCTTATCTATGATCCCCTTCTTGCGAGTAGCTTTCTGGTTACACGGTAGATTTTTTTTTGTGCTAGCGTAGCATACCGCGTTCCTCTTCAGGGCAACCCTCGTTCACCCACCTAAGAGATGAATCGACTAAGGGCTGCGACACAACATGTGAGCTTTTGCACTTCCCTTAGCATTCGCGGAGAATGCATCTGGTCAATGGCCTCAATTTTACGTGGGTTGGCCTCGATGCCTCTATCGGGCACCACGAAACCAAGAAGCTTGCCAGACGTAACACCAAACATACACTTCTCAGGGTTAAGCATCATGCGATACTTCCTGAGGTTGTCGAATGTCTCCTCGAGGTTGCTGATTAAGGTGTTCTCGGTTTTTAACTTGACTACGATATCATCGACATACGCTTCCACGTTGCGCCCGATTTGGGATTTCAAGCAATTTTGGATACAGCGTTGATACGTAGCACCAGCACACTTCAAACCAAAATGCATCTTAATATAACAGAATACACCGAAGGGAGTAGTAAAAGCAGTTTTTTCCTCATCCTCTGCTGACATGCTAATTTGGTGATACCCCGAGTAGGCATCTAGAAAACTTAGTAGTTCATAACCCACAGTAGAATCCACTATTTGGTCGATGCGGGGAAGAGGAAAAGGGTCTTTAGGGCAAGCCTTATTGAGGTCGGTGTAGTCGATGCACATCCTCCACTTGCCATTGGGTTTCTTGATGAGGATAGGATTCGCCAGCCACGTCGGGTGACGGACTTCTCGGATGAAGCCAGCTCCAGGAGTTTGTTGACCTCCTCTTGTGTTGCCTACTTCCTGTCTTCTGCAAATCTATGCTGCTTCTGCACCACAGGTTTGGCGCTAGGTTCCACAGCTAGTCGATGCCCGATCACCTCCTTGGGGACCCTGGGCATGTCGGACTATTGCCACGCAAACACGTCGCGATTTGCCCAAAGAAAAGTGACGAGCTTGAGTTCCTATTTGGGGTCAAGGTCGACACATACCTTGATTGTCTTGGAAGGTTCTGACTGGTCTAAGGGCACTATCTAAACACCCCATCGGTCTTCTTATCCTTCTTACCGTCGTCGACTGGGTCCTTGGCGGTGCTGTTGGATACAGGAACCTTGTCGATGCTCTTGGATTTTTGGCGCTTTGCTCCCTCGCTACTGGCACTGGTTGCTGAAACGCAGAGATGCTTGACCATCTCCAGGCTCTTCTTATCGCACCTGATTGCTGCGCGCTGGTCCCCCTTAATTGTAAGGACTCCTTTTGGCGCCGGCATCTTGATGATCTGGTATGCATAGTGCACCACTGCCATGAACTTGGCTAGCACTGGGCGGCCTAGGATCACATTGTACGCATTCTGAAAGTCCGCCACATCGAAGAGAATCTTTTCGGTGCGAAAATTATCTGGTGTGCCAAACGTGACAGGCAGCTCATCTGGCCAAGGGGCACCAATGAACATGGAGTTATGCCATGGAACGGCTCTGCTCTGGCTTTGATCTCTATCAGGGGAATCCCCATGTTCTCCAGCATTTTTGCAAAGACAAGGTTCAGCGAACTACCTCCATCGACCAAGGTTCGAGCGACCTTAACGTTGATGATGGTGGGCTCGACCACCACGGGTATCGACCTGGATGTGGGACCACAACTGGATGATCTGATTGATCGAAGGTGATCGGTACTTCTGACCACTTAAGGAATCTAGGGGGAGCCGGTGTGGCAAGGTTGACCTCCCGTTCAACTGCCTTGTACTATCTTTTAGACTCATACGTGGCAGATCCCCCAAAGATGTGTGGCAGCTTGTGATCAACCCTGCGGTATTCGGGTTCATCGTCCTGGAGCTTCTCTTTGACCTGCTCGATCCCGCGCTCGATGAGGGTAGCTTTGAGCTTCTCCTGGACCTTTTTGTTGATCACCTGGCATTCGTGGAAGTCGTGTTTGTCTGTGTGATGGACTGGACAATATTTGCCTCCTCCATGCCTTCGACCCTTGTTGTCACTAGTATTGCATGCCTTACCCCTTTCGACTGCAGCTATGGTGCAGTCACCTTTGCACTTCTCTCTGCGGTTTTTGTTCTTCTTCAACCCTTACTTGAACGACTCGGGCTTGTTGTCGCCAGACTTGGGGTCGTCGATATGGTCTCAGGCTTCTGCACATATGGCGTACTCGAAAAGCTCCTTGGTGGTTCTGATCTTTCGAGTGGCTAGTTTTCCCTTCAACTCCCTATCCTTGATGCCGTTCTCGAAGGCGACTATGACCGCCTCATTCGAGATGTCAAGGATCGAGTTGCGCTTGTCGCTGAAGCATCGGATGAAGCTGCACAATGACTCCCCTGGCTTTTGTATTACCCGATGCAAGTCACTGCGCGTTTCGGGGTGTTCATACGTGCCCTAAAAATTGGTTATGAACTGGGCCCGCAACTCCGCCCATAATAGATTGAGGTGGGTGGGAGGTTGAGTAACCAAGATCTTGCCGCATCATCCAGGGTGGTCAGCAAGTAATTGGCCATTACCTTCTCACTTCCTCCGACTGCCCTCTTGATTGTAGTATAAATCTGCAGCCACTCGATGGGGTTGATCTTACTTGAGTACTTCTCGACAGGGCCTGGCTTGAACTTATCTGGCCATTTGACTGCACGTAGCTCGGGGGTGAAAGCTTTGCATCCTTCATCAACGTCTTCGGGGGTCGTCTATCGTCGCAGACCTTGCCATCCTCCTTGTCGAGAAGGGAACCTGCGCTGTGCTGGCGAGCGACCCCTTGAAGGTGGAGATTCGCCCCGTCGGGCCTGTCGTGCAGGAGATTGGTCTCTCGAAGATTGGGACTTGTTTTCTCGTCGCTCACGGTCTTCCTAGTCGCGTTCTTCCCTTTGATCGCGAAGGACGTCTTGCAAATCTCGTCAATCATGAGGAATATTATCTCGAAGATCCTCGGGACATCTCTGATGGGGATTGTAATGAACAGTCTTGGAAGCGCGGTGGTTGGAGCTAGCTACCGTCGATCTTGCTGCTCGATGACGATTGTGAGATGGTGCCGGCAGTTGGCTCTCGGCGCCCTGCTGGCTGGGGTGCCTGAACCTCGAGTTGACTACTCGAGCGGTCTGAGCTTGCGCTGCATCGAGTAGCATTTTCATCTGATCGAACACTGGAGTCATCGGGTTGCCCGGATTCAGTGGCGGAAGGGATTTCAGCAACATGTGAGCGCACTGGACATTTGCCTCAGGGGTGCTGAAGATGTCACTGTTGTGGCTCTGGCGGGACGCTGCTCCTAGGGCACGGCCAGGCCCGCGAGTGTGGTTGCGCTATTGAGGGACTTGTTGTTTCTGAAGACACCGCGCCCGTGAGTGGGGCATCGTTGGATCATCAAGATCAAGTTGCTTTGATAGGTTGGCCACGATTCCACTTGTGGCCGTGGCTACTAGATCTGGCCGATGAGCTGTAGAATCTTGAGGCGTGTATGGAGGGATCTGGTGTCCCTGACCCCCTATGGTGTCTGCCCCTGGATTCCAATCTTGGGAATTACCGGTAGTATCACCGTTGCTGGCTTTGGCCACGAACACGCATCGATTTGTTCGGCTGCTACCTTGGCTGCTATTTTGACTACTGCGGCCATCGCTTTCGCTATCGCTCTTCGTCTCGACACACCTGAGAACGTTAGTCTCTGTAGGGTCGAAATCTATAAAACCTACCTCGGCGTGGATCCCAAGAGCGGGACTCGATGAAGCCAACGTGCGATAGGTCTCCACCCTGTCCCCATCGATAGAGCATGGTTCTAAAGGTGATCTCAGATCCAACTACGAGTGCTTGGTCAATGGAGAGCCTGATGTGAGCGCGCACTGAAGACATGCTTAATCTGCAAAAATAGTTGAAGATCCCTACCTGGCGCGCCAACTGTTGAAGGTTAGAAATCGACAATAAACTTATAGTTACAGGTACCTTCGGTTTAGCAAAGTCAAGCACGAAAACAGTGCCACGAGATGTATACAGGTTCGGGCCCCCAGAAGGAGTAACACCCTACGTCTTATGCTGATGATGTATGTATCTGGATTCTTGAGTACAAAGCAATGTGTCTAGCCCTAGTTACAATGAAGATTGGATCTAGGCAAGGACTAAGCTATGGCTGGAGGTTGGCGAAGCTTGGTTCGTCGGCTCCAGGTTGCTCTGCGCTTTCTCAAAGCTCTAAAAAGTCTTCTCTTCTTCTCTAGTCTGGAAGTCTTGCCCTGAGGACACCTACCCCTGCCTTATATAGTTAGGGTAGCCCAACCTCAAGTTGAGTTGTAGTCGGTTTGGAATACTAGATCGTAGCCGATGAGGAATCCATCCTCGCGTGATCTTTGCAGCATATTCAAACTTCCCTGGATACTAGGCGTAGTCGAGTCGATTTCCTCATACGGGAAAAACGATCGAGTCCTTCCCAATATGGAAATATCCCCTTCGTGTATATCTTATCCTATAGAATCGGGCCCATAATATCCGGAGTTTCTATATATCGTTAGAACATATCCTTCGCGTATCCTTCATGTACGCATCCCCCATGTTTAGATATTCGACATATACCATGGTTAGATCATAGCTATGCTACCTACAACATCTACATCAACTCATGAGAATGTTAAACGTAAATTACAAATGTGTTGAATTGGTAATACATCAAGAAAAGGTGAGTGAAAGTGAGACTTCTTGTGCCAATTTAGAGATTCCACATTCTAAACTTGATATTCTTAATTTACATAATACGAAATTGATTACTCATAAAAAAGTTCTTACTAGAAAATCCCCTGATGATTATATATGCTATATCATGTTTGATGAACCATTAGAGCTATCTAGCATGATTGAAAAAGTTTCTAAAATTGCATGCTTAAAATCGCTAGCTGGTTCCTACACCTACATTTATAAATTCAATATAATTGGAGATTATAGTGTAGACCACAAATTTCATGTTCATCGAATATGCACTACCTATGATAGGCTTGCTGAATTGAAATTGCATATTTTAGACAACCTATTTTTTGTACAATATTTATGTAATCAGAATGTTAAAGCATGGAAGGTGCTAAAATTTTTCTCAGTCATATTAGAACGATTTGATGCGTTGTTGTCCACTAATAACTTATTTACATGTTTACAAAACATGGGTATTGTAATAAATACACTATGCAAAACATGGAGAACAATAAAACAATTGATAATAAATACATATATCATGCATACTTGTTGTTTTCAATGTTTGTAACTATTGATTTATTATATGTATCCAATGGATGTTGTTGTGCCAAAAATCATATGCAAAAGAGTAATAAAACAGATGATATCTACATATACCATGCATACACATTGTCTTATTTGTTTAGTACACTTTTAACTTATTAGAAGCCAATGCAAAAGTCGAAGATGGCTTTTCTTGAAGAAGAGGAGGAGGATGCGGATATGCTCATGTATATTGTGTTGGAACATGGTGTGCCTAATGGGAGGCAAGAGAGGACAGACACCAAAAGGAGATGACGTGAACATTACTAGTACCGGTAAATACACCAGAGCACTTGGAGGTGTGGACCATGTCAACTCCATGCGGCCCATGCATGGCCCTTGAGCCCTCCTATCCCTTCCATGTATACACTCCAACGGAAAAGGAAAGAAGCAAGAGAGAAGGCACGAGAGATTTCGACTATCCTCATGCAAAGGAAAGAAATAAGAAGGAAATGAAGGAGATAATTCAGCAATCTTCAAGCATGGAAAGTGATCACCACGACTTGGCAAGAAGATATCGTTTCCATATTATAATAATTTGTTTCCAAACTTTTGAGATAGTTTCCAATTAGAAGGGTGAGGGCACATAGTAACTATTCAAGAAGGTATTGTTCACTTGAGTACTGTTCATGCCAGCTACTATTCATTCACCTCTCTCCTATATATATATATATATATATATATATATATATACTCCATCCATTGTAAAACCATAAATTTTTTTATTAAAGATATACTCTTCATTCTATGGCTTGTGCTCTAATGCTTCTATTAGAATAGTAAGTTCCAATCCGAAATTTATCGTCGTCATTCTTGCAGCTTCTTCAAGGTGATTACAAGGAAGTGTACGCTTACTTTCGTGTAGTCAAGTAGACGAGAGTTGAAGCATGTTCTTGGCTGAATTCACACATCGTAGGTTGCCATATTGAGACGGTAGTTGGCGCTAATATTTCATCATGATTCACGGATCCGAGTTATCTTCTTCGTCATCGTAAGATCGGGTCAGCCTGTATCAGTGGCGTTGGTTGGATGCTATACCGTCGGGATCAATCCGAACGATATAGTATGGTGTAGTCGTACTCTAAATTATTGTTACACATTGGAAATTTTATGGATTCTTTGAATTTATTTACAATTTTGTTTTATTTTCCAAATTTAGTGTTTGTTGATACACATATATTTTTCATCGCATCAATTAATACATTTTATGACCATTTTTATTCAACATTTCCAAAATATGTATATATATTTTGTTTCGGACGTTATTGATGCCATTGACATGTATTGTTAGGTAGTCACAGCAGGTAAACACCATGCCAACATTGCATGTCATTTACATGCAGGCCCAATACGATGCTTAAATGAAGATGATTCAAACCTGTCCTTAAGGGCTTGTTTGGATGTTTGGAGGGAAAATCCTAGGGAATAAAATCCCAAGGAGGATTTTGAAGGGCACATAAAAATCCCTCTCATTCTCATGGGGAAATAATCCCTCCAGGGAAATTTTCCCTACCACCATTTGGAAGACATAGGGATGAAAATCCCGGACATTGAGAAAAAAAAACCAGAAAAAATAAAAAAAAACCAGAAAAATTAAGGGAAAAGCATTTTACCAGATCCTTACATCCACACTTAGGAAATGTGACTAGTGACTTCACAATCTTTGTGAACTTTGAATACTGTTCATAGTGAAAGATAAGTTTTTTAGAGAAAATAATCTTTCTTTTTACTAGAAGAAGAGTTCTAGATCCTTCAACACTACACAGATATATCCCAATCATGGTTCTCTCCTACTCATTGCCATTGTATTCCTTTTATTTCTACAGAGGAATTGGCGTCGTAATCTTGTAGTACTGACTACTGAGGAGATTTTCTCCGGTGCTTGGAGGTAAGTGAGCCATTTATATCCACAATCTAATGAGAGACAATTAAGTCATAATATCATAAAGTAAGGTATTACAATAGCACCATCGTCTGTCTCTTAAAAGTGAGCAAGAAAACTATGGCAAAAAGAACCTTCCTGATTGGAATGAAATGCACTACTGTAGCCCACAACCGGTGATTCTTTGAAATAAGAAAAAAAATGGCTAGCATTGCTTGGGAGAGTCTACTAACTACATTTCCTGCACAAATAATTGTTTATGGTTAGTGAACAACCAAGCAAATAATTGTTTATGGTTAGTGTTGCTGTGAAACAACCAAGTGAACTAGGTTGCTCGTTGGATTAATGTTAGTTCTGCATTTCTTCGATCTACTCCAGAAAAGTGTTCTTTGTTGTATTGACAGAGGCGTTTGCTCTACTTAGAATCTCTATTGCTTAAAACATTAACTGAAAGGCAGGTTTGCCAAGATGCTGTTCAACAACTTAATGACAGAAGTTCTACTAGTAAGTTACATGCATCAATCTCAGAGACGCAAACAAAAAAGATTCAATTAGAAGTAACATCGGTAATTTAATAGATACCATATCAAGTTAGCAAAAGCTAATATTGTCTTTCATACAAATGCACCTGAAGTAGAGTTATGTGCTTACTTCACCCAAATCAGAGGATTATTATACTCCAAGGCCCAAAAGCAGTGGCACTCCACTACAATAATGTCAGTTTAAACCATCTAATGAGCTGCTAGGTTAGCTGAAAAGGCTGAAGAAATGCACATGTAGTAGGCCGCCGTGCGCATGAGGTACCACTTGCGCTGCCGCTGTAGCTCGCGCAGCTGTGCCTCGTAGTTCCAGGCCCCGAACATCACCGGCTCCGAGGACGCAGCCAGGGAGGCCAGATCCATCAGCGGAAGGCACTTCAGGATGGTCCTCTCTGGTGGCTGCGCCGAAGGCACAGTGGCGTTCGTGGCCACCACAGCTGTCTTCTTCTCGCGGCGAGATCGGCCACCCCGGCGCTTGCGGTGGGATAGGCAGACGGTGAGGACGTGGCAGCCGAAGCCCTCACTCACGACGATAGCTGTGAGGTCAGTTCCCTCGTAGAGGGGCACGCGGCGCGCCCGGTGCGTAGCGAGGAACACCGAGATTTGCTGTGGCACGACGCCCACACGGTCGGCGACGACGGCCTGCGGCTTGCGGACGGCGAGCGATCAGCTTGCGGGAGTCGGCGCGAATGGAGAGAGGCGCCCTGGCTGTGATGCGGAATGGAGAATAATTCACGAGGAGCGACTAGTGTTTTTCTTCCGCGGGGATTTCGAGTGGATTGGGCAAGAAAACCTCGCCGATGAGAGCTCCCAAACGCGGCTTCCAGGTAGAAGGGGAAATTGTCCCTGTGGGGTTCCATCCCAGGGAAACAGCGAGGATCCCGGCCGGGATAGAAGGCCCCAAACAAGCCCTAAAAGTTCATGGTTTGCTCTTACACTATACAGATATATATGATAAAGAAAGATTTAGGTATGGGAGTGACCATTATCCGGCTAGCGGGAGGAATTGGAGGCCAAGCAGTTGTGTCACGTCGCCCCTCTACGTGAATAGGTCATTCGGAAAATTCGAAATTATGTTTAGGTCATCCAATCGGTTTTTAACATAATGGATCCGAAAAAAACGTTTAAGTCCCTCTGTGGTTTACATTCAATCATCCCGACAGTTTATAACAGGATGGACCCAAGAAAAAACGAAAATTAAGTTTCGGTCCCACGAAATCGGTATTTAGCAGATCAGACCCAAAGAAAAACGAGATTATGTTTAGGTCCTTGCGCGTTTTCTAAAAAAAAACACAATTCGCCGACGGATCCTAGCGACCCATTTAAAAAAAAACAAAAAAACCGAAATTACGCAAAAAAAACAAAATAAAATTTAGGTTTCTCCGTGTTTTTCTCAAAAACAATCCACAGATTCACCGACGGCTGCTAGCAGCTTATTTTTAAAAAAAAACCAAGAAAACTGATGTTACATAATTTTTTTCCTGAAATATCCGTCACACCAAATTTCACACGGTGCAACGTAGCTCAATGAAATTTCGTATAATCTGGCTAGTGCGAGGTGCGAACGTGCGATGGCTTCTCGTTTCACATCACCTGTAAGGCTGTAACCTCTTCAAGAAAGAAAAAAATAGGCCAGTCAGACTGTTCGTAATGAGGAAAAAAAAGAGGGGAAAACGGAACTCAGAAAGAGACACCGAATGAGCCAGGGCCCCAGGCACAGATAGACCTCTTCCAATGATGCAAAAAGAAAAACTAAGAGCGCAGGAAAGAGATAAGAAAGCATAGTAGCAGACCTGCAGACGCAGACTAGTCACGCAACCAGCCAACTGCAGCGGCAGTCCCTATAGAATTTTTTTTTCTTTAATATTTATTTTTATTCTTTTTTTCAAAACTATGCTTCCGAATTAGAATTTTGCAAAACTACACGCCCGTCGCCCGTGTATGGGGCGATCGCCCCATACACGGGCGATATGTGCCTCGCCCAATGGTCCATTAGCTGGTTCTAACGGCGCTGGCAGTGGTGGGCCCCCCTATCGCCCTCTGCATGGGCGATCGCCCCATACAGGGGCGATAGGCTCCTATTTGAGGCGCTGCCTCCATTCACCCGAGCGAGAGCGCAGCCAGAAGCCGAGCGAGGCAGAGAAAGAAGGAAAGAAGAGAAGAAAGGAAGAAAGACAGAGAGAAGAGAAAAAGGGAAAAAAAAGGTAAATTTCTGATTTTTTTTATAGTTATCTGTAAGAATTTTTTTAAAGATAATTGTAGGAATTGTTTTATAGGTTGCGTAATTAAAGTATCATTTAATATTTAGGACTTTGTTGTAGTATTTAGAAATTTTAGGATTGCGTAGTGTTTAGAAATTTTAGAATTGTATAGTTCTCGTGAAATTTAATGTAGTAGTTACTTAATGTAGTATCTAGTATTTAGAAACTTAATGTAGTATTTCACTATATGCAAATTTAATGTAGTATTTTGTATGTAGAAATTTAGTTCAGTAGAAACTATAGGTAATATTTAGAAATATAATTTATTAGGGTTGTGTATTACTAATTTTATTACGTAAATAATGTATTAGGCAATGTAAATAATTTTGTAGTACGATCAATGTACGTTTTGTAGATTGTATTTTAGAGTAATATTTTTCCGTCGACGTTGCAGCATGTCGGAGAAATTGTATTTCCAAATATTTTATGGAGATGGGGAGATAGCACAGGGGGCGGATGGGGTGGATCTATCATCATTTTCAAGAGTAAATGACGGGGCATATGTAGACCGAGCGATAGGACATACAGGGGTTTGTTGGAGTGGATGTCTCGGATGTTCGGTTTGGATGCCCTGACTATTTGGTTGCGGGTGAGCGAGAGTGAGCCGAGCGCAAGACCGCTTTTACGGAGAGTTGATTCCTATTAACTCGGCGTCAACATGGAGGAGTTATGTTGGTTTTTGGTAGAGCGGGTTGGCGCTCATGTTGTTCGTCTGATGCTACCGGTAGCTCCATCGGTGTCGCAAGTTCGTGATGTCGGGTGGACATTACGGGGAGGGCGTCAAATGTAGAAGGATGCGAAGAGCAAAGGCGAGGAGCCCGAGACGAGGAGCACGAGGCGGCGGTGGCGAAGGGATCGGGGGCGAGAGGAGGCAGTGGTGGAGGCGCGAGGGGTGGCCGGCGAGGGGAGGAGGTGGAGGACATTGTTGACTGATGGAAGAGGAGGACCGTGCGGATGAGGAAGTCCACGATGGTGAGCACTCCGACGAGGAGGACAACGCCCGAGGTGCCTATCCACGGTGCGTGGACCAATTACAATTTCGAAGACCTAACAATGAATGAAGGGAACATTGATGCATGGGAGTATCGTGAGAACGAGGTGACGGAGGGGGCCATATATAAAGACAAGGAGGCTGTGATGGATGCGGTGAAATCTTGGGCAATGTCTCTCGGCAATTCAGTGGTTGTGAAGTCCAAGAAGAAGGACTACGACGTGAAGTGCGTGGTTGATTCGTGCCCATGGCGGGTGCATGCATACCAGGGGAAGTGGAAGGACTACTGAAAATGCTCCATAGTGATTGAGCATAACTGCGAGCTGGAAGAAGCGAAGCAGGGACACCGCAATCTGTCGTCCACTTAGGTGGCAAATGTGTTTTATGGTCGATCGTGGACAATCCCCATCTGCGCACCTCGATCTATTATCACACCGTGGAGGAGAGGTTACAGTACAAGATTAGCTACGCAAAGGCATGGAGAGCAAAAAGGACAGCTCTGGAAATACGGTTCGGGACGTACGAGGCTTCGTACGAGAATATTCCCCACTTGCTCAGGGCAATCGCACATAGGAACCCCGGTACATCCATCGACCTTGCGGAGTTTCCTGCGGGTGGTGTGTGCACTGGTAAGTGGGTATTGCAGCGTGCATTCTTCGCCCTGGGCGCATGCATAAATGCGTTAAAGATCGTCGCCGGTCCTTTGCAAGGGCGGCACGTTCTCACGGGAAGTACAAGGGCGATTCTAGCTGCGATCGCGGTGGATGCCAACAACCAGGTTCTACCGGTTGCGTTGGCATTCGTGGAGGGGGAAAACACGAAGAGTTGGTACTGGTTCCTTGAAAGAGTGAAGTTAGGAGTTGTTCTCGACAGGCCTGATGTTTGTGTCATCCATGACCGACATGTAGGGCTGTTAAGGGCGATCGTGGATATGCAACAAGGGTCCGCCGTCGTGGGAGCAGCAAAGTGGCCAGACCTGAGGAGCAGGTGGTGCATGAGGCACATGGGTGCCAATTTTTCCGTCGGTTCAGAACAAGGAGCTTATGAACATGTTCAAGCGCCTGTGCAAACAGAACCAACGGAGGAAGTTCGACGCGCTTTGGAAGACGTTGGACGAACTAACGAAGAAGCAATCAATGGATCCCAGAGGTACCGCTAGTTCATCAAGGAACCCGTTGGTGTACCATGAGCAGGAGAGGACCCCACGACCTTGTGTGCGCTGCAAGCAGACCCCCAAACCTCCGGCGTGGGCGGTACCAAAGATAAAGAGTTTCACCGATTGGATACGACATGAGCCTTTGGAGAAATGGTCCTTCGCATGACGAGGGCGGCTCGCGTTATGGGATCATGACAACGAACTCCGCGGAGATTTACAATCAGGTAATGAAAGGCACGGATGCCTTCCACTGGTGGGTATAGTTGAGGTGTCTTATTAGGACACAGAGATATTTCATTGAGCGATACAAGACCTCCACAAGATGTATGTCGGACAATCGATCGTACTCTCAATCGTTGTGTCTACCTACATGTCCAAGAAAACAAGAAAGGCACAGACACATCGGGTTACATCGAGAGTGGCGTGGAACGGAGATACCACGTGCCTGCGGTGACCGAGGTCGCAGGGTGCCCACCGGAGAGGACTTCCCATCCGTGCATACTCCGAGCGGTGAGTGCGAGTGCTCTGCCGAAACCATGCTGCTG
The DNA here is from genome assembly GCA_036346275.1 of Otatea glauca. NCBI lineage: Eukaryota > Viridiplantae > Streptophyta > Magnoliopsida > Poales > Poaceae > Otatea > Otatea glauca. The sequence continues at coordinate 30,760,230 of CM070721.1, read as the reverse complement.
ACTTGCCGTGCTCTGCGTCATTGCCGCAGCCGCCGAGACGCATCAATCCTGTCGTCCGTTCGTCTCCCCGTACTACTACAAGCAGAGCGTTCTCAACACGTGGCATCACGAGGTGTACGGGTACCGAGTGGATGGATCGTTCACAACAGCCCCCCCTCCGGACCATCGATGGGTACCGGACATCCGAATGTTGAAGCTGAAGGTCGGACGTCGAAGGACAAGGCGCATTCGGAACGATATGGACGAGTCCGAGGCGCGTCGCAACCGCGGATAATGTAATTTTCCATGTTGTTCCCATCTTGTATTTTTCAATGGATCGGTAAGTTGTGATGTAAGTTGTAATGATCGATGTAATTTTCAATGTACTAGTAAGTTATTTTTCGCATCATGTAATTCTCCGATGTACCAGTTAGTAGCTATGAGGATAATGTAATTCTCGACGTTGTGTGCCTCGTCGAACATGTCCTTGTCTTTCGTATGTTTGTAATATGAGATTTTTTTGCTCTCGCACTTGGTTGTATTGTTTGATGAGTATGGTACAATTCGTTATTTCGCATTTCATTTTGTGTGCACATGTAATTCTTGACAAATTTGTTGTATTTGCTTTGTAACGAGCCACGATGGCGCGACCTTGCCCTCGAGGCTGCCGGGCGTGACCGTCGATCGACCCACCGGTCTAGGTACTCCGCAGAGGAGAACCGAGAGCTAAGGACACTCCGACCTCGGGTGCCCAACGAGTCGCCGCATCGACCCACCCGCCGGGTTCCACGGTAAGTCGCCAACGCTTGCACTCTTTTACGTACATGTACTTACCGTGAATGCAATTCTAACGACGCAATGCACTACATGCGGGTTGCGGCGGTGGCTTACTTCCTCTTTGTAGGATGGTGGAGGAGGTGGATCGCCCGTTAGCGGGCAAGGAGGTCCGCGGTTCGGTACGACCGGTCCTCGCTGGCGCACTCGTGGACCGGTGGAGACCGGAGACGCACACGCCCCTTCCGTGCGGAGAGATGGCTCGACGCCGCGGGGCGTGTCGTACCTCTTAGGCCTCCCCCGCGGGTCCGGCGATCGTGCGCCGCACGCGCCCGTCACGTGGCACGCCGAGTTGTCGCGTGAGCCGCGCTGTGCGCGGCACCCGGAAGCCCCTACCGGTCCCTCGGGGAGGTGGCGCCACGGACCGGCGAAAGTGTGGTCGCCCGATTCACGGTGAGTACCTCTTTCTTTGAGGATTAAAGAGAAGCGCTAAGTTGCGATAATGTTTGTTGTGAACGCCGTAGGCTCGGCTTCTCCACCCCGACGCGAGGAGGCGGGCGTGGCCCGCCACTTGGAGGCATACCTCTTGTTGTTGTTCGGTTGGGTGATGTTCCCGTCCTCCCACGGGAACACAGTGGACCGTCACCTGATCGAGTACGCCCAGCACATCGCCGACACCCCGTTGGATGAGGTAACACACTCAGTTCAAATCTCGTCTCAGTGGAGCACGTCTAACTCTACCCTTGTAAACAGATGATGCAGTGGTCGTGGGCCTCAGCTGTGCTAGCGGCGACGTACCGAGGTCTGTGCGACGCTGTCTCTCGGTCGGAGCACGACGCGATGATGTCGGGTTGCGTCCTACTCCTCCAGTTGTGGTCCTGGGAGCGCTTCTCCATCGGCAAGCCTGTTGTTGACACGACACCGTACCCCGAGGGCCTTCACGGAGACGACCCGGTGGACTGGCCCACCATGGGCCCTCATCGGGTCCGACGGCGGTATGCTCCTCGTATCTTTTCCCACTAACGCACTTGAATAACCTTCGCCATTTCTTATTTCCTCGCAGCGGAGGTACGCGCACCGACAGGTGAGGAGGTCCTACCTGGAGTTCGTTCGGGAGTTCGACCGCCTCCACGACGAGGACGTGCGGTGGTCGCCATACACCGCGTACGACGTCCACGCCCGAGCACCTGACGGGGTCTCCGTGCTTTGCACGCGAGATGAGGCCTTCTGGCTCACCCGTAAGGTGCTCGTCTTTGACCTCGTGTCGAGGAGTACTCCCGCACCGAGTGCTGCGGCGATTCGACTGTTCGAGTCCTTTCCCTTGCCGCCTCGTCACGTTGTCGCACGCGTGGCGCTCACGAGTACTTGCCCCGATCCTACTACTCCGCATCTTTGCGAAATTAATGTGGTGTGTACTTACTCGCTTTTGCATTGCAGATGACCGGATGGGTCTTTGCGATGGGCACTCGATTCGCGACCGTATGCAGCCATGGGCAGGCGGTGGGGCGCCAGACTCGACGAGAGGGTCACGAGACCCGGCCGACGACCATGACATGTACGATCAAGTACATGGAGTGGTTCGCCCGCGACTCGCCTCGGGTAGGGTACACCAAAGACCGTGACGTCGACGGCGAGCATCGGTAGCGGACACGTACCCTTCACAGATGTCCCAGAGGGACAACGCCTCGGTAAGTGTCGCAACCGAAGCTACATGGGCATGTCTTTTTCATGTAAATTACGTAATAACAATCTCACGTTACATGCAGACTCAGCTCATGGGGGAGATTGAGGTGGAGGCTGTGTCCATGTTGACGCGCCTACGGGGGGGCATACAGGTGACCACCGTCGAGTCCGAGACAGCTTGGGCTCGGGTCCTCGATAGGACGAGGCGGTTGGCTCACTTGGCCACCTACCGGGGGCGCGGAGACGTCGGCGGACGCAGCACACCACGTCCTCGCGCCCAAAGACTCGCCCTACCCCGCCGGTGCCTCGTCACGCTCCCACTCAGCTGCAGTGGGGACAGTGGGCTGAGGAGGCTCCCTCCGCGTCTCACCCTGCCCCGCCGGTTCCTCGCTACGCTCCCACGCAGCAGCAGTGGGGACAGTGGGCTGCGGAGGCTCTCTCATCGCCTCGCGCCCAGCAGACACAGGTGGTTTCGGCGACCACAGTGGACGACGAGTTCGACACGGAGGAGTACCTTCGACCGACTACCTCAACCCTCTCGGCTCTGGGAGCGCCGCCACGAGGCACGCCCTCATCGCCGCCACACTACTTACGCGCACGCCCGCAGGTCGGCCTAGGAGGGACGTCCGTCCGCCGTCGCCACTCACCTACCCCACGGGTCAGATCAGGAAGCGTGGCCGTGATTGACTTGTTGTACGGATGTATTTTTGTAATGGTTTTACGTTCAGCAGCATATTGTACAACTCTCCGAGTTAGTAACATGACAGCCTTATCACTTTAAATTGTTCAAATTCATGTATGCATTGCTTGCCTATGCCACACGACGTGACAACACACTAACGTCTCGGTGCACCTATCGCCTCTAGTAGGGGCGATCGCCCTAATATGGGGCGATCGCCCTAATATGAGGCGATCGCTCCATACCCGGGCGATATCTGGCCTTTATAACATTCGTTCTCACAAGCGGTCTCGCAAAGAATACAGGAAGAAAGAATAGAGGGGTGAGGAAAAAAAATCAAGATCAATCGAAAATGCCGAGGTGTGCAAGTGCAAAGGGAAAGGGGAAGGCAAAGGAAGAAGCAAGTGCATGCCCGCGCAATTTAGCGTACCAAGATCTCTTCCTACCTCGTGGAGCTGTAGCACCCATGTGTATGTGCGGAGATCTTTGCAAGCTTGTCCGCTCTTGGGAAATTTCAACTTGGAAGAGGAGGTATTGGAAGTGCCGCAACTACGCCTTCGATCCGCCGGAGAAGAGCCTGAAGGATCGCCGTATGGTAACAATCGTACGGGTTACATAATATTTGTGAATGAAACTTTGCTAATTTACGTTTCATGCAGTCACCTCCACCACTGTGTGAATTTGAGCAGTGGTTTGATACGGAGATCAACCCCGAGGACCAACGGCTTCTTGACCAAGCCAACCGGCAGAATGAGTTCACGCGGCGGCTTCAAGAACAACGCGATGTCGCATGCGAGGAGGCATGTAGGAAGGAAGCGGAGGAGAAGGAGGCCGAGAGAGAGAGGAAACGAGAGAGGGCGCGGCGTGCGCAGAAGCTCACGAGGCATGGGCGAATGGGAAGTGGCCTCAAGCACTCGATGACGTCCGTGTTAACTTTGGTTTTCTTTGTTCGTGGTACTCCTTTCAGTTTTAAGTCGTAATAAAGAGTGCGGCCTAACCTTAAAGTGTATGCTCACTGTCCGAAGGGCTCGTATATATCCTACTGCTTCAGTTGTCCCAAATGATATTATTTTTGTCCATCAAGATAGGTTATAGCATTTTAAGTTCATCAGATTTGATTTCATCGAGTTTGACCCTCGTTTGCGAAAGATACGGCCATTTTGATGTTTTACCGATTGCATGTTCGGACAACAATAAAATAGTGCAGCCTAAAGTGACATCTAAATATTTTTACATAATTATAACCTATGCAAGCCCAAGAATGCAACAAAACTGGTTCTGTCAAATTTTGAGGTCCTTCAGACATTATTCTAACTGCTTGAACAATGAATGTTATAAAGGGTTTAAACTAGCCATCTTTGATTCAAAATGCAATCATATTTAGATATTTTTGCAAAAATGAAGTGCATAAGGTTGTAGTAACTTATTCTATTTATTTCATGATTTATGGATCAACACACATTATAATTCCTTCACAATCCATAGTTAGAGCCTAGCATTCGAACTCAAATAAAAATATTTTTCTGCAAACAACATATGGATTTTTATTTTACAGTCTAATTCCTCATTCCAAAATTTAAATTTAGAAATAAGTTTCATTTAATTTGGACACTCCTAGCAAAAGTTATGAGGTTCATATTAAAAAGGCATATAGTAATTACAAAAAAATACTTAAAAAAAACCTGCAAACCCGGTCGCCCCTGTCTCGGGCGACAGGGGGGCCCACCCCAACGGCGGCCGACGGGAGCAAACGGCGCAGGGCATATCGCCCGTCTATGGGGCGATCGCCCCATACACGGGCGACGGGGGGGCATTTTCGTAAATTTTTTTTCGGACTCATAGTTTTGAAAAAAAGAATAAAAAAAATATTAAAGAAAAAAAAATTCGTCCCCATAGGTGGCCATCTGGGCCGGGCCATTTCGAGTAGCCCGATGCACGCCTGGCCCAGTTCGGTCCAGAGCCCAGCACGTCACCGTGTATATCGGGCCATGCCAAGACGCAAGACGCTTGCTCGGCCGGCCGGCACATCAACCGCACGACGGGGCGCGGACAAGACGCGATAGCTCCTCGGGCGACACGTCGGCGACGCTGACTTCGCGCCCGACGGCTCGCTGCCGGGGGCGGGCACGCACCGCGGCTGGGCCCGCCACGCCGCGCAGCGCTCATTGGTCGCCTCGCGCTCTACGTGCGGCCGCCTCAAACACCATCTCGCTCGTCGTGGCTGCCTCCGCGCCGCCTCGCCGCCGTGGTTGCGCCATCTCGCCGCCGTGGATGCCTCCCACACCGCGCCGAGCCCCGAGCCACCGCTCATGTTGGGCCGCCTCGCCGCTGCCTCGAGCCGACACAAGCGCGCGGCCGCTGCCGCCCATCACGCACGCGCCGCCCGCCGACCGAACGCGGCCCTCGCCTCGTCAACCTCCACGGCGGCTCGCCTCCGGGGTCACCCGCCGCTTCGCATCCATGGCCGATCGCCTCGCTTCGCCCCATGGCGCCGCCGCCGCGCGCCTCGGCTGGACACCCGAGCCTACCGCGCGGCGCTCGCCTCCTTGCCGCCAACTTGCCAACCACGCGCGCCGCCGCCGCCACCGCACGCGCGACCGCATCGTCGCCAAGCCGCGCCGCTTCGCCGCTAGCCGCCGCTGCCGTGGCTCACCATGGGCCGCCTTGGCTCGCTTGGGCTCGATCGCGTGCGGCGCCGTCTGTCGCGCCGAGGAAGCCGGAGTGGATGGGGAAGGAGGGGGGTCGCAGGGAGGAGCTGCGCGAGGCGAGCGCGATGCCGCGAGAGCGGACACGCCATGCCCACGTGTGGGGCCCGAGGGGCCGCCCGATCGGGGCGGAGGAAGAGAGAGGAGGAAAAAGTGAGTGAGAGAGAGATTGGGGGAGGGGCGGGGAAAAAAGTGAGTGAGAGAGAGAGATTGGGGGAGGGGCGGGTCCGGTGGGGAAAAAGAGAAAAGAGAGAGTCGTTCGAGCGAATCACGGGGAAAACATTGTTTAAGTCTTTAAAGGAATCATACGTCTAAGTCTGATGCTTCGTGCTTTTGAAGTTTTGAATGCAAGAGAATCAAAGCTGTGAGGGAATCGAGTGAACCACTAGAAAAGTAGTGTCTGATGTCTGTGACGGTCGTGTCTGGCCTTTGAGAGAATCACGGGAGCCACAACCATGCAGGAAAGAGAGGAAAATACACAGCGATGTGATTGAACGAAACCTACTTTTTATCCCGCGCCTCGTTTCAATTTTGAATGGACACGCTCACACTCTCTCCGCAACGTTCAGCGAACAGACAATGACGTGACACGATAAAGGACATAAAGCAACGTGGCGTGATTGAAAATTTGAAATGAACCCGCGCGCAACGGGCATAATGGCTATTAAAATCTGTCGAGCAGTCATTTATTCCGCATTTGAGCACTCGAAACATTCTTTCTCTCCTGAGTTAACCACACGCGTTCTCTCATTTGTTCGCTTTCTATTTGCTTTCTTTTTTTTGTTCTCTCATTGTGAAATAAAATATTTCGCAAGAGCAAGAGCAGGAGAGCACGCCCGCGCTCTCCTAGTCCCCCTCGTCGGGATCAAGAGATCGACCCACGCCAACTCTCCCCCAGCATGGGAGACTACGGCATGGATGACCGTCATCTGGACGGCACGCACGGCATCGAGGATGCCTCATACACTCCGGATGCACCGAGCTCGGATGCCGCTACCTCGGTGCATCCGGGACGGGCGTCGGTATCCACACCGGACACGCAGCTCGACATGTCGATGCAGCCAGCACGGGCATCCATAGCGGCGATCGACGCGGCGTGGTGCGGCAACATATGGACGTAACCGTCAAAGCGTGGACGGGCGTGAGGTAGTGTATCTTTGTTTGCAAATCTTGTCAAGCTAAACTATCTGCGTGCATGTGGTGGAACAGTCATCCAAGAGACACGCGGAGAATTGCTTGAGGAAGATATTGGCGGACGGAGGTCGGCGAGCGTGTAGATCTGACTCAACTTCAACACTGACGGTTCGGTAAGCACATGGGTATATAACGCCGACGTAGCTAGAGACGAAATTGCACGTTACATAGTTACGGAGGATCTTCCGCTTAGAACGAGTGAGAGCTCTAATGTTGAGAGAATGGTGCAACGTGGTTTTTACCCGCAATACCAACATGTTAGTAGAAGAACAACTACACGTGATGTTTGTAAAATATTTACAAATAAATTAGAAATGTTAAAACAGACCTTTATGACACTTAGTTTTTTCTTCGCATTAACATCTGATATATGGACTTCCTCTCACCAAAATGCAGCATATATTAGTGTTGTTGCGCACTACTTAGATGACAAGTACGTACTAAACAAAAGGGTCATAGGGTTTAGGCCAATCTCGGAGTCACACACCAGACATGCTATCGCTACCCGTATACTTGAGGTTGTTAATGACTTTAAAATAGAAAGTAGAATTATTTTCATTACTCTTGACAATGCATCAGCTAACACAACGGCTATGGATCATCTCTCACCGCACCTGGAGTCTTATATTGGAGGTTTTGTACTCCACCAGAGGTGCGTATGCCATATTATTAATCTCATTGTACAGGCAGGTTTGCATGTAATGAAACCTACTTTGGAGGGCATACGTAGTGCTATCGATTTTATTACTAATTCACCTGTATAGTTTGCCCAGTTCTCAGAGTACTGCAAGGCCAACAATATGAAATCAAGAAGATTCAACCTTGATATGAAGGTTAGAGAAACTCAACTTATACTATGCTGCATCGGTGCGAAGACTACGAGCACATTATCGCTATCTTTGTCAACTGCAATAATGGTGAGGTATTGGTTACTAACGCGAATTGGATAATTGCTAGTCATTTTTGTAATTTTTTAAAAAAAATTACGATGGAACTAAAAAATTATCCGGTGTGTACTACCCAACATCTTGCTTAGTCATTGAGTGGCTTTGGCTTATTGCTAATGCTTTTAAAGAAAATAGAGATAATTATATTTTACGTCCCATTATAGAAACAACGGAGCAAAAAATTTTAAAATAATTTTAAGCTATTCCACATTTGTACTGTTTTGCTGTCATTTTGGATCCTCGGAGAAAATTTTCTGACTTGCAGGACGCCTTCGAGGGAATAGGTGAGGCATTCAATCTTGATTTCTCTGAGGCCTATACTCATGTTTATAACGAGTTTTTCAGAGTTTTCGACAAATATTACGAGAAGTTTGGCACCAGAAGTGAAGTACGAAGATCTACCTCAACAACGCAACAAGCACGAGGCAGTTCGATCGCTTCAAACATGTGGAAGAAGCTGAAAGGCAAATCATCCGTTCATCTTCGAAGCGCCGAAAGCAAAGCCGCAATGGAATCTACGGGTAGAGATCAACCACTACCTCGACACGCCTTTCATGGAGTCCGAGCTTGACATGGACGAGGAAAATCAACTTAAATTGCTTTTGTGGTGGAAGAATAACCAATGTATTTACCCCGTGCTATCCCATTTCGAACGGGACGTACTTACGGTTCCGGTGTCTACTGTCTCGTCGGAATCCACTTTCAGTTTGGTCGGGAGGATACTTGAGCCGAGGAGGTCGTCTCTCACACCTGAGATGGTTGAGGCAATTACATGCCTCAAAGATTGAGAGCGTGCAGATGAGAGGACACAACATCAGCCAGAGGATCAGAAGATCACGGACGCGATAGCCGACTTTGACAATCTCAGCATCGGGTAGTCTATGTATATAAATGTAGTTCTTGTACTCTTTTCCTTCAGGGTACCCCCACACCGGGTGTAAGGTTTTAACGAGGCAAGAACTCGTACATGTTCAAGATTTAATAAAATTTACTTCTTTTTCTCCCAATATTTGTGTCCATTGCTATCAATACTGATATCCACACAGGATGTTTCTTTCGCATGCTTTCATTTAGTCCTTGCTTTGCGTGCACATTTCTTCTTGTCATTTATTTACTTACTTTGCTAATTTGTCCAGAGATACACAAGGAACGAATGTGTGTTCACTAATAATAATTTAATTAATCGGCACAATGCATGGCCCCACTTTATTTTGGATGATCTAAGCGAATGCGTGTTGGACAAGGTCCTATACAGTTACTACTGCAACTACAAAATTTGCAGTTGCCATCCGACCATTCGATCAAAAGCAGGCGCGCGAGATTTTTTGGAGGTACTGTAGCAATTACTGTAGCAAACCTTTTTTTATCCGGACCGTCAATTTGCTCGATCCAACGGTTGGATGCCCAACAACTGCAAACTTGGCAGTTACTATCTGTCCATGCGTGTTGCTCTATTGTAGATTTACATTTTTCTTTGATCAAGGTGGCTATACATTCGCTGCACCGTAGCATCACGTACGCACGCTACTACAAGCAAATTTGGGTCATTTTCTCTCGTTGCAATAGTGTAAATGGACCGGGCCCGGGCCAGCACGGCACAAAGTAGGCACGAAGCGTAAATGGGCTGTTCTTGGGCTCGCAAGCGAGCCGGCCGACACTGACCGCACGGCGCACGGCGGTCGTCGCGGCCGACACGCGATTCGACCGAAGCACGATGGGCGTGCGTGCCGTGCAAGACGCACGCACGACGCCCACCTCTAGTCCCCAGGCCTCAGGTAACCGAATTATTTTTTCTAATAAAATTATAGAAATAATATACTAAATTAAAGAATTAAAAATATATATCTCTGATGCCATTTGAATTAGTGACAACTCTCTATCTCCATTTCAATTGGCGACAGAGAGTTTACGACAGAGTCTTTGTCGCTATTTGAATTAGCGACCAATTGAAATAACGAGATGATGTATATTTGTAATTTTTTAATTTAGCATATTATTTCTGTACTTTTTATGAAAAAATATTATTTCAAAATAAAAATTCAGCATTAACCCACCCCACCCACCCCCTCCTCTCCCTTCCTCGGCTCTGGTCAGACACGCTTAGACGCCCGCAAGAAGCCAGGACTGACTGCGTCTTCTTGCTGCTGCTACTTCTTCCGCTTCCGCTGCCTCCTCTCCTCGCGGCCTTCTTGCAAGCCTCTCCTAGAGTTGGAGAGGGAAGGATGAAAGCGGGGGAGCGGCCGAAGCTGGTCCGGGGCCTCCGGCAGGAGTCGCGGCGGTTTCGGCTCCTGGTCATCGTCGTCGGTTTCTTCCTCGTCTCCCTCACCTTTGTCGTCGTCTCCAAGCCCGACGCCATCCTCTTCGGCCGTAAGAGAGCCAAAATGGACCTCTAATTTCAGTTCACCTCTCGAGCACGCAGCCATTGCTTATACTATTGGTTCTTCTTCTGTTGTTAGACGCTAGCTTACTAAGGCGTATTCTTTTATTTCCTTGCTTTGCGCAGTGAACGGCAAGCTGCCGGTAGACCAGACGCCGACGTCCATCCTGATCCAGCAAAAGGTCAGCGCGCCCGCCAGCGCCTCCCGAAAAACCTCCACGGACGCTCTCGGTAAGCGCCCCTCTCTGCTCCTATCTTTCCTCACCTTGTCACACAGCAGTTTCGAGCTTTTCGTGAACACTTGCGGCGTTCCTTGCCGGTTTCTTATTCAGGTGGCGACCCCAAAGTGGTTGACGACGAAGCCGATGTGAAACCGAAAGGTTGAGTTGTACTTTTTTTGCTCATCTTTCTTGCTCTTCTTTAACCTTATCTTAAGCTTCTTGGTCTAATAGCGTGTGGTACGGCTTGCTTTCAATCTCTGCAGGGACCAGAGGCGGTGAGGAGGAGGAGAGCAGGGTGCTGAGCGAGCCGGACCCGACCAGCGGAATGATGGAGCTGACCGCCAACAAGGACGGGAATGGCCATATATCGAACGAGGAGATGTTAGGTGATCTGTCGCAGTTGTGCCCATAATTTCTTTGTCCATGCGTTCGGAATTAGCAAACGTTTCATTTCGTATCGTTTCAGTAGAGTGTTCGTAGATCTATGATTTGATTTTTTTTTTCAATTTTTCCGCTGAATTGTTGGCGGAATTGGATGTCTAGGTGGTGGAAGTGATGGGGAGAGGAAATGGAAGGAGAAGCACAAAGTCACTCTCCCAACAGTTTCCAATTACACCATTCATGATACCGAGGACACTGAAAATACTAAGCGAAAAGGTTATCGTACTGTACTCCATACATAGGCTGATGTTCGTCAACTCTGTTTATTAGGCTTCTCCATTTCGTTCATTTTTGTAGTGCTAAAATAGAGTTAGTACTAGTAGAATTAAGCATTAAACGAGCACATTCTAGAACAATTTAGCGGCAGAATCTGAGCAACCAGGAATCTTACAAGCACTTCCTATGTGGGGCACTTTTCATCTCATTTATCTAATACTCACTCCGGTCACAAATAGTTGTCATTTTAAACATCGATATGATCCCTAAAACTCAAGTTTGATCACTAATTTCTATTGTAACATATTTAAGAAATCCAATAAAATTATAATATTATGAAAGTACGTTTTGAGACGAATCTGCACATATGATTTTCATGCATCCAATCTAAATATTTAAAAAGATATAGATAGCTAAAGTTTCAAAAGTTTGACTGCATATATCCTAAACTGACAAGTTTTTGTGAACCGGAGGGAGTAGTAGTAGAAGAAGTATAGGATATGGGCCAGCTGCACATGATCCAATTGTATCCTGTCAATCTGGTGTCGTTTTTGAAAACATCCATTGCGGCAATAGTTTGCATTATGTATCTCCGTATCAGAGCCCTTATTGTTGATGCGTCATTTTCACTAGTTTTGATGCAACTGTTTCTATCTCCCCTGTGTGGACTGTGTCCCCCATTTTTAATGAACATACCATGGTGATGATGTAGTATGTTCCATTTTGCAGGTGCGAGTAATGTCCAGAAGTGGAGCAAGCCCTTGTGTGATTTCTCGAATTTTAGAGCAAATGTGTGTGAGATGCGTGGTGATGTCAGAATTCACCCGAATGCCACTTCAATCTTGTTCATGGAGCCTGCCGGTTCACTGAGAGATGAGCTGTGGAAGATTAAGCCATACCCTCGGAAAGGGGATGAGTTCTGCCTCAGCCATATCACCGAGTTGACAGTGAAGTCGAGCAAAGTGGCGCCTGAGTGCACCAAGTACCACGCTGTGCCTGCTGTGATCTTTTCACTAACTGGGTACACGGGAAACCTGTTCCATGACTTCACCGATGTGCTCGTCCCTCTTTTCACGACTGCAAGTGAGTTCAATGGAGAAGTTCAATTCCTTATAACGGACATGGCACTTTGGTGGACGATCAAGTACCAGACAGTGTTCCAGAAGCTATCCATGTACCCTTTGATTGATTTTAGCAAGGACGACCAAGTGCATTGCTTCAAACATGCCATTGTTGGCCTGCACGCGTACATGGAGTTCACAATCGACTCATCAAAGGCGCCGCACAATTATTCAATGGCTGATTTCAACAGATTCATGCGTGGAGCTTACTCACTGGGCAGGGACACCGTGACCGTTCTCGGAGAGTACCCCAAGGTCAAGCCAAGATTGCTCATCATAAAGAGACACCGTACAAGAATGTTCCTCAACCTTGATGAGATTATCGTGATGGCAGAGGAGCTTGGCTTTGAGGTGGTGATCGATGAGGCCAATGTGAGCTCCGACATCTCCGGGTTCGCAAGGCTAGTTAACTCTGTCGACGTGATGATGGGCGTCCATGGGGCTGGCCTCACAAACTGTGTGTTCTTGCCACAGAATGCCACACTCATTCAGATAGTGCCGTGGGGCGGCCTCGACTGGATATCCCACACCGATTTCGGCAACCCCGCAGAACTTATGGGTCTGCGGTACAAGCAATACAGTATCAGCGTCGATGAGAGCAGCCTCACGGAGCAATACCCGAGGGACCATGAGATCTTTAAGAACCCTATCTCATTCCACAAGCGTGGATTCGACTTCATCAGGCAGACCTTCATGGATAAGCAGAATGTGAAGCTGGATTGCAAGAGGTTTAGGCCTATTCTCTTGGAGGCACTGGATAATCTCAACCCGTAAAGGAAACTGGTGTTAGAGGTTCTTGTACAACTTCTCATTTTTACCATTCTTTCCGTTTTCTGCAGTGAAATTTGTTGTTCATTCTCTCCTGACGTGGATGAGAAGGCACGGATATTGACGTGGTTGAGAAGGTACGGATATTGTGTAGGAAAATGTAGAAATTATTTGTGTAAACTGTATAAATTGCCGCCGCTGCAAGATGGAACAAAATTTATTCTAATCAAAATTATCTCATATTTTAGATTTAAGTCTCTCATTGACTTTCCTGCATCGAGATCCAGGAAATAATGGCCAAGCAACCCATATTCCCACATGGTTTGTTTGCTACATATTTCCAAAAAAAGAAAAAACAACACACTTAGAAAACATGTGATTGTATTTTAAGCATGTGAATGTGCTAGATCAGCTGGAAGTACTTAAACCTAAACCGTGCCTGATTTTGTTGCGCTGTCAAATAGCCAGTGATATGGGCTTGGTCTAGTATGATTCAGACCTTGTAAATAATGATTGGGCCCAACAAAATCTGAGGAGATTGTAGTCAAGTGTGACATGGTTAACAAGAGTGATGTTTAATTCCTTTAAGAAATACAGCTGGCAAACAATTCGTCTCGATATACAAATTGTTGTAAAATGTAGTCGTTCATCCACGATCAATCAATCACACGTCAGCGAAATCACAAGAATAAGAATATGAAGAACACACAATATAGGGGGAATAACTCTCTCGCTTTATTAGCTTGATCTCTTGTACAAGGGGGTGCCCAATATACAGTAGAAGGTAGCAAGAGAGATTCCGATTCACCCACACATAGAGATAGAGTTCAACCGAATACGGTTAAGAATATCTTATCTCATAACACTCTCCCTTGGGCGAATACCGTATAATGCACATGTCTCGTTAAAAACTCCTCCCAAAAACACAATGGAAAAAAAGGGATGGAGAAAAGAGTACATTGCACTCGCACTCCATGTTACACTAGTTGCCTCATTAAAAACCTTCATGTGAGAAAACTTCAGGAAAACTCACTAAGGAAAAAAGAGTACAACTTATAATTTTTAGGATTTAAAATATAACCTTTTGGATCATGCAAAGGGTCATGGTTCAGGGATTTACTCCCTCTGAACTTTACATATCTTTAAGTCGTCTCATTCCAAAACCATTAACACATCTTTGGAATGTATATTTTGGTAAGGACTTAGTGAATAAATCTGCAAGATTTTCACATGACTTCGTTTGCAAAATCTTTACCTCACCGTTCTTCCGGAGTTCATGAGGATAGAAAAACTTAGGAGCAATATGCTTCGTGATACTGCTTTTCACATAACCCATTTGCATTTGTGCAACACAAGCAGTATTATATTCATGATAATTATGGTGGTATCGACGGTGTTAAGACCACATGACTTCTGGATATGGTTAATCACACGTCTCAGCCAAACACATTCACGTGAGGCTTCATACAAAGCTATAATCTCTGAGTGGTTGGTAGAAGTAGCTACCAAGGTCTATATATAAGACCGCCAAGAAAACGGCTATACCACCGCAGAGAAGCACAAAAACAGTCTTAGATTTGGCACTACAGGGATCAAACAGATAGCCAACATCCATATATCCCACCATGGTTAAGTCTTGGTTCTTTTGAAAAAACAATCCAAGATCTTGAGTACCTTGGAGGTATCTGAGTAAAGTCTTGACTCTAGCCCAATGTCTTCTGGTTGGAGCTGCACTGTATCTTGCTAGCAAATTGACTACGAATGAAATATCAGGCCTTGTGCAATTCACAAGATACATTAGTATGGGACTTCAGGTCCTAAGACTTTCCTATTTTCCATCCTTGGTCTGAAAGGGTCTTTATCCACTTCAAGGGATCTTACGACCATAGGGTTTTTAGTGAATGCGATTTATCCACATTAAATCTTTTTAATACCTTCTTGGTATAGAAGACTGGTGTACAAAAATTCCTTCTGAAAAAATGCTCTAGCTGCATGTTTAAGCAATATTTGGTTTTACCCAAATCTTTAATCTCAAAACTCCGTCGTGAGGTAAGCACTTGTTTCCTCTATCTTCTCTGTGGTTCCGATGACATTCAGATCATCGACATATACTGAGATGATATAGAATCCATTCTGAGATTTCTTTATGAACACACATGGACAATATTCCTTCTTCAGGAGGAATTCACTAAGTCGGTTATACCACATTCTCCCCGACTGTTTAATTCGTATAGCGATCTCTTCAGTTTGATGCTATACATGTTGCGATTATTAGAATTCAAAATTGTAATTCCTTCAGGGAATCTTATATAAATATCCGTATCCAGTGACCCATATAAATATGCGGTCACTACACCTATCAACTGCATTGACAAGTTTAAAGCTTGCTACAATTAATATTAAAATTTTGGAACGTTATACCACTCTTTACAGGAGAATATGTTTTGATCGTAATCGATGTCGGGTCTCTGCGTGAACCCTTGTGCTACAAGCCTCACTTTATATCTCATCACCTGGGTATTTTCATTACTCTTCTGGATAAAAAAACCCATTTCCTCCTACAGGGAACACTCTAGGAGTTGTTCGGTCAACAGGACCAAAAACTTTCCTCTTATTAAGCGAGCGCTGCCTTAATTGCTTCTTTTTGTTTGACCCTATATGAGCGCTTCTGGCACTTTGCCATGGACTTTAGTTCTGAAACCAGCTTTTGGCAATTTTAGAAGCAAATATATGTCGACAATTGTACTCTTTCTTTTATTCATTTCTCCTGCATTACTTCAGGGATATCTCTTTATTAATTTCTTTCAACTCATCGTGATTTTCCATACCGATAAAATCTGGGTGTTCTGATTTTCCAGCATCAGATTGTGCGCGCAAATATACGCTGGGTTTATCATCTTCAGGATGGATCATTTCAGGGGTGTTACCATCTCCAGGATGGCTCACTTTAGGGATTTTCTCAACATCAGGTTGAGCTTCTTCCACTGTCATGGATAGTATTCTTATTTGTTCGATTCTCTACTTCTACGGACGTCTCCGTAGAATTGAGTATCGTGCACCTGGAGGCCTCCCCTCTTTTTATCATGAGGGTCAAGAGTAGGTTCAATATCCTTCTAGGGTATTTCCACTCTTTCAGGTGCATATACTGCATGTATGTGAGATCTTTTCACCCCCTTATGAACAGTGAAGGCATTTGGCAGATTATAAGCTTATTTATTGCAGATTTATTATCCTCCGAACTTCAAGTTCGGTCTCTGTAGTGCGTGGATCTAAGGACTCGGTATTATCTACTTATCTCCCCCTAATGCCGAAAAATGTCCTTAGTACAATCAGCGTACCGAGCTGCGAACAGATCCCCTGTTATGGGCTCTAGGTGTTTAATATCTGACGGAGATTCATAACCTGCATAGATCCTCAACTTTCAGTAAGGTCCTATGGTGGTACGCTGTGGTGGAGAAATTGGCATGTATAAAGCACAGCCAAATTTTCGCAGATGGGAAATACTTAATTCTTTTCCACGCACTATCTGCAATAGGGAAATTTCATGATATGTAGTTGGTCTGAGTTGAATTAATACCGCAATATGCAGCATTACGTGGCCCCAAAAATTGGTGGAAAGCCTACTATTCTGCAAGAGCGGCCAAGCAATAAGTTTTTATTCTTTTAATATAATGACTCTGTAAGACCATTTTAAGTGTGGACATTAGGTATGAGATGCTCTACATTAATTCCCGGAGCCAAACAATAATCATTAAATGTTTTGAGATAAACTCGTCAGCATTGTGTATTCAAATAGACTTGATCTTTTCTTCTGGAAAGTAGACTCTTAACTTAATAATTTGGGCATTTAATTTTGGGCAGAAGCATGGTTCCTAGTAGATAAGAGATATACACAGGACCATCTAGTAGAAGCATCTATCAATACCATAAAATTTCTTAAAAGAACCTAACAGGGGTTGAACAGGTCCATATATATCACCTTGAATTTTCTTCAGAAAATTCAGCGATTCTTCCCTAACTTTTTAGGTAAGAAGATTTAAGAATGAGCTTTCCTTTAGCACAATCAGGTCATAAGAAAAACTTCAGGTCTTGGAAAGACTTTATACTATGGCCAGCAGAATTATTAATTATTCTTCTTATACTATTCAACTCAGAGTAACCCAGTCGATCTGTCAGATCTTAAATATATCTAGGTTTTTCATCGCAACACAAACTTCAGGTTTTATATGTGCATATAGTATAATCCGGAGGAGAATGAATGAAGCTTTTACCCACACATTTATTACACTCATTAAACTTAGTCATGAGTAGGTATTATGTACCATCCTCATTCACTATCTCCATACGAAAACGATTAAAGGAGTACGACTGGACTCAGGGTATAATATGGCATTCTTCCAGTGCCAACTATGAGAGTATCGCTTCTGACGATAGTCATAATATTTTCAATGCACTTAGTGTGGTACAACTGTCTTCTAGATAGATTTTCTCTTCCACCATCGGATTATACTTTGTTCTATATTAGAAGTATGATTTAACAATCAAACAATTGTTGCATTAGGAACAAATTGTAGAATATAGAACAAACATGGCACAATTAATTAAATATCTGAGAAATATCAAATTATTCAATTTTTGAATGATAATCGCTCAACAGGAGCGTAGACCAAATGTTCGTTCAGGAACTAGGGCTAAACTGATAAGGAGACTTATAAGGAATATGTGACATCGACTTAGTAAAGTGAAGGGATATTTAGGAGACTAATCCAGGTCTCCATATGAGATGTAGGTGCCCTTTTGGGACTCCTCGAGCTTAATAATTTCAAGAATCATATCATCACACTTCTCAACATTCATATCAACAACAGATTGAACGGTGAAGTATGACTTAATATTATTTCCCTGGGTCTTATTTAGTTTTTCAGTGGATTACATGTAAAGGTCTACCACATGCTTCAGGATGCGATAGTTGCATGACTAATTGCCAGTGCATCCATACATAAAACAGGGTTTGCAGCATTACTTCTGGAAGCCCCTGACCCTTTACCTTTACTTTTCCACTATGAATTGCGTCTTCCCTTATTTGATTTGTCATTCTTCCACTTATCCCTTTTATTCCATTGGCCCTTTCTGCAGCCATGGCTATTGCTAGCCTGTTCAGCATTTGCATGTGCTTCGGGCATTGCAAGACTCCCATTAGGAAGTACGTGATGATTCCTCACCAGGAGTTCATCATGCTTTTCTGCTTCTACCAAAATGCATATAAGCTCGAAGTACTTTCTGGTACTTGGCGACGATACTGTTACGACAGTATCCTCATATTGGGGTGGAATGCGCACAATATCTTGTCGATCTTTTTAGCATTACTAACTTTTTGGTTACATAATGTTAGATCAATGACAAGCTTGTGTATGACAAAATATATGCTACCACAGCATTTAGAATCCTGAAAGCGCAGGAGGATTCATTCGCGCTGTGCTTCTGGCAACAGGACAGATCTTTGCTGGTTATATATTTTCCATTAATGGAATTCAAAAGTACCAACTAGTCATCTTCCATCAACTATTCGGACTTCAGGTCCGTTTGAAGATGGTGCCTTAGAAGGTGTAAAGCTATATATCTGGCAGTTTTGGGAAGAGCAGGTGTGCCAGTTTCAGGCTGGGGAAACAGTAGCTCCAAAGGATCGAGCTATCAGATTAATCTTAGTATTCATTGCCTGGGTAAGGTAATTGTTGTCATTCAGGGCAAGCTTGATAAGTTCCCTCTTTGCGGTGTCCAATATATCCTATTTTTTATTTATGCAAAATGACTTTTACTACTGGTAAAATCATTATATTGCATGCTCACTCTTCAATCAGTAAAGCTTGGTCTATATCTATTCAGTAGATAATTATCTAAAATTTCTCAGAATTTTCGTAGCAATTTCCATAGATTTCTGCTAATTATTCAACAATTTTCAGAATTATCATGTAACAGAAAAATAAATTTCAACATATATCAATATGAAATTATGCTAAGACAATAAATCCAGAGATATGGAGCTTTCAATATGCTATATAAAATTTTCCTAGCATTTTTATGATTTTCCGTTAAATGCTAAGCAATCTCGAGAATTACCAATTAACAGAAAAAATAAATTCCAACACATATAATCATGGAATAATGCTAGATAGCATTTTTCATCATTTTTTTTCTTGAACAGTAACTATTCAATCCCTAATTTTCCAATCAAATTAACCAAGTAATTTGGGCAATTAGGGAAATTAATCTGCAGGATTAAAAATTATTCAGATGCAATTAACTTACTTGCCACGAACTTACATATGGCTTGTAGTAGGTTAATCGTTTGATGCCGGTTGAAATTTGATGCCATGTCAATTGATGCAAGTAGACGATCTGATCGGTCTTAGGGAGCTTTGTGCCCGTGCGGCTTAGAGGTGTGTCACTGCAGGCTATTCTTGGTCAACATGAACACCAAGCCGAATGCCGCGTGCCGTCAGTACCAATGCACTTATTCATCATGTATATACATGCAACAAATATAGATCAAATCTGCGATTAGTATCAGAAAAACGAATTGATCTATTGACCAGCATATTAAACGAGATACCCGATTTTTTTAGAGACATCGTGATTGAAAGCATGGGTCTTGCCTTGGTGATGCAGATATTGAGCACGTCCCTGATGCAGATCGGTCCTTCGCTCTCGTACGTGATGCCGCCAACAGCTTCTCTGCTTCACGAACCGCGCAGCCATCAGCCGGGAGGCTGTGCAGCCCGGAGGGCACGAGACCAAGTCAAACGCCTCATCGCTCAGGCTGAACCGCCGCAGTGCTTTCAGCTGATTAGCATCTTGTGCAAGCATCAACTAGAAGATTGATTAGCATCTTGTGCACAGATTGGTTAGCATCTTGTGCAAGCATCAACTAGAAGCGTGTCCTGCGAGATCGATTAATCGAGATGGCTGCCGGGCTGACCTCTGCTTGCTTCACGCACTGTGCTATCTGTATCGTCTTGACGACGACGAGCGCCAGGAACGAGATGCCGCATAAGAGGAAGGTGGCCGATGTGCCGAGCGCCTTGGTGAGAGATAGGAACGTCTGCGTCACGATGAGGTTGGAGATCCAGTTGGCCACGGCGGCGATGCCGCCACAGATGCCCCCGAACCGTAGCAGGTATATCTCCGAGTTGATGATCCACGGCACGGTGCCCATGCCGGGCGAGTAGGAGACGATGTACGCACCGAGACGAATCAGCGCCAGCCACCCGAAGTTGTTCGGGCACCCTTAATTCTGTGTAGAACACCCGGTGGCCGGCACGGCATGTACCCCGCGACCTTCTGTTCAGCCCCTCGTGAGCACAGAATCCGCAAGTGGACGCAGCCATGCACCTCCAGCGTGCGTGCGGGCTGAACTCCGAGCACGTCTAGTTGGCGAACTGCCGCGTCTCCAGGTCACTGACGGGCGGGGCGTGGTGAGCGGCGCCGAGGAAGGTGTCACCGAGCACGCGCGGAGCCAGACGACGTTGCTGCCGGTGTCGAGCACCATGAGCGCAGCGGTGGGCGGCGTGCCCATCCCGAGTTGCGCGAAATACTCCCTGCTTGTGCAAGAGCCATAACGTTTTCTTGTGCTTCCTTGACTTAGATTGATCCAGGGCTTTGGTCTTATAGAGCTTCGTGCTGATAACGTGGTGTAAAATGTAGTTGTTCACTCACGATCAATCAATCACACGTAAGTGAAATCACAAGAATAAAAATATAAAGCACACACAATATAAGGGGCATAACTTTCTCGCTTTATTAGCTTGATCTCTTGTATAAGGGGTGCCTAATATATAGTAAAAAGTAGTAAGAGATAGATTCGTATTCGCCTACACATAGAGATAGAGTCCAACCGAATACAGTTAAGAATATCTTATCTCATAACAAAATAACATTAATTTGTATCCGTTCTTGTTTTTGGTGAGAAGCAAAATACATGCTCTTGTACACATGAGCATGTGTACAGCTAACGTAGGTACGTTGCGACGACTGTGTCACATGAGCGATCATGCTATGGCTACTATGTCAAATCAATTGAACGCGTGGTACTTGATTTTTTAAAGGGAATTGATCGGTCAAGCTTGGCTGACAAATTCCATCAATCCGGGCCGACATTGTAACCAGTAGGACTCGCTTGCAATTGCTGTGCTAAGTATCTCCATTCTCCACATTGAATAATATACTACCGTTACGCTGGGAAGGAATGCCGCGAGATTAGACATGCCACGTAACGCTTTTCGCAAAAAAGACCCTCAGGAAAAAACGGCGTTGCATTCGAGCCCTCAGCTCAGTTTTTTGACGGGGAAAGCGTATACTACGGTGGAAAAGCCCTAAACTTCCCCGTACACGGTCCAGTCTTTTCCCCCGAAACCCATAGTCCTATGCGACCTCGGTTTCGTCGTTCTTCCATTGGTATCGATGCCGTCGCTGGTTCTTTTGGCATCGACGATTCGCGAAGCGTTGGTTATATATATTACCTATCGCCTGGAATCCTCGCAACCGGAGCATTCCTTCGGGTGTTCTTCGCTACGGTTCTGCCCCGTTTGGGCGTTCTTCTGCGTATTACCTCGATCGGAGCTCTGGTAGTTCGTTGCCTCTTCATCTCGGCCGCTCCGCCCCTTCTCCTTCGGAGCTTCGCCGGTCCACTGCATCCATCGATCGCGCGCTCGCCTTCGTTTCTCTAGGTCGCACGCCACGCTGCGCGCCTTCGCCTCGGCTGTTTGCCATGCCGCGATGCCTCTGGTTTGCCCCTCCCCCCTTGGACCACGCGCCTTGCCGCTTATATCCCATCGCCTGCCTTGCGATTCAGCCGTCCCGCCTGTGTTTCCCCTCTCGGCTCTTACGCCGCTCCGCCCGCCATTGCTAACCTTCTTCTGTTGTTTTGTTCCGCCGCGCAAGTAGCCGCCGTGTTTATCCCGTCGTTTGCCTTGCGGTTCGGCCATCCAGCCTCTATTTCCCCTTTCACCTCTTGCGTTGCGCTACCCGCTGCTGCACACCTTCTTCTCCCGTTTTGTTCCGCATTGCTTGTCTTCCGCGCTCTGTCTGGCTGTGGCCTTTCCGTCAACTTACCCTCTCCTCGATCGCTCCGTCGCCTGGTCTTTAGGTGCGGCTCCCCTTTCCTCGCATGCTCCGCCTGTCAGGTTTCGTTGATCTGGTCTTTCGGTGAGGCTCCCCTTTCGTTTTGGTTGCTTCCGTTCATCTCGATTACTCATGTGTTCCATGGGTGTGGGCCTGGCGGCAGCAACAAGCACTAGAGTAGGCTCGCCGCGTTGACCTGCGTCTACCCGATGGTATACTGGATGCGGCCTTGGGCCGACGACGTTCGCGACGGCAAGTTGGCTGGCTGCCTGGCCCTGTACCGGATGATTCCGTCATGTTGTTGTACCTGTCCATGGAGAGCGGCAGGTTCTGCTTCCCGGCATAGGTCTACAACCGAGAAGTATCATCTGATGACTACTTAGTAGTAGTTCCATTATTGCAAGGCATTCAAATTACTGCACCTTATTAGTGCTCACTAGCACTGATTATTACACTAATAATGTTGAATTGTTAGAAAGAAGTTGTAGAGTGATCAGTAATGTTTACACCTTAATTTGGTTGAATGGATTGGCTTCTCTGGTGTCCAATTAGGCTAAATCCAGATGGGCTTGTGATCTGTCGTATATATATGTTCCTTAGTTTGACCTCTTGTCTTCTGTTAGTTTCAAGCTTTTGGTTTTGTTTGATGAAACGATCCTAAGGCTTTCTATTGGTTTTACAGCATGGCCATGTTGTGTTCATGATGTGATGCTACGATGCAGAGCTAACCTATGATTTCCACACTAACACGTCCCGTGCAAGTACTTATTGCTTTCTGATTTTAGTCTAGGTGGAATGCAAATTACGGATATGTTCTGATTGAACACACAACAACATGCTACGCCACGCCGTTCTAGTGTATGTTTTTGCTTTTTCGTGCCGTCCTTGACAGGGACGAACCGGAAGGTTCTTCACGGGATCGCTTCTTAGTGGGTTCTTAGCACTATGCTACTCAGAATCAGTATTCTGTGGCATAATGCTAAGAGCCCACAGCATGGTTTCAAGCATAGTGTTATCTTCCTTTAGAATAATCAGATGCACATAGCTCAAATAAAATGCATATCTTAATTGCTTAAATTTGAAGATCTTCAGGTATGCCTGTAGCCTACTATTGCTGTAATATCGAAGAATGAAGAAGTGATTCTGTTTACTTGTGTTCGATGAGTGAGACTGGCGCCAGAAAAGGAGTCACTCAAGCTTACTGGGTTTGTGCACAATGCTGTTACTTGCATTGGAATGGAAACAGACATACTGCTAATGTAAATTTCTTGTTATTGTGTAGCTTCTTGAAGGATGTATGTTGGTGAAGATACTATTATAAGGGTTAAATTGAAATTGAAAGATTCAGAAGAACAAATGAGGCAAATCACGTTTTTTGCATACCCATATCTAATATTCTGTACTTATACACTATCTTCTTGAGCTTTGCCCACATTCTGTAAGAGTTAACTGATGGTATTACACTATACTAATAGATGTATGATTTCAACTCTGACTAGGACTAGAACATCTTATCAGGTTGTTCTTTTGATAAATTATAGTGCAGACTTGCTCAAAATATAGGTGTTCTGAATGAACAATTTTCTACATTGAATGTTGTATTGCATCATTGGTTGTATTTCTTATTTATTTGAAAAGGCAAGATCATATAAATGTAAAATTTGCAAGGCATCTGATACAAAGAGTTCCCCTCAGGATATTATAGATGAAGCTATCACCAAGTTGGATGAGGATTTCTTCTGTCTGGGTGGTAGACAAGTTCTTGGGATATGTAGTGGGAACCGCAAGACCGATTCTGGATTGGGGTGGCCAGTGAGTAGCGGGTGCTCTTGAGTTGATTGCTCTCGCGATTCTTAATTTCTCTTATCGATTATGTCAGTTTCACATGAGGGTGACCAAGAATCAGCTTAGATGATGGCGATTTCCCAGAAGAGGACACCAACCCTACTAATCCCAGAAGAGGAGACCATTAACATGAATTCCTGGCCTACAGGAATTGAGAGGTGGTGTTTGGATTCTTCCTTCCTTTCTTTCTTGGTTCTTGCCGTGTTATGGAAAGGATTGCGCACTGACTGCAGTTGTGTGAATGAGTAACTACAATTCAACTACTAGTTTGTTAACCACAACTTCTGCTGCCAGGTGACATGGTGGCATGCTCTGCTGGTGCGAATTTCACTCATACCATCACTGTCGCTCTTGGTGAGGTATGGATTTCAATATTTATTTTTCAAGTCTTCACTGATAGTTTACACTGGAGTTTGTTCAAATGATCAATATATATGAGTTCTTGTTGGCAAAGGTATTAAGATTGGACATGCATTTCACCCAATCTTAAAACTGTATTTGACGTCATAAATATAGTGTGTCACAACTTATGTAACTTCCTAACATTGTTCTACTAAAATATTATTTCCGTTAGACTGTTGGTAGTCATATAGGTCAAGCTTTCCTGAATTTATATTGTGATTAGTTGCATCATTTTATGTATTTTCATACATTGTGGTATATATTATAGTTTACAGAGGTAGTTTTGTACATAAATAGATCAAAGACATTACTGCACCTTGAATTTTGTATGCTTTGCTGCTGTAAATTGATTTTCCTTAATAGAATTACGGTACAGAACGTACGAAACCTATCTCAAAATACGTATCTCACACTAGAATAGAAATTGGGATTACTTATATAGGGCCTGTTTAGTAGAGCTCCATATCCTAGTTTTACCTGAGATCTGAAACTTGTAGGCTAAAATAAAGTAAATTAAGTTTATATTTTTGGTCTAAAATGTAAACAAGATGATTCATCTAAACACTCTTAATGTACTCACAGCTTCAATTCCACTGATCTAGGAATACCCAGCTCCACCAGATCCACAGATCTGATGGAGCTGGAGCCCTACCAAACACACCCATAGTATTCTTAGTTCATTTATCCTTATTAAACGTGGTTCCCAGTGAATGCTAATTGATTGTTGGGATATATACTTTTGTTGTGCCTTTGTTCTTACATGCTCAAAACCTGATCTAGATAGCTTCCCACCATCATTTATGCTTATGCAATCTATTCCTCTTTTACGATAACATTACCTAAATAACTGTATGTTCCTAAATAACTGTATGTCATTGAAATGCAGTGCGAGGGGATTCGACGAGATTGCCTGTTAACATTCAGAGTATTGGGCCACTGACGCTTTCAGATGCTCTGCATGTTCAGTTGTTCTGCATACTGAAAATCCTCTTTACATAGATAATTGTATTTGATAGTAAACTACAGCTATTCCCTGCATATGCCTGCTATGATACTGCGTTCTAAATGAAGACTAATAATTGTCTTATGTAGAGTTAACTGCATAAGATAATATTCCTTACCATTCTTTTAGCTACGAATTTCCATCCGACGTAGCGTAGCGCATGAATGTACCTAGTTATATTGAAAGGTACACTTCGCCATAGATATATAGATCTGTTGTACCAAAGTACACGAGGTAGCTATTCAGATATCAAATTTTAAGCAACAGTAAAATATAGGTACTACTTTAATTTTTTTTTCATTTTAGATATTGACATAATAGTACACGCATATGACCACTAATTTTTCACATTATATGTTAGTAGAATTAATAAAAATATATTGATACTAAAGTACTTTTTTATGAACCTACTAAATCCTTTTTCATACAATAAATCTAGATAATTTAGTGTATATTAGTCATTAAATTTTTAAAAGATTCATCGTATATATTTTAAAATGGCATTTATTTCAGAACGAATGGAGTATGTACAACTTGCACTATGCTTTAACCCAACCGGCAGTAGGATTGGATTGTTCCTTTGGAGAAAGAAAAGGTCAGATGAGGACAGGGCTCCCGTACCGTCCGATCCAGGCGTTGGACGTCTCTAGAACCGGATGAGCAGTGTTGTTATAGTACTATGAACAATATTTTTACATAGTAAAAAATTGTACAGTTTTTTCTAGTTGATCTGGACCGTCTATTTTTTATTGGATGATCTAGCGAGGACTGCTTAAATTGCAGTACCTAAAGACTGCACAGGAGCCCTGTCGGTCAGATGCATCTGCAAATCATCCCCATCATGTGCTACTTCTGCGTTTGACTGCGTCCTTCGAGAGACCTTTTCCTTTTCACACCAGTTCTTTTCCCATAGTTTTAGGTGTCAGTTTGTCTTTAGTCTGATGTAACTTGCACTTTTCTTTTTTAACAACATCCTTGACGCTACTTTCTTCCTTTATGTATGCATGTACAATGCTCCAACATGTCCCGTGGCTCCCACTGTCCATGTATGATCGGATGTCCATGTCCAGACCTGGGGTCGGGCCGTCCTTTTTCAGGCCCGGCACCTCCACATGGCCAAGCACGGTATGGTCTAAATTTTGGACAGGTCGGATAGCATGGCACGATCTGATCCCTTGGGCCATGCTCTGGTCGGCACAGCTCGAAAAGCCCAGCACAATACTTTTTTCATTCTATTTTCCTCCTCTCTTTCTTCTCACTTCTTCTTTCTTGCTCCCTTTTTCTTCCCTCCGCATTCTCTCGATCTGTTCTCGACTCCCAACTATTTAAAGCCCTTTACCGTCGGGGCTCGCCTTGCACACTTCGCACTCTGTCTCGACTAAAGTGTGCGGTGGCGGAGTCAGGCGAGGCGTGCAATGTGAGCAGTGGTAGTTGAGGCGGCTCAGATCTGGGCAATTGCCGAGGCGACGGGCAAGGCAGTGGTCGAGGCAACTCAGATCTGGGCTAGGTGGCAACTGAGGAGGAGAGGGTTGAGGCAGGTCAGATCTAAGTAGCGATCGAGACAATGGGGGCTGAGATTGCTTAGATCTTGACGGCTGTTGATGTGCACTAGGGTTGTCCCGACCTTCTGATGAGAACGATACAATGAACCATAAGATCAGCGATCAAACAATCGCAACGTCACCACACGAGGCGAACAACCGAATCAAAGACCCGATCGATCCTTGAACCTGCTGCAACCAAGAACATGCAAAAACAAGGTGATAGCAATTTCAATCCAATAATCTCAACGAAAAACAAGGTGAGGTTCTGTTTCTCAACTCGGGTGGTCTAGTCGACACACACAAGATTGAGGAGGGACGCACACGGGGTCTACCAAAACACAACAAAACCTAAAAATTGAAGAACAGGGGTGAGAACCCAATATAAAGGGGTACCCACACAAGGGGGTGCGCCCAAGAGGGGTGTGGCAGCCAGGAAAGGGGCGCTGGCCAAAGGACGGGTGGAACCCTAAAAGTACATGGGCCTTGAGCCCAAAAGAAAGGTGGCGCAGCACCTGGAATTTCTGTTCCATGAGATTGTTATGTGATTTTCCTTCGCTACAGGAGGAATTTGGCCTCAGCATTATATCCATTGGAAAGGTTATCTCGATACCTTTCAAACGAGTTGTCGAACGTCGAAAACAGAGTTCGGATGTGGCCGTGGCGTCTGTTTGAAGTACTGCTGCTCCTGGATGGCCGAACCGGACTCGGCGACGAATTGGGCTTTATCTTGGGCGTTCCTTGGCGCGTGGGGTGTCCTCGGTGGATGTTCTTGGCGTGCTGGTCCAGCAAAGGTGGATGGAAAGGACTTGCTTCCGGATTAAGCCCTCTAGACATCGTAGACGAAGTAGCGGCCGAAACAGCGACGGTCGGGGACGAAGTAGCGGTCGTAGAAGAAGGGGCAGCGGTTGTATCCTTGGTTGGGATGTCCTCATCAGCTGTCAGGCGGTGGGGCTGAGGCGAGTAGCGATGGCTAAGGTAGGGAACCACGCCAATGATAGTCGAGGAAGGCGGAGTCGGCCAAGCACACATTGGCGGCAGCGGGCAAGCGTGACACTGTAGCACCGCCTTGCTATAGCAACCTCCATATTGCAGCAAACCAAATCTTCTATAAAAGGAGGGGCATTTGCTCCATTGCAATCAAGTTTTCGATATTCAGAACTATATATTCTTGTTGTAGGGTTTGTTTGAGATACAATTCTACTCCTACTAGAATTGGAAATTCACTTATTGGTTTCAAAACTTTCTTCTTTTCATAAACAAGAACTTCAGCCTGAATTGCAGTCCCTAGCATAGGCTACATTGTGTAAGGTTTGTCTTTATGGACAAAAGAGTACTTGTTTGACCTCTCTTGATGTGTGGTGTTGCGGTCGAACTGCCGCAAATGTCCCGACAGCAAGTGATATGCATGAATAGACATAGCATCGCACTCCACTATTCCACTTAATTACCTACTGAAAAAGGAACCTTAACATGGTGCGTAATTTTCAACTTACCAATATTATTTAACATTGCATGTAATGTGATGGAGGATGCCTCTGTATAAATAAACCCAAAGCTTGCAATAAATCTGATGAGGACATCACAACTACAAATATGACCACACCTGGTTAGACCGACTCCAACACGTCATTCATGGGCCAGAGATATCAAATCTATCACGTTCTAGAATCCAATTCGGCCTCCTGGGACAACATCGACATCAAATATGAATAACTTTTTGCATACGGACTCCGATTTGGGTGATCTTGGACTTGATGAAAAGCTTACAACAAGACCTTTCCAATGGGTCTAGTTTTAGCCCTAGATTCATTGTGGATCAGTCGAAATCATCAAAACAATGTACTATGATACTGTTTCGGGCCTTTTAAGTGTGTAGGGGGGCAAAGCCTAGGTTGTGTGCATCCCCCCTGGCTGCACACAACCCTAGCTCGACTCTCTCATGTCCCTCCGTCTCATATACTCAGTAGCCGCTGCTTTAGACACTTGGGTTTTTGTTGAGCATAGTTTTAACCTAGGGCCAAACTACATTGTCCTCTAAACATGTCGAACGACCGTCTATTGAGACTACTTCGCGGAACCCCACCTTTTGATCTATATATTCGTGAACCTCAATTCTTATTTGCAATTTCAGATTGCTTTTATCATATTCTTGCTTGTTCTTCGATTGATCGCAGGAATAGAATCTCGTGTTCAAGTTGATCGTGCTTCTAGTAAGGTCAATAACCCTCCGGAGTTGGTGTAGCGATTACTAAGGCAATTCGTTGTCATATGAGGTAGTCGGATCGTCAAGTCGTCTCTACCAAATCGATAGTTATTGTTTTTATCGAAATATCGTAACACCCTAAGCCTCATCAAAATCTTTACTGATGATGCCAATAAAAAAGATTAGAAGGTTGGGACAAACCTTCAGCCGGTGGTGGCCTTGGACTACCTACTTGGCACGAGGACCAAACCGTTCCTGATGAGGACATCACTACAACGGATATGACCATATTTGGTTGTGCCAACTCCAACACGTCATCCACGGGCCAAGAAGAGAGAGAGATAAAATCCATCACGTTCTGGAATCCAATTCGGCCTCCTGAGACAGCACCGACTTCAAATATGAATAACTTTTGCATACGGACACCGATTTGGGTGATCTTGGACTTTATTGAAAGCTTACAACGAGATCTTTCCAATAGATCTAATCCCAACTCCAGATTCATCTTCGATCAGTCATAATCATTAAAATAATACACTACAATACTGTTTTGCGCTGTTTCGGGCCTTGTAAGCGTGTAGGGGCCCAGGCCCAAGTTGTGTGCGCCACCCCCTTGGTTGCACACAACCCTAGGATGTCCCTCTCATGTCCATCCCTCTTATAAACTCAGTAGCCGTCGCTTTAGACACTTGGGTTTTGTTTGATTAGTTTAGCCAAGTGCAAACTTTGTTTCTTCAAGTTGTGCTGGACAGCCACCTTGTCAAGATCCTCAATAGAACCCAACCTTGATTTTGCATTCAATTCTTATTTGCAATTTCAGATTGCTTTTACTATTGTTCTTGCTTGTTCTTCGGTTGCTTGCAAGAATTGAACCTCGTGTTCAGGTTGATCGTGCCCACGGCATCGTCGTCGTACGTTGTAGTCGGATCGTCAAAGTCAATTCCACCAAATCGATAGTTATCGCTCTCATCGAAAGATCGGAACAACCTCACATCAGGTGGTATCAGAGCGCCAAGTTTCTCTGTGAGAGATTCTGTACCGTAGATTAGTTTTTGTTTTCTGTCCTGAATTGAAAATTACTCCACAAAAATTCAACCTTTAGATTCAATCTGTTATTTTAGTGAGTTTTGTTAGGTTTTGATCCATTAGAGTCCTTGTTTTAGTTGCTGATCATTTTTTCCTTCGGTAGCTTTTTTTAATCTGTCCAGTACTTTGTTTTGTTCATAACTTTCGCATACAAGCTCGGATTCTAGTGTTTTTGCACTTTTCTAAAACCTGGGAACAATCTCTACAAAAACCAAGTTGGGCATGGACTCAAATTCTGGAGCCAAATCTGTTTAATCTGGATGTCAAAGTTGGTGAAGCAAGTTGTACTTCCAATCCAGATCGGTTCGGTTTTTTTGATCATAATTCTCACATCCGAACTCCGATTGGAAAGTTTTTATACTTTCCTGAATCCTTGAAGAGTCCTCTACAAAAACGTTTTTGGGTGTCCTTTGTGTTTCGGAAACCTTCAACTGAATTTGATTCGGATTCGGAATCAGTCTCGCATGCTGAAATTGGGGGTATTCTGTGGTGTTCGGTTTTTGAGCCATAACTTTCACACCTGAGCTCCAAATTGCATGTTCTTGTACTCTTTTGAAAGCTGAGGATATAAGCTTCAATTCTTTCCATAGTGAACCTTCTAAATTCGGTCGTTTTGAAGCTTTAATCTAGGCAACAAATCTGCTGCCCTAGAAACATTGAATTTGGGTATCTTGTTTCAATTCGTGTTCTAGTTTTGTTCCTTTGAGTTGGTTGAGTCCAGTAGCATCCACAATCCATAAAACCCAAAAATATTAGTACACATACGTTTGGGAACCAATTCATCCTTTGCGAATACTTTGATCCCAATTGAGACTAGCTATTTGATATTGCTTAGGGCTGCTCTACTTGATATATTACATAATCTCGATTTATCATATCATACTATCTTGTGACTTGAGTTAGGGATTCTAAAACTTTGCTCAGACTAGTGTTGGCTGCAAGTCACCAAACGAAAGAAGAGAGAAAGAAAGAGCCAAAAGGCCAAAAAAAAGAAAAAAAGAAAGAAAGAAAACATAATAGTGGCCGGCAGCACTACATTGAGCGAAACCATAATTTGTGTTCATTAATTTTCAGATTGTGCAATTGTATTAATTAGTGAGCAATCTTGTGCCCTTTTACCTTTTCTGAAGCAATTAGCTAGTGTCTCTCCATAACTTATGCAACACGAGCTTTGGTGCTGAAAATTTTCTTATTTAGCTCATTCCATTGGTTGCATTAAGTTACATCATCTTTACGCGTGAGTTGCCTTGAAATTCACTCATATCTTTGAGATCGGCAACTAGGACTTGTGAATTCTAGTTTGGGTCATTACTTAACATTACAATAACTAGAATTACCAGATTGTATAGGAAAAAGTATAGCCTACCCAGCTCCACATATTCTACGCTCATACGTTTGTTCGGTCCCTTGGCAATCGCTTTATCCAAGCTTGGGAGAACTTTTGACACCGCCAACGGCCGACAACTCCTGCAGCACGGTAAGAACTTGTAAGAGCTTTTGTTAAGGCTTGAGAGTTGAGCGACTTTTCTCCACTTCCTAGTAGTTGATAGGGAATTACATAAACCTTTGTCTTTCCCTTTTTGCTACTAACCATGTTAGGTGACAAGAATTCACTTCATCATTCTCCACGCACAAAGGGCAATGCACGATTCACTAATGAGCGAATGTCGTTGCAAAAAGACCGTCTCTCGTCCATCGAACTACTTAGGGAGTTGCTAACACTACCCTTACTACTATTTTGTCTAGACTTGATGATATGCTTGCAGCTGCTGCCCTTGGAACTTCCAGTCCTCCGCCTCGTCTCCTAAGCACAATAATGGTGTACTACATGCACAATGGGTTCCCATTGCTGCTTCGGCTTCCCAGCATGGACCCGCTGCCTCGGTCGCCCCACCACACATCGCCACGGGTTCATCAACTGATGATGAACAAGGTAAAATCAAGTTTGAATTGCCTCGTTTTGGTGGAAAGTTCAATCCTAATGCATATATTAATTGGGAGATTGCGGTAGAGAAAGAATTTGCAAACTATGACTAATCTGAAAACCAAAAGATTAGTGCCGTAGTTCAAGTGTTAACGTCAGGTGCAATATATTGGTGAAAGCATATATCTAGACATGATAAAAAACCTAAAACTTGGAATAGCATGAAAAGACTTATGAGAAATTATTATGTTCCTGAATATGATGCTGAATATTTGCTTACTAAACTTCAACGCTTAAAACAAGATTCTAAAACTGTTATAGAATACTTTCACGATTTGCAAAATTGTTTGTTGCATTGTGGTTTACAAGAATGTGAAGAAGCTACTGAGTTTAGGTTCATACGTGGACTTAATCATGAAATTCAGGATGTTCTTGTTAATGAAACATATATTTCTCTTTCAGACTTGATTAAATATGCCTGTATAGCTGAAAACATGCTTGCTGAATCTTTGAAAGAGCCTTTAACTTCATTTGAGGTGCCCATTGTTGCACCTTCTGTTGTAGTTAACATTTTACAGAAAAGTGAGCACCATCGGGAGAAGGATGAAGAAGAAGATGTGCAGAAAGAGGAGATCTTGGCTGCTCCATACGTATGTGAAGAGTTGGAAATTGAAGTTGCACCTACAACCACTGAGAATGATTTAGAAGGTAATGTAAAAGGTATGGACTGTATACATGGTGAAAATCATTTTGGAGAGATAAAACTGTCCATGAATCATACTATCTTAGAGCAACTATTAATGGAACCCATTGCTGATTTGCTTGCTATTCCTGATGATAAAGAAGAGTTGTGTGATAATGCTTCACTTATATCCACGCCACAACTAGTGAATGAACATGAAACATTTATATTTGAATTAAACACTTGCGCTGAACATAAACATGTTATTCACATTGCTAGTGAAGAAGATGAGCTTAAATTGATGACTTCTTTAAATACTTTAGGTTACATTGAATTTGATATTCTGTGTGATCTAGATAGTTTCAAGGAGAAGTTTTTTGTACATTCTGATTTGCCATGGTTATCGCGAAATATTTTTCATGTTGTTGGCAAATATAATGATAAAGGAGAGTACAAAGTGTATAGAGTATACATTTGTTCAGATCTGAAACCTCCACATCCTATGCAACAATGTGATCAATTTGATAATTCTAATATCATATCAAGTACCCCTAATTTCAATTATAATCCATATGATAGTTTTCAAGAAAGGGAGTGTTTGGGTGATTGTGATTCACAAGCCATTGATTTGATCACAAAAGATATGCATGTTGCTTTGCTCTTTGTCACGACTAACATTTTGCAGGAGAATGTGATGGAATCGAGGACGACTCCAATTCAAGAAAGGGAGAATGATGAGACCATGCTCGTCTTGGAAATGACCAACGCGATATCAGTTTGGCGACACTTCATGGCATCCTCTGCATCGTCTATATCTACTAGGATGGCTTTCCTTCATAGAGAGGAGGAATCATCTAAGAGTGCTAGCATTCATCAAGCCTTTATATGCTGGAAAGAAGTGTTGAGCTATGTGGATAATTATCAGGACGAGCTAAAAGATGAGCATGAGTCGAGGACGACTCAAATTCAAGAAAGGGAGGATGATGAGGACATCACTACAACGGATATGACCATATTTGGTTGTGCCAACTCCAACACATCATCCACGGGCTAAGAAGAGAGAGAGATCAAATTCATCACGTTCTGGAATCCAATTCGGCCTCCTGAGACAGCACCGAATTCAAATATGAATAACTTTTGCATACGGACTCCGATTTGGGTGATCTTGGACTTGATTGAAAGCTTACAACGAGATATTTTCAATGGATCTAATCCAAATTCCATATTCATCGTGGATCAGTCAGAATCATCAAAACAATACACTACAATACTGTTTTGCGCTATTTCGAGCCTTGTAAGCGTGTGGAGGCCCAAGCCCAAGTTGTGTGCGCCCACCTTGGCTGCACACAACCCTAGGATGTCCCTCTCATGTCCATCCCTCTTATAAACTCAGTAGCCGCCGCTTTAGACACTTGGATTTTGTTTGATTAGTTTAGCCAAGTGCAAACTTTGTTTCTTCAAGTTGTGCTGGACAGCCACCTTGTTAAGATCCTCAATAGAACCCCACCTTGATTTTGCATTCAATTCTTATTTGCAATTTTAGATTGCTTTTACTATTGTTCTTGCTTGTTCTTCGGTTGCTTGTAGGAATTGAACCTCGTGTTCAGGTTGATCGTGCCCACGGCAAGATCAATAACATTCCGGAGTTAGTTTAGCTATTGCTAAGGCGCATCGTCGTCGTACGTTGTAGTCGGATCGTCAAAGTCGGTTTCACCAAATCGATAGTTATCGCTCTCATCGAAAAATCGGGACACAACCTCACATCAGTTCCGGATCAACTTTTGACTGTGGACAAATGACAAAGTCCAAAGGCGACGCCTTTCGGTCTAGAAGCATGCTGCCTTGCACCATCTTGCCCAAACTTACGCCTATATCTACAACACAAAATAAATTAATCAAAAAATGTGAAAATGGTTACACAACCTGCACCAATGGTAAGACAAATAGAATGTGATTGGACTTACTAAGAAAAGTCGACATCAAGATCATCGTCGCTAGATTCCATTCCAGAAGTACCTGACAAAGGCCTTCATCAAAGGAGAGAATAACCGAGAAGGATACAAAATAGAGAAAGAAAACTCAAGATTAGAATATTGTCATTTACATATTAGGTCTTCTATTGGGAGATAAGTAAATGTGAAGTGCAGCAATCACTTCTTCATTTGAGGCCGCCTGTAAAGAGCTCTTTCACCATCATATCTCCTAATATCCTCAAATCTTGTGCTCTTGTTGAATACTGGTCGACTCTATTATTATTGTTGACAGTTAGTCATTATAGACCAAGAACCTTCAGCATCAAACAATCATACAAATACTAATGATTAGAAAGAGCAAGAAATTACCCATTCATTAACGAATTCCTTGGCTAGTTTTGTATTAGCGGTAGTGTTGTCATCAGATTTTGACAAAAACAAAATGACTTGTATATGCATCACGGGATAGAGTTAGTAGCTACTACACAACAGATAATCTGAAAACGAACCTTCCAGAATACGATAAAGAAGAATTATACATTTCCCATACCACTTTTCCTAAGCTGCTCCCTTATGTCATATTAACCCAAACCAATGGGAAACTCGATAAAAATAGACACAAGCCTCTTATAAGAATCACTACTACAGAAAAGTTTATCACAGACGATTCGGAACCGTCATCACAGACGATTTCCCGGACCGTCTGTAACCATGTGTCAGTGATGTTACGGCATATCACAGACGGTTTCTAAACCGTCTGTGATAGAATATATCACAGACGGTTTTAAACTAAAATTGTCTGTGATATTATCATATCACATACTGTTTTATTTAAAAACCGTCTGTGATGTTATGATATCACAGACGGTTTTTGTTTGAAACCGTCTATTACATCATTACATCACATACGATTTTAGTTGAAAACCGTCTGTGATGTGATAATATCACAGACGGTTTTTGTTTGAAACCGTCTGTTACATCTTTATATCACAAACTGGTTTTAATTAAAAACCGTCTGTGATAAAACTTCCAACAGGCAACCATTAATCTATTTATTGGCTAGCCTCAGGAAATGCTAGTCACACCCTCTGGAAAAAAGCAGATTATAGAATAACTAAACTCATGTTACAAAAACATTACAATTATTTCAGAAATAAACTCAGATATATTAACCAAATGTAACTCAATAGCATTAACCAATTAATCGAATACACAACTACAATTTACAAATCCACAACACAAGTTTGACAATTAACCCAAATGGTAATTTAGAAAAAATACGACTCCTCAAGTTATACGGCAGCGTGGAACTCGCCTTTTTTGTGTAAAACTTGACTGAGCAAGAAGGCACAAAGCTGGCCTCGAATTCGCTCCAAATTGGCCTCTTCCAACGCAGTTGTTACCCGATTGGGCGTTTTCTTAGTGACAAGGAGTTCCATGTTGTGGCAAACGTAAAATCCACAACAGTTATTTCCCTTTCCCTACTGGTGGCACTGCAAATATAGATTTGGTTAGTTCCAGAATCATTATTACATAGTTTACATAGGATTATTGTGTACAGCGGTTACCGGAAACTTAAAATCGTGATTCAGCTTCGCCCTGTCCTTGCCAGAAGGCCCTCCATAATATTTTTACACTTTGAACGCGCTACGTGATTGCAATAGGTTAGCCTCAGCTATTCCAGGAGAAACATACACGTTTGAACAACCTACATGACCATGTTATCTTTGGAGGAAATGTGATTAATTACCTGGTGATTAATTTTGAGATAGGTTGTAAGTCGTGGCGCTACTCTGTAAGGAATCAAGGTAAATAACCCGATTCGTCGATGGATGAATTACAATGAGAACCCAATGAAACCTATACAGGTATGTCGGTATGGTCAATTAACAGAACAGAGTTGCGAGCATAGTGCAAATCAAACTAGCACTTACCCTGGGTTGTGGGGTAAAAGTATGAACTCTTTATCTTTTTGAGCCGCCAAGGCCTCTCCGACGTATTTATCGACAAATCCGTAATCTTTGTCCATTGTTTGCTTGGAGACTATGTGTGGGTCCAGAAAACCCACCGGTTGTTCGTTCTTCCTCACTTCCTGGATCATGTATCTAAATATACGAAAGCATTGAGTCATATATATATATATCACTTTTATCGATATTATACGAATGTAGAATGTGAATGCACACACTTACAATGTCCAGCATCTCAAGAGCGCGGCGTCGAGGGCATCGAGGTTGAAGACGTCAAAAAGGTCATTGAAGTCGACTGTGAAGAATCCCCCCGATGACTCATTGAATAGATGCTCATACTTGAAGCTGACCGATATACTCGTTATGCGGTCTTGCACTGGCTTTTTAGCCTGTTGCATGCACCAATTCTGCAATCTGACGCAAGCAATAGAAAGGTTCTTCATGCGCTCTCCTGTTACAAAAGGCTCTCCTAGCTGGTATACTCGAGCCAGGGGGGCAATTGGATAGTCCAATTTCTTCGTGATCTGCTTCTCTTTGCCCTTGACTTTTTTTCTGCCATAAGGAGTCTGCACGGGCGACGAGTGGGCACCATCCAACTGAATGTCCTTTGATGCAGGGGGCACGGGAGCCGATTTGGTGCTCTGCTTAGGTGCATCATCTGGCTCAGGCAGTTGGGGAAGCTCCGGTGATGGAGGATGGGGAAGCTCCGGTGATGGAGGATGGGCGTCCAGGGAGATGTCGCTACTGGGCCACTGGATAAAACTGTGAATGGCGTCCCCCAGTGTCACAATCTCGTCGTTTGGGGGCATCGGAAGTGGGACGGTCTTGAAATTATCGTTTACACCGTCCACACTAACCTTCGTGAATCCCTGTGCCACAAGGGTGCCGTGCACCAGCGCCCCTTCAATAAACGGATACGCGACCCCCGAAGCAGCCGGAATAACAGTGGCACCATGGACAAGTCTCACTTGGAGAGTGCACCGCGTGGCCACCTACATAACGGTACACAGTTAGCTACTGTGTCCAACAGCTATTTGTATGGAGCATTCAAGACATATATATAAGTACCTTGATGTCACAGACAGGAGATTTCCCATGTTCAGCTGTGGGAGTGGCGGACGCACAGCTGCTCTTTTTGGTAGTGGGGCTGATTTGCCCACATACATCTGGGACTTGCGCAGGCTGATTATTGAGCCTTTCCTCGAAGCATTTTATCTTATTGTTAAATTCTTCTCTTAGTCTTTCCTCAATCCTTTGTACCAGTCGTTCCTCTTGCTCTACTCTGGTTCTCTTCCTACTGCGGTATTTGTCTGAGTCGCCTGGAAATCCTGACTTCCAAGGAACAAAAACCCCAACGCCTCGCGTGCGACCAGGGTGTTCCTTGTTTCCCAAGGTTGTGGAGAGTACATCTTTCTCCCTGTCTGGCAAAAAAGTGCACTCGGAAGATTGTGTACTCAACGCTACCTGCAAGATCTCGAAAAGTTAATTCACTTACGAAATTACGGACTAATTACGTACAAAATTGGAAGTCCGATATCTTACCAGTCATTGACAGACTTCCTCGTTCGCGGGGTTTGTAAAGGAGACGGTGCCGGAAGACGTTGCACTTGACCTTGCTCTCAGCCAGTCTCTGGCGCGTCGGTCAACGATACATGCAAATGGCACACAGGCGTCCTCGTCCTCCCTCTCCCATTGGTCCCTCTTCCCCGCGTACCCAGCGGTGCCAAGTCTGTGGGGGTGGGTGCTCCTTGCCTGCAGGGCCTTGTGGCTTCACTTTGACACACGAATTCATCCTTCGTCTTCGACTCAACAAAATTTTGCCATATATCCTTAGTAATGAACCCGTACTTAGAGAAGGGAGTCCTGTCCTTATTGACATATTCCTTGACAAGGGTGCTCTTGAAATTCTTCCACGCCTTTCCCGCCACTAGCAGTGCATACCGTCGCACTAAAATCACAAAGTCTTCTGGGATATCGAACGAAGACATAATTTCTGTCACCAAGTCGTTGCAGCTCTCATCAGTCAGCGACTTCCAGGATGGACATGTGATGGGGACCCGTTCCCGTGCGACTATCCCGCACAATGTCCTAAATGCATTCACCGCCTTTCTTGGTTCGGTGGGGGCCCCATCCTTTCGATCAACCGCTGTGATGGTATATCGTTCCGTGGGCCTTTTATTTGCTCCTCTTGGACCTCGAGGAGTTTTTCTTTTCGGTGACTCATCACATCCTTCAGACGGCGAATGAGGGGACACCATCTTGCAATCTAGGCTGGTTGTCGTGGCACAACAGGAAAGAAAAGTAAACAAACATGGAAGGCTACCAATTGATAGCTGCTTTTATTTAATGGGTATAAAGGTAGTTCAGAGAAGGTAAGTTGAGAGAAGCAATTCATGATATTTTAGTTATAAGTTCTCATAAGTAATGTCTAACTTGATCTCTGACACTAGTCTGGATCACACCATGCATAGTTGGCTTGAGTAATCTTGTTGTAGTTGCTAAATCGAATATGCCCAAAAATGAACAACGAGATATTGTTGTAGTTGCTAAATCGAAGTGAATTTCTCTCATAAATAAACACAACCACTTAATCTAGGCTGGTTATCGTGGCACAACAGGAAAGAAAAGTAAACAAACATGGAAGGCTACCAATTGATAGCTGCTTTTATTTAATGGGTATAAAGGTAGTTCAATGAAGGTAAGTTGAGAGAAGCAATTCATGATATTTTAGTTATAAATTCTCATAAGTAATGTCTAACTTGGTCTCTGACACTAGTCTGGATCACACCATGCACAGTTGGCTTGAGTAATCTTGTTGTAGTTGCTAAATCGAATATGCCCAAAAATGAACAACGAGATCTTGTTGTAGTTGCTAAATCGAAGTGAATTTCTCTCATAAATAAACACAACCACTTAATGGACAGTCATACACCTCACCAGGGATGGATTGAGGAATAGCAAAAGGGCCATTAATGCACACCAACGGAGAAAGCTTGGTCAAGGTGTTTCACAAGCAATCGGTGGAGAGAATGACGTGTACACTGGCCATAGGAAATGAGGACAATGTGGTGACGAAATGTGGAGATCGTCAGCGGAGATAAAGTGCACATTGGCACTTTGGAAGTGATAGGGAGGTGCACCGTGCATGTGGTTGGATCTAGATGTCATTGGCAGCGAGTTGTACAACACCAAAGGCTGGAACGACGATCAGACTGTTGGTTTTAGCTCAGATCAGCGAACATGTATGATGACAAAAAACATAACCATAAGAATTCATGAATACAAGTATAATTATTTTGGTGGTGCGGCATAACAAGTATCTTTTCTTATTTTCATGTTTGCTTTCTTACCAACCTCAGAACTACCTAGAAATTTATACCCTTAATCTATAGATCTAAGAATCCATCCCTTATCGGCACTTACCGAGCGAAAATCGATGGGGAGGCGTCGGCGAGGGTGCGGCATCGGTGATGGGGAGGGGTCGGCGAGGGGGCAGCGTCGGTGATGGGGAGGCGTCGGCGAGGGGGTGGCGTCGTCGATGCAGAGGGGTCGACGAGGGGGCGCCGTCGGCGAAGGGGAGGCATCGACGAGTTGGGGCGGAGACAAATACTTAGGGTTTTGAGCGCGTGAGTGGAAGAGTAGAGAATGAATGATCTGCCAAAGTGGCCTTTTTATAGGTCTCCCATATCACAGACGGTTCTATACTAGAACCGTCTGTGATATTTTTATCACAGACGGTTCTAGATTAGTACCGTCTGTGATATTATTTTATCATATATGGTTCTATACTAGAACCGTCTGGGATAGTTTTATCACAAACGGTTCTATTATAGAACCGTCTGTGATGAAGATTGACACAGACCTTCATTGCTAAGGTAAATCCAAAGTTTGGCCTTCTTGACATAATGTATACTTCAGTTTGTGCGAGCAATATCAGTAAAGGAAAGGAAACTATTAAATAAATCAGATGCATATATACACAAAGTTGTTTTTAATTTCGAGCATCTCATTACAAACAACTCTATTATCTTCTAGAGTACACTTAAAATCATAACTCCACTTGCTTATTCTTTTGTATAAAAATTAGCCCTTCATGATGATCGATGCGTGTGTAGCTAGCTTCTTCGGGTTGTTCTTCCTGGACTGTGATGCTCTTTCCGATAGGAGGCAACTCTTCGAATTGATTGTATTCTTCCTCATCTACTACATTCTCTACTCCGACAATCCTCCTTTTTCCCTAAAGAACTACATGTCTCTTCTTGTTGGACGGGTCGATTACATAGAATACTTGAACAGCTTGGTTAGCGAGTACGAATGGTTCATCTTGGTATCCGACGCGTGTGAGGTCGACAGTAGTGACACCGTATTTGTCAACCTTCACATGCTGGAGGTGGACTCAACGACACTGAAATAAGGGGATCTTGAATAGTACATAGTCGAGCTCCCAAATCTCCTCTATGAACCCATAGTAGGAGCTCGTTGACCCAACGGTGTTGAACGATCTATCGCATACACCGCTATTCTGGTTTGTGCTCTTCATATCCTGATCTCTCGTGTAAAATATGTACCCATTTAAGTCGTATCCTTTCCATGTTACAACTGTAAATGTTGGCC
The DNA here is from genome assembly GCA_036346275.1 of Otatea glauca. NCBI lineage: Eukaryota > Viridiplantae > Streptophyta > Magnoliopsida > Poales > Poaceae > Otatea > Otatea glauca. Next base: position 30,718,762 of record CM070721.1, on the reverse strand, counting down.
CTTTTGCCAACCATGTGAGCGTATCACCTAACGAGGTCCCAGTGATGGGTCGCTCCTTCAGCCATCTGTTAAACTGAAGGTTATACTGTCTCGTGATCCAAGACTCTTGCCGCGTCAGATTCTCTTGCCGTAGCCAGTGCTTATGCTCGTTGATGTACGGGGACACTACAGCCATGTGTTGTAAAACCGTGAAATGAGCTTGAGCATAGGAAGCTGGATCAAGCGTGATTGCTTTCCTTCCGATGGTCCTGATGCCCTGGAGTCTCCCCTCATGGCGAGATCGAGGCACACCTATTGGTTCGACCTGAGCCATGTAATCGACGCAGAACTCTATGACTTCTTCGGTTGCATAACCTTCGACAATGCTACCCTCCGGCCGAGATCGATTCCGTACGTAGGACTTGAGAATTCCCATATACCTCTCAAATGGGTACATGCTACGTAGGAACACGGGCCCGCATATCTTTATCTCTATCACAAGGTGAACAATGAGATGGACCATGATATCGAAAAACGGCGGAGGGAAATACATCTCAAGATTACATAGAGTCATCACCACCTCAGCCTGCAGTGCATCTAGTGCTTTGGGATCGATGACCTTCTGTGCAATTGTGTTAAAGAAATAACACAGCCTCGTGATTGTCTCCCGGACCTTGACTGGCAAAATACTTCTAATTGCCACAGGGAGCATTTGTGTCATCAGCACATGACAATAATGAGACTTCATGCCAATTAATTTCAAATCTTGCATCGAAACAAGTCTCTTGATGTTAGAGGAGTAACCGGAAGGAACATTCACACCATGCAAGCACCGCACGATCAGATTCTCTCACCTTAGACAAAGTGTAACAAGCGGTGTTCGCAGATGTTCACCAGATTTGTCTCTTTCGGTGCTAACTCAGGTCTTATGCCCATATTGACCAAGTCAAGGCGTGCATTGATACTATCCTTTGATTTGCCTTTAATATTCAATAAGAGACCAATCAAGCTATCACGGACATTCTTCTCCCACGCATCATGTCGATGCAAAGGTCGAACTTCTAGGTGCTCCCAATAAGGTAGGTCCCAAAATATTGATCTCTTCTTCCACGTGCTCTTCTCACGGGACCTCGATTTACACCCCTTTCCAAACGCAACATCCAAGTTCTTAACCATATCATGGATATCTATCCCACTTAAAGGCTTTGGAGCTAAACCGTCTTCGCTCGCTCCATCGAATTGTTTTTCATTTTACGGTAGGGTGATTCCTCCGAAGGAACCTACGGTGATGCATGTAAACAGTTTTGCGAGTGATTCACCACACACTCTCGGTATTGTCTAAGCAGTGAGTGCAGGTTTTGGTTCCTTTTGTACTCGGCCCGATAGGTTACCAAGGGCAGGGTAATCATTTATGGTGCGTAACAAAATGCGATTGCAAAGTGAAGTTCTCTCGCTTGTACGCATCAATACTGCACTCGAACCCATAGTGTTTTCAGATCTTCCACCAATGCTGCTAGGTACACATCAATATCGCTCCCTGTGTTGTTTCGGTCCTTGGATAAGTACTGACAACAAAATGTACTTGCGCTTCATACACAACCAAGGAGGAAGGTTGTAGATACGAGATTCACGGGCCAAGTGCTATGCCGGCTACTCATGTTACCGAAAGGATTCATTCCATCTGTACTCAATCCAAACCTTATATTCCTCGGATCCTCACCGAATTCTTGAAACCTCCTATCGATGTTTCTCCATTGGATGGAATCAGCAGGGTGCCTTAGCATTCCATCGTTCTTACGCTCCTCCGAGTGCCAACGCAACAGTTTTGCCTCATTTGGGTTCGCAAACAAATGCTTCAAATGAGGAATTATAGGCAGATACCATGCCACCATAGCAGGAGGTCCTTTCATCACCTGGATGCCCTCACTTTCATCATTCGAATGACTCTTACGTTTGTACCGGGATGAGTTGCACACATGACATATGTGCAAGTTCGCGTACTCTTGGCGGTACAGGATACAGTCGTTCGGACATGCATGTATTCTTTCTACATCCATTCCCAAGGGACAAAGAACCTTCTTAGCTTTGTAGGTGGTTGTCGGCAACTCGTTTCCCTCGGGAAGCATGTCCGCCAATAAACGTAATAATACTGTGAAACTCTTATCGGACCAACCGTTGCTTGCTTTCAATTTCAGCAGTTCAAGCACGGATGACAACCTTGTGTATTTCGACTTGCAGCCTGGGAACAAAGGTTTCTCCGAGTCCTCTATCAAGCCCCAGAATTTACCATATTCTCTATCATCACGGTTCCCTTCTACATCGCAAAGATCGATTGATTATCTTCCTGCAACCTATCCTCATCGGAACCACAATCGGTATGACCATTCGACATATCATTGACTTCGTCGACCATGTTAGTGCCTGCTTCCTATATCTCCTGCTCTTCACCGTGACTGGTCCAACATGTATACCCCGTTTTGAAACCCCTCATAATCAAGTGTGCTTCAATCTGCGCAAAGTTTCAAACATCTTGATTCTCACATCAATGCACGGACAAGACATAAACCGCCCTCTTATTAAACATATCCTCTCTCGCAGCTCTTCTAAAAGCGGAGACGCCATTAATGTACTCGGCACTCACACGGTTCTTAGTGTACATTCATCTTCGGTCCATCTACGCCAAGCATATAGCATTAATTAGTGTTAATGCAAGTAAAACCCATTACTACCCTTACATAGAAAGAACACATGAATCTACAAGCTAAATCTAAAAAATCATCAAATTCTATCCTTACCAAGCAAGATCTTCAATATACTACAATTAGACACCGTTACTAACCTTAGATCACCAAAATCAAATGGATCCTCAATCACCCTTCAAAATCAACGGTCTTCTTTTACCAAATCGCCTCACAGCCACACAGCCGCAGCCAAATAAAAATAGATCCCGAAACCCTAAAATGCACCAAGTGGCTCAGGCCTCTGTATTTTATATTGCTGATAGAAATCTCAGATGGTTTTATAAAAAAACGTCAATGATAAACATAGCATTCCAGACGATTTTATCATAAAACCGTCTGTGATATATCACATACGGTTTTATTACAAAACTGTTTGGGATAATACGTGATATTACAGACGGTTTTATAAAATAACCGTCTGTGATATCTTCACAGACGGTTTTTCACTAAAACCGTCTGTGATATTGATGTATATCATTGACGGTTTTTGTAGAGTACCGTCTGTGATAATGTCACTGACGGTTTCAATATAAAACCGTCAGTGATATTATTCGTCAAAGACGGTTTTGAGGAACCGTCTGTAATGAGTCGTGTAATATAAGCCTTTCTGTAGTAGTGAATGTAAGTCATGAGGAATGACAAAGTCATAATCACAACAAAGTAAAACTGTGTTCTTACGCTAAAACTAAGTTCCATAGTACAAAAGGGAAAAAAGGAAAGCAAGTTTTGTTACATCGGTTAGTAACCTCAGAATAGCAATCGAATATTCATATTCGGCAAACTTCCATCTGGTAAAGGTTCAAGGAAGATTTTTAGAAGAGCGTGTATTCCATGATCAAGGAATTATTGCTGAAATTCTTCCTGCAAAAAAGACATATGAAAAAAATAACTACAGCATCTGAGCAACTAAGAATGAATACATGTGGATAATGCCAAGGAAAGTACCCATCATTGTCACTGCCATAACGGCCAGCTGGGTAAACCCCACTATCATCAACGAAGCTATCACCATCTACAGATCTAACACCTTCTTGATCACCCTGTTCCACAAGAATACAATGTTAGCAGAGCATGCAATCTGTCCCAGATTACGAAAATAGCAGGTCAAAGAGGAATGTGAAGCTAAATAAAACAATGCAACAACCCTAACCAATACTAAAAATCGAACTTAATATGCCAAACAGAAGATTCCACATTAAATATAAACTACAGCACCGCACATACCATCCTGAGTAAACAATTTTCCCTAGAATTAAAAATTGCTAGAAATGATGGGCTGAGAGCACAAGAAAGCTCAATAATCATGAAGATGAGTAACTTATCAGCAAACAAGCCAGACACTGCCATATCGTCTAAAAGTAAGATATTCTCCAGATAGACATCAATAGAGCAGTCTTCTAATCATATCTATGTATCATCCTTAGAAATAAGACATGAGTGTAAATCCAGAAGAACCATAACAGATCAAAGAAACAATTTGATATCCTATGGGAGGAAAGTCAAAAGCTATCGCAATTGTCTCATAAAGCCAAAGCTTTCTCTGCAAAATTAAGCCAATAGCATCTGGGTGGACCAAGAACAAATGCATTTCAAGGAGCTTAACCATGACTAATTCAATAATAACCAAGCGCCAAATTCATATCTCAATAAACTGAAACCATGCAGCAAAGGCCAAACCAATTGATCAAACAAAAACAATCGACCAAAGAAAAATGCGCTGATAAAGATGATTTGGTGAGATAATATCTAACCAACTGATTGGTAATAGAAAGAGGTAACAATAATATACCATATACAACCCTATTCTGGTGCTAAGAAGCTGTCGGAACACCTCTACCTGAAAGGCACAAAGAAAACAATACTTGGCAGTTCATATTATAAAAAAATTAGCATATATCTTTTTATTCCGGCAAAATAGAAAACAATAAGATTTTAAATGAGCAGCAAACTAATGATCATACTGTGTTTAATGAAAGGAACATACATATTCACAACATTGAACAAGGATGTGAAGGCTGAGAAAGGAATGTTATGTTATTGACAAGGCAGGGTTAGAGACCATACCGAATTCCCTTTTAGCATTTAGAGAGACAGCTGCATCTTTCACCTATGGAGTGACAAAGGAAAAAATTCAGTGAACCATACTACAAAACATGGTAAAGAAAACATGCTTCTTATTCTGCAAAATATAGCAAGTTAGGGACATGGAGGTAGCGAACTGTAATGAAGACCCAACCTGAAATAAGCTCAATTATAAATTATAATCCATGCACAGTCTGTGCAGTATAGTATCTTAAAGTAAGCTCCTATCTCCTTGCACTTACCAGATCTTCTTCGCCCAAAAAAAAGGCGGAAAGATCATAAAACCCTAGCTGCTGCAGGGATATGTTGACCTATATCTGACATCCAAAGCATTCCACAAAACAAAATACAAGGCGAAAAGATCATATATAATATCGTAGTTACTGTATGGAGGCAAGCAAAAAGCGCCTGCTCGGCGTATCTTCACTTTGTATGCATCTACCTCTAGGAACGTGGTCCTCCATTGCACCCAAATTAATACAAACAGAAAACATAAATTTCCTCTTACACTGCGCGAGAGCCGATCTCGGTCGCAGGAGACGACCTCGCCGCCGGATCTGAGCGTAATGTGCATGTGGTGTCGAAGATTGGGCCGAACAAAATAATACTCCTCGAATTACTCGAATATAATTCTTCCCTTCGATCTCAATTTTCTGTCTGTACACCTCATTCACAGAACTACATCGATCAATGGGAAGTAAGGAAAAAAGAATCAAACGAAAAAAGAATCCAGATATATAAATTTCACTTATCGTATATATAAATTTTACTATTTACATAGAGCTTCAGCAGCATATGTAATATACATAGTAATATATATATATATATATATATAATAAAATCTATACGTGTAGATAGTAAAATCGGCACGAGTTGTAATACGCGCAGTTGCAGATGCCTCTGGCTGGCCACATAGATCCATCCGTCGTCTAGTGTAATATCATACGTACTAGCCTCTTGCTCGCCAGGCCAGCCAGCTAGCAGATGAGATTCCAGATCTCGAGCATCATTTATGTATGGTAAGTATGTACGTATACTCTCTAGCTTAGCTAGCAACAGCTGGTGCATGTATCGGCGAAGTTGCGACGGGTGAAGGCGAGCTTTCGTCTGATACATCACAACTTCACGAGTGCACGCACTAGTGGACACTCCGTTGATTTTAGTATCTATAATAACATTTACGATCGTTTATATAATATTTTATTATAGAATCAACAAATAGAGTTAGATTCTTTTTCTGACAGTTCACTTCATTTCGGTTTAGTAACATCTTGTATAATAGCTAGTAATATGTTATTTTCTAGATAGTAAAAGATAATATATCTTGTGTAAAATTCATGAAAATAACATCTAAAAGTTTCAAAAATTCTCAAAAAATTACCATAAATAGGGAAGATGAGATTCTACATCCTGTAAAATTTGAAAATCAAAATCAATCTTATTTGAAATATATGAAATTGAGAAGCGCTAATTAGTGATAAATAGTAAATTTGTCCTTTTCATATCCTTCCACTGCGAGTAAGTTTAGTCTTCAAATTTTACATGGTTGCACAAACTCACATCCCGAACATATGGTAATTTTTAAGAATTTTTTAGAACTTATGCATATAGTTTTCACGGACTTTACACGATAAATGCGGTTTACTGCCAAATGACTGATATGTACAGGATTTTACTACTGAACAGATGATTAACATTTTTACGAATGGTCCTGAATTGATTTTATCATCTATTACAGTAACGTTTACGATCATCCATATAATATTTTACTATAGGGTCGACAAAATAGGGCTAGGTTCTTATTCTGATAGTTTACTTTATTTCGGTTTAGTAACATCATGTGTAAAAGCTAGTAACATGTTATTTTCTGGACAGTAAAAGGCAACATATCATGTGAAACCATTATTATCGTGTAAAATTCATTAAAATCACATGTACAAGTTCTAAAAAATTCTCAAAAAATTAACATATGTAGGGAAGGTGAGATTCTACATCCCTATAAAATTTAAAGACCAAAATTAATCTCATTTGAAAGATATGAAATTGACAAGTGCTAATCAATGATGAATAATAAATTTGTCATTTTCATATCTTTCAATTGCGAGGGAGTTTGGTTTTCAAATTTTATAGGGTTGTAGAAGCTCACATCTCCTACATATGATAATTTTTGGTAAATTTTTTAGAACTTGTATATATAGTTTTCACGGACTTTACACAATAAAAGTGGTTTACTGCAAAATGACTGATCTGTAGGATATGTTGTAGATGTAGTAATTTCATGTTGTAGATATAATAATTTCTGTTACCTGTTAGTAAAATTACTGTTTAATAGCAAGACTTATATCATTTTGTTCCTCTCGTCGTCCGTAATCCACTGATGAAAACCATTTGCAAATCGGAGCTACCGATAAAAAGATATGGCTAAAACAAAGAGAAAATAGATTCATGTACAAACTACAAAACACATTAACTAGTTGGTTTGACCACGTAACTGATTTGCCAGTAAAATCATCGGTTATTCTCTAGTAAAATATATTCATGATTTACTACCGGGTTGTATTTCTCATTATGGTGTTGTTTGCATGCACTTCTCTGGCTGGAGCGCAGAATAGCTATTCTATGATTAGGAGTAGAATAGTGCTACACTACTACAGAAAGGCTTATATTAGACGCCTCATCACAGTCGGTTTCTCAAAACCGTTTGTGACGATTAACATCACTTACGATTTTATATTGAAACCGTCAGTGATATCATCATAGACGGTACTCTTCAAAAACCGTCAGTGATATACATCAATGTCACAGACGGTTTTATAATAAAACAGTCTATGATAATATCTCAGATAGTTTTATAAAAAAACAGTCTATGATAGCAGGTTTTATCCCAGACGGTTTTATAGTAAAACCATCTGTGATATATCACTGACGGTTTTCTAATAAAACCGTCTGGGATACTATGTTTATCATTGACGGTTTTTGTATAAAACCGTCTGTGATATCTCTCAGCGATATATAATACAGAGGACCGAGCCACTTGGTGTATTTTAGGGTTTCGGGATCTATTTTTCATTTGGTTGCGGCTCTGCGGCTGTGAGGCGATTTGGTAAAAGAAGACCATTGATTTTGAAGGGTGATTGAGGATCTATTTGATTTTGGTAATCTAAGGTTAGTAATGGTGTATAATTGTAGTATGTTCAAGATCTAGCTTGGTAAGGACTATGGGAAGCTTCATCACAGACGGTTTTATAATAGAACCGTCTGTGATGTTATCTTTCATAGACGGTTTTAATACATAACCGTCTGTGATCAAAAACTATCGTAGAAGGTTCTAATATAGAACCGTCTGCACTAAAATTCTATCACAGATGGTTCTACTGAAGAACTGTCTATGATGTTATTATAACAGACGGTTCTATATTAGAACCGTCTGTGATAGGGGAGCCCTATAAAAAGACCACTCTTACAGTCATTCATTCTCTACTCCAGCGCTCATAACCCTAGCTTGGTTTGTCTCGCGAGCCCCGACGTCGCCTCCTCGCCAAGGCTGCCCCATCCCCGACGCCGCCTCGTCTCCCATTTAGGCGCCTCCCCCCGACCTCGACGCCGCCCCCTCACCGAGGCCGCGCCCTCCCCGACGCCGCCTTGTCTCCCATTCTGGCGCCTCCCCTCGACCTCGATGCCGCCCCCTCGTTGAGGTCGCCTCCTCCCCGACGTCACCTCGACACCGCTTTGAACGGCTTTGAGTGCTGTTTCGATTGTGAGCATACTACCTCTTTGTGTTGTATGATCTGCTGCCTGTGGGACAGCTCAGTCTGTATTCGCACTCCTCTGTGATGTTATTACGTGGGTATATTGCACAGAAGCTAGTCTTTTAGGCTTGGGGACCTTGCAAGTATATTGCAAAGGGGCCAGTCTTTTAGGCTTGGGGACCTTGCAAGTGGGACATACTGTGTTCAGTGAGGATTTGGGACTGAAATAGACTATTTGTGACAACAAACTTGACAGACCTTTACATATATATATGCGTGATTAGATCAATTGTTTTCTATTCTATATGCTTAGTGATATAATTGCTTACTGATTCTGTCATGAAGTATGTGCTCTTGTTGACTGTTATTATCATTCTGCTCTGTCCAGATTGTATAACTTTGTTTACTTATCTATGCTCTGTCGGTAGTGAGGAGTTGTAATGTTATCTTCTTTTCATTCTATTCCTGTAAGCTTCACTTGATATATCTCTATTTTGTGCATATATGATAAACAATTGATTAGGTTTACGTGCAATCTGTCAAGCATAGAATTTGGTAATTGAGGTAAGGTTGTCACAAATTAGTCTATTACTCGTTCCTTGTGGCGAGGAGGGCCTTAGGCAACCCGACATCTGAGAACACAAATAATCAACTTGAGCTTTATGCTAGTTGTTTTATCTTCCTTAGAATTCATGATGCTACACACGTTAATATTCTTGATTATGAGCTCTTTTGTCATGTTTCATTATGAATTTTCATGTGCTATTATGAATTATTTGTTCCTTGGTTTCTGTGTGTTCTTGGAATTAATATCTGTACAAAATTGCTAATACCGCAATATTTACAACAATCCATTCCTTACTTGGACCGACTTGTTCTGGGCTTAGTTAGGTTGCACGAAGGGTTGCACTAATGTATATTAAATAAAAGCAGTCATCAATTGATAGCCTTTCTTGCTTGATTCCTTTTCCTTCCTGTTGAGTCATGAAAACTAGCCTACATTGCAAGTATGCCTCTTCTAGTGGAATATATCCAACTAACTTATCTTTTGAGGTCTAAATAGAGTATATAATATATGGTCTAATTAAAAAGAAGATGGCATCTCCTCATTCGTCGTCTCAAGGATGTGATGAGTCATCGAAAAGAAAACCTCCTCGTGGTCCAAGAGGAGCAAATAAAAGGCCCACGGAACGATATACCATCACGGCGGTTGATCGAAACGATGGGCCCCCACCGAACCAAGAAAGGCGGTGAATGCATTTAGCACATTGTGCGGGATAGTCGCACGGGAATAGGTCCCCATCACCTATCCATCATGGAAGTCGCTGACTGATGAGAGTCGCAACAACTTGGTGACACAAATTATGTCTTCGTTTGAGACCCCAGAAGACTATGTGAGCTTAGTGCGACAGTATGCATTGCTAGTGGCGGGAAAGGCGTGGAAGAACTTCAAGAGCATGCTTGTCAAGGAATATGTCAATAAGAACAGGACTCCCTTCTCTAAGTACAGATTCATTGCTGAAGACGTATGGCAAAGTTTTGTTGAGGCGAAGACGACAGACGAATTCGTGCATCAAAGTGAAGCCCACAAGGACCTGCAGGCAAGGAGCACCCACCCCCACAGACTTAGCACCGCTGGGTACGCGGGGAAGAGGGACCAACAGGAGAGGTAGGACAAGGAGGCCTGTGTGCCATTTTCATCTATCGTTGACCAGCATGCCAGAGACTGGCTGAGAGCAAGGTCAAGTGCCACGTCTTCCGACACCGTCTCCTTTACAAACCCCGCAGACGAGGAAGTCTGCCAACGCCTGGTAAGATATCCGACTTCCAATTTTGTACGTAATTAGTCTGTAATTTCGTAAGTGAAATAACTTGTCGGGATCTTGCATGTAGCGTTGAATACACAATCTTGCGAGGGCACTTTTTTGCCAGATAGGGAGAAAGATTTACTCTCCACGGCCTTGGGAAACAAGGAACACCCTGGTCGCACGCGAGGCATGGGGTTTTGTTCCCTGGAAGTCAGGATTCCCAGACGACTCAGACAAATATCGGAGTAGGAAGAGAACCAAAGCAGAGCGAGAGGAATGACTAGTATGGTACAAAAGATTGAGGAAAGACTAAGAGAAGAATTCAACAATAAGATAAGAAGTCTAGAGGAAAGGCTCAATAATCAGGACTACCGACAGCCTACGCAAGTCCCAGATGTATGTGCGCAAATTAGCCCCACTACCAAAAAGAGCAGCTGTGTATCCGCCACTCCCACAGATGAACATGGCAAATTTCCTGTCTGTGACATCAAGGTACTTATATATATGTCTTGAATGCTCCATACAAATAGCTGTTGGACGCAGTAGCTAATTATGTACCGTTATGTAGGTGGCCACGTGGTGCACTCTCCAAGCGAGGCTTTTCCATGGTGCCATCCTTATTTCGGCTGCTTCGGGGGTCGCGTATCCGTTTATTGAAGGGCGCTGGTGCACGGTACCCTGGTGGCACCGGGATTCATGAAGGTTAATGTGCACGGTACCCTGGTACCCTGCTCGCGATGCCTAACTGTCAATTCAAATAAATAGACTTAATACACATATACATATTTCAAAAACATATACACATATAGACATACAATGTTAACGAAGAAAGACGTAACGAGGAAATGAAGATAGACGTAACGAACGAACATAGACGTAAAAGCATATGAGCCTAAGTATTATAGCCGTGTTGCTGGCTATACTATTCTTCTGCTCGTGATGCCGAACTTATCAATTCAAAGAAATAAAATTTATACACACATTTGAAAGACACATACACATCTTTAAAGAACATATACACATATATATATTTTTATCTTTATACTTCCTGATCCCCTTTTTGATTTTATTGTTGGCTTTCTCAAAATAATTTTCATGAATTTCAGAAACAAGTTTCACTCCGATCGGACTTCTGGATCTAAAGTTATAGATTTTCTAAGTTTTCAGCAATTCTGTTAAACAATTATTCAGCAGTTTGACTTTGGTTGACCAGAACAGAAAGTCTATCAAAAATTCTCCAAAAATTATGAAAACAGGGAAACATTCATTTCATAACATCGCTATTAGCACATAAATTGTTCAGTAATTTACATGCAGCAGAAGTATTTTTACTCTACACGCTTCAATAACTCAAAAAACTTAAATTAATTCCAGAAAATTCTATAGTTGTCCAAAATTCATGATTTCTGGCGGATAGCATATTCATACAGTAGGTAACTCATATATAAACTTTCAAGTCCAGCCAGCACACAGAACATATGATACTCTATTTACTCCTAATCTTTCAATTATTTAGCATGAGTATAAAATGCAATACTAGATCCAAAAATCATGCAACAACCTATAGATCAAGTCACTGGTTTAACATCCCTGAAATAACAGAAAGGAACCCATCCTCACATTTATCAAGAATCTACATGAACCTATATGCATGTGTATGTTTCTAAACATTAAAAATTTATTCATCTTCCTTTTTGATGGGCATCAAACAAGATATTCAGATTCAAGTATTTCTAAAACCTCAAATATTAGCAATCATAAGGGAATAATAATCTACTCATGCACTTTCTCTCTTTCTTTCATATACCATTAAACATACAAGTGCATGTATATATATACAAGTCTATTAGTATGATTTCAATCTAACTCAAACATCCATCAAACCATACTAGTTCCATGTATTCTAATGCAGTAATCATCATGTATATATAGCCTCATCTAGAATCTTTCAATGTAAGAGAACTTCCTTCCAACTATATGTATATTCTATATTATCTATGTACACATATACATGAGTAATTTCTAAAACATGATGTTCTTCAAGGGAAGATTGTTGTTACTACTGCTCAAGCCAATCCAAAGTATTCCACTAACAAGAATACAACCAAAGATTATTGTTACACATCCAATGCATAGCACCAAGCAACCATATAGCAAATAGTGACAAGTTCTGTCCAAAATTCCTAGAAATACTCTACACATCATCTCCACTAGTAAAGCAACATTTTCTATATACACATCATCTGTCGGGGAGGTCGAGGGTGGCCGGAGGTGGCTTGTCGGCGTCAATGGTAGAATGGGGATCACCTAAGCAGAAAACGCGGATGTTCGAGGCGACGGCGGGGAGGTCTGAGGAGACGACGGTCTGAGGCGACAGTGGGGAGGTCTAAGGCGACGGCACGGAGGTACGAGAGGAGGTGGCGGCGGAGAGCAACTGCGCTAGGTTAGAGTGTAACTGAGAGGAGGGGGCGCGGCCTTTCGAATTACTGCCGGCTCGCCACAACAACCGACAGTGATAGTCTATCACTACCGGGCCAAAAAGAAAGCCGGCAGTGATAGTGGCCTTATCACTGCACGCCCACTCCATAAACTGGTAGTAATAATGTATTATCACTACTGGGTGGAACTCCACCCGGCAGTGATAGTGCTTATCACTGCCGATTCAAACTAGAAACTGGCAGTAATAAGCCACATTACTGCAGGTTTTATGAGGCAACCGGCAGTCATAAGCTGGTCCCCGACCAATTAAGTAAAACTTTCAATTTATTTCATTTCAAAGGCTGAGTGCTTTGGGATTTTTGAAATCCTATCAAATGTGATCCAAATTTTCTGAAAATTTTTGGAGGCATAGTGGACAACATCTACTATTTTATATAAATATTTTTCCCCTAATTTTGACCATGTTCTAAAATTCTAAAGATCCAGATTGCTCACTATTTTAATAGTTTTAATATTTTGAAAATCAAATAATGCTTAAAAAATTCACACAAATGCAGTAGTCAAATAATGCTTCAAACATTCAGACAAATTCTATAAATAATTTTACACAAATGCAAAAAATTCACACAAATGCAGTCAAATTCACTCAAATTCAAAGGCAATTAAAGATTTGCACTCAAATATTGGATCACGCTTTTCTTCAAGCTGCCAAAGAACAGAGAGAACCTGCTAAAAGAACAGAGAGAACCAGTCTAGAGCATAACCTCAATTTCCATTACTCCATATAATACATTAATTGTTACATATGAGAAAATAAACATGTCGTTCATAAAAAAGAAAGCATATATTTAATTAGTACAACTAAGCTAAGATTTGACCTTCGTTATGATCGCGGCGTATGTATGTAGCTTCCTCACTCTCTTCCATGAAACCTAGGTCAACGTCCTCTCTGAAAGGAGGAAGCTCATCGAATTGGTTGTACTCTTCCTCATGGACAATATTCTCAACTCTGACAATCCTTCCTTTTCCTTGAATAACCACGTGGCGCTCCTTGTTAGATGGGTCAGTTACAAAGAAGATTTGTGTAACAGAATTAGCAAGTATGAATGGTTGTTCTCTATATCCGATGAATTTGAGGTCCACGGTAGTGATACTGTACTTGTCGATGTTCACGCCCCCTAGAAGTCTGACCCATTGGCACCGAAAGAGAGAGACCTTCCAAGGTCCATAGTCAAGCTCTCAAATATCTTCTATGAATCCGTAGTAGGTTTGCCTATTTCCATTGTTGTCATAGGCATCTATACGAATACTGCTATTTTGGTTGGTGCTCTCTTTATCTTGTGCTCTTGTATAAAATGTAATACCATTTATGTCGTATCCTTCGAATGTCCGAATTGTAGTTGACGGTCCCTGAGCCAACACTTTCAACTGAGTGCACTCTATCTTCGTATGCATCATGTGTCTACTCAACCAATCGTCGAAGTTATCTCTATGCTCTCTCGCGATCCAAACCTCTGACTTCCCTGGGTTTGTTCTACGTAGCATGCTCTTGTGCATGTTGACATACTGGGCCACCACAACTGATTATCCCAAAACTGTGAATGTACTTATGTGAATGAAGCTAGATTGCTAGTACGGAGTGATTTTTCGCCTAGTGTCCCTTTCCCCTCTAGCTTCTCCTCATGCCGAGATACAGGCACACCAATCGGTTTGAGATCCATATAATCGACGTAGAACTCAATAACCTCCTCGGTTCCCCAACCATCGGCAATACAGCCTTTCGGCCGATGTACGTTACAAACATATTTCTTTATAATCACCATGAACCTCTCAAAAGAGTACATCTGATGTAGAAACACGGGACCAAGAATCTGTATCTCTTTCACAATGTGAACAATGAGATGGACTATAATATCAAAAAAAGATGGAGGGAAACACATCTCAAGCCTGCAAAGAGTGTGGACCACATCTTCCTGCAGCTCATCTAGTTTTAACGGATCGATGGCCTTCTGTGAAATCACGTTGAAGAATGAACATAACTTTATAATTGGGTCTCGAACTTTCTCTGGCAGAACACCCCAAATTGCAATTGGCAGCATCTGTGTCATCATCACGTGGCAATCGTGAGACTTCATGCCAATTAATTTTAAGTCTTTCATTGAGACTAGTCTCTTTATGTTGGCAGAGTAACCAGACGGAACTTTGACTCTGTGCAAACATTCACACACGCTAATTTTTTCTTTCTTGCTCATAGTGTAGCAGGCTGCAAGAAGGTACTTTTTGCCTGTATCCATGTCTTCGTGATGCAGCTTCTTCCTGAGTTTCATATCTTCAAGGTCCATATGTGATTGGAGTGTATCTTTTGTTTTGCCAGGTATATCCAGTAAGATACCAAGCAAGCTGTCACACACGCTCTTCTCTATGTGCATGACGTCGATTGCGTGTCGAACTTCCAAGTGCTGCCAATAAGGTAAGACCCAAAATATTGATCTCTTTTTCCTCAAAGGAGCCTTATCACGTGAACTTGGGATAGATGTACTTCCGGCTCCCTTTTCGTGAATAATTTTAAGATCCTTTATGGCCGCAAATATCTGTTTCCCAATGTGATTCTTTGGTGCTAAGTCAGTCTCCTTTGTCCTGTCAAAAGCTTTCTTATTATTGCAGTATGAGTGATCCTTATAGAGGAACCTACGATGCCGCATGTAAGCCATTTTTCGGTAGTTCTTTAGCCACCGACTAGCTGTATCATCTAAGCACTGGATGCATCCGTTGAAGCCTTTTGTCGTCTGGCCAGACAGGTTACCAAGGACAGGGTAATCATTGATGGTTACGAACAACAATGCTCGTAGGATAAAGTTCTCTCTTTTATACTCATCCCATACCCGTACACCATCGTTCCACAATATTAAGAGATCTGCAACCAATGGTTTGAGGTACACATCGATATCATTGCCAGGTTTTCTGGGCCCTTGGATCAGTAGTAGCATCATAATTACTTCTGCTTCATACAAAACCAAGGAGGAAGGTTGTAGATACATAGTCACCGATCAAGTGCTATGACGACTACTGAAGGACCGAAATGGCGATCAGGGGGGGTGAATGATCCCAAATCTAAATTTCCCTCACTCTAAATAATCTAAACAAGCCCACAAATAATTCAATCAAAAGGAGGAAGTTTTCTTGCAAGTCTGGTATGACCGTACGAAGGGCAGTATGACCAGGCTCAAGAACAGCAGGAAGGACATAGCCAAGAACAGCACGAACTCAAAATCTAATTTAAGGAATTTTTGGATTGGCTAAATAAAAACTCATGAAACTTGGTAGATGTGATCCTAAGGATGTCCGGAACTTATTCCAATCTTCAATCGCAAGAATTGACGTCAAAGTTCTAACCTTTTTCACTTTGAAGGAAGAACACACCAAGTTTGAGTAAAACTTGAGAACTTGATTTTGTACTTGCTCGTGGGGTTTTAATGATCAAGATGATCATGAATAACCTCCCACACGACACAACAAGCAAAAACACAAGTCCAAAGCCCCTCAAACATGATCTAGAAAATGATTCACCTAAGCACACAAGATCAGTTTCTTGCAAAAAAAAACACAAGATTTGCCTAGATGATTGGGATATGGTTTGAAGAAGACTCATCCATCAATCATACATCCTCAACACAAGATCCACAAGCATTTAGTGTTAGTGTTATGCTCTTGAGGCAATCATTTAGATGATTGTAACATGACTATGTTTATGAATAATAATATGATTATTGGTCCAATGAATGTATATCATTGTATTGATCAACAAGTATGTGACTCGCTTATGAAGCTCTTTACTTATTGATATAATTCGATAAATATCTCTGATCGGATATCATCGTATAGGACAACGATGAATAGATCAACACATGTAGTGATCGATGATCATGCTTCATAGATCATGGGATATGGAGATATCATCTATACATTGTGGACGCATGTTAAAGAACATGGGTTAGATATACCCGCCATGGGACACTGCGAGAATGTTTCATTCTTATGTGTCATCAGTGTATCTCATACATAGTAGATGTATGATCCTTAGACCTGAGATTGTCATATTCCCTACATGTGTAATAGTTTTCCTTGGGGCTATCAAACACTACTTCCTAACCGGATAGTTATAAAGGTAGCTTTCATGTTTATTATGAAATGTGCAGAGGGAAGTGAGCAGTTAAGATGGAATTTGCCACTCCAATGAAATGGAGATATATGATAAGGCCACTCGTGTGATATGATTAAGGAAGTGCATGGCCATGCCGTGATTGAGGAGTCAATCACAACTTATTAATATATCACGGATACGAGAGATGGATTGCATCATCAAAGGATGACATGCTTCTTGCCTTGAGTTCAATCTTCATATACTTGGCAAAGGGATTATTACATGTGTACTTTTGATAGGTTCTGTCCGATTTGATCATAGTATGTTTTGGAGTTAGCAAACTTTGCAAGGAGCCGCTACCAACTATTGGATTGAAAAGGAGTTTTCCGAATCCATGTCCAAACGTACGTGAACCTGCAGGGTCACACACTTAATGGGCTGGGACGCATTAATTTGGATTGGATCCGTAATTAATGGACCTCGTGGGCTTAGCACGCTGATGGGCCCTGGTTTAGGGTTTCATCTCGTGGCTATATAAGCAGGGGAGGAGGGTGGGCACAGGGTGTGCTTTCCACGGTTTAGAAGTGATTCACCCGAAACCCTAGCCTCCTCTCGCTGCCCCTGTCGAGCGAGCAGGTGCTTGCACACCGACGCACAACGTTCCATCCCTGGACGTGTGGACTACTGCGGTGAAGCTGCTGCGACTGCGACGTAGGAGGACGATCCACGACGAGGTGAGGATGATCCACTCCATCGACGCAACGACTGCGGCGAGGACGATCCACTACATCGTCGCGTGAAGGATTCCGCAACTGCGCATCTAGTGGTAATCTAATCTGTGATCCCCTTCTTGCGAGGAGCTTTCTGGTCATGTGGTAGATTTTTTTTTGTGCTAGTGTAGCATACCGCGTTCCTCTTCAGTTGTATTAGAGCCATCTCGTATAGATTTGTGATCTGGATGTTGCACATATGATGTGTGAGGTTAGTAGATTGGATCTATTACATGTTCAGCCGGTTCATATAATGAATTGGTGACAGCAGCTATCGATGAGATTGATCGGTTTAGGGTTTGAGGAAAGTGCAAACCGACTCAATCTTGATTTGGGTGAGTCCATTCATGGTACGATGTTACCCTTACCGGTCGGGTTACCGCCATCAGGGTTTTTGAAAAGTATCCATATGGGACCAAGCCAATCAGATTGAGTTGGATTGGGTCAATCTGGTTGATCCATGGTAAGCGCAAACTGATTCAATATTGATTTGGGTGAGTCCGTTCATGGTACGACGTTGCCCTTACCGGTCGGGTTACCGCCATCAGGGTTTCTGAAACGTATCCATATGGGACCAAGCCAATCATATTAGATCGGATTGGGTCAATCTGGTTGATCCGTGGAAATTTTGAGGGTGTTTTCCCATGACAGAAGACATGCCTCTTAAAAAATTTTCCAAGGGCTCGCCTTGACCCCACTAGGGGTGCTGCCCCTCGGACCCGCCACGACCGCCGGCGGATGGCTGCTGTGGGCTGCCCCTCGCACTCAAGTCGTAGGGTTGCTTTTGTTTAACTCGTTTTTGCAGGGAATTATATGAAATAGTATGGCCTATATGTATGTGATGCATGTAATTTCCACATAGCCTGCGTGCCGTGTCAAGCCATAAGGCTATTTAAATTGTATAACGACCTGCATGTTGACTTGTGATGCTTCAAACCCTCATGTAAAATTCATTATCAAAAGTTGTAAGGCGTTGCATCCATAATGATGAAGACGATGGTATCAAGCAAGGTGGCTAGGTGAACAAATCAAGCAAGGTGGCAAGGTGAACAAACAAGCATGATGATGGAGATCTTAATGCTAAGGGCCATGCTATTTCACAGCTTATTTTGATTTTCTGTGGATGTGTGTTTAATCCTTGCTATTTTCTTTAAGCTCATTGCATGTGACGCCATGTTCTTAGTAGATATTGTTCATCCCTATAGTTAAAATTTTAAATCAAAATGTCCATCCAATTGTTGCACCTATCAAGAATTTAGATCGTTATTGATATGACTGCTAAAGTAGTATATCAATGGCTATCTTAATAGATGATAGGGATGTGTTGGACACATCACGCATAACAATGGTAGATTTAATCAAGCTATCAAGACGGTTTTGGGCTTGAGGACATAAGTGGTTGGGACTTGATTTCAGTAATGAAGGAACCTATACAAGACAATTGGTGTCTAGGAAAACACACATGAGGCAGGTTTCTTAATTGGCACCCGAAAATGGGTAGTGCTCCCTCCCTCATGTGAGCCCTTGGGGCAGGTTGACCTGACCATGAGTCAAGTTGACGGAGGCATTCATTACTTGTTTTCATACTCAACAAACAAGAGTTACATAAGATGTAATTAGCAAAGGTGTTGCTTACCTATGTCATTAAATTTCTAGCAGTTATGCCAAAGCTCACTAGTGTTTGATGAATATGGATCTTGAATACTCACTATGTGTCTATAAAAGGGACATAAAATAGGAGTGTCTTTTATTAAAATGTTTAATAAAATTTTTACATAAACATAGTGCTTAGAATCTTTGCATGTCTTTGTTGTAGTTCAATGGCACCTTCTCCTACTCCTGCTACACCTGGTTTTGCTTTGAGATCGGTTTTGGAAAGGGAAAAACTTAATGGAACTAATTTTGTTTATTGGTATCGCAACCTGAGAATTGTTCTCAAGCATGAAAAGAAGGACTATGTTATAGAGAATCCAATTCCTGATGAACTAGCCGAAAATGCTCCTCGCAATTTGAAGGTTGAATACGAAAAACATGTTAATGCTTCTGTAGAGGTCAGCTGTCTCATGCTTGTCACCATGGACTCTGAGCTCCAAAAGCAATATGAGGATCAGGATGCTTACAATATGATTGTGGGCTTGAAGGGCATGTTTGAGAATCAAGCAAGAGCTGAGAGGTATGGTATCTCAAAGCTTTTTTTTGCTTGTAAGTCTGGTCAAGGCATCCGGTCGACCCTCATGTGATCAAGATGATTGGTTACATCGGGAGATTGGAAAAACTTGAGTTTCCCCTTAGCCTCGGTTTGGCCACATATGTTATTCTCCAGTCTCTGCCACAGAGCTTTGAGCCATTCATTATGAATTTTCATATGAATAGCATGGGGAAGAACCTAACCGACCTACATGGGATGCTCAAGGCTACCGAGGAAAGCATTAAGAAAAAACCCAATCATGTGATGATGGTTCAGAAAACAACTGCATTCAAAAAGAGGAAGGCTAAGGCTGGGGGAACGGGAAAGAGCAAGGGCAAGGGCAAGGCTCCAGATGAGATCGCAAGTCTCAAAACTAAGCTTCAGAAGCTTAAAGTTGGCCCTCATCCTGATACCCAATGCTTCTATTGCAAGAAATCAGGACATTGGAAACGGAACTGCGAAAAGTACCTGGCAGATAAGAAGAATGGAAATGTGGTTTCCACTTCAGGTATTCATGTTATAGAAATTAATCTTGCTACTTCTTCACTCAGCTCATGGGTATATGATACCGGTTCGGTTGCTCACATTTGCAATTCGATGCAGGGGTTGATAAAGAGTAGAGACTTGGCAAAAGGAGAAGTGGATCTTTGCGTGGGGAATAAAGCAAGAGTTGCTGGTCTTGCCGTTGGCACATACCCATTGCATTTGCCTTCAGGATTAGTTTTAGAACTCAATAATTGTTATTTTGTTCCATCTTTGAGTAGAAACATTATTTCATCTTCTTGTTTGGAACATGAAGGTATTGATTTCAGAATAAAGAACTTTGTTTGTTCAATATTTTTGAATGATATGTATTATGATCATTGCCCCATGGTGGATGGGTTGTACGTCCTTGAACTCGAAGAGAAACCTGTCTATAACATTAATGTAAAAAGGCATCGGCCTAATGATTTGAACTCTACCTTTTTATGGCATTGTCGCTTAGGTCATATAAATGAGAAGCGCATGAAGAAGCTCCATGGTGATGGACTTCTAACCTCATTTGATTTTGAATCATTTGAAACATGTGAATCTTGTTTACTTGGCAAGATGACAAAAGCCCCTTTCACAGGTTTTAGTGAGAGAGCGAGTGAGTTATTGGCCCTAGTACATACAGATGTATGTGGACCAATGAGCTCGACTGCTAGGGGTGGGTTTTAGTACTTTATAACTTTTACCGATGACTTTAGTAGATATGGATATATCTATTTAATGAGGCATAAATCTGAAACTTTTGAAAGGTTCAAAGAGTTTCAAAACGAAGTACAAAATCAACTTGGCAAATCAATAAAACACTTACGATCAGATTGTGGTGGCGAATACTTGAGCCAAGAGTTTGGTGATCATCTAAAGCAATGTGGAATCGTTCCACAACTTACTCTGCCAGGAACGCATCAATGGAATGGCGTGTCCGAACGACGAAACCGAACTTTATTAGATATGGTTCGGTCAATGATGAGCCAAACAGATCTGCCATTATCCTTCTCGGGTTTCGCTCTAGAGACAATTGCGTTCACTTTGAATAGGGTCCCATCAAAATCCGTTGAGAAGACGCCATATGAGATATGGACTGGGAGAAGACCCATGTTGTCGTTTCTCAAGATATGGGGATGTGACGCTTATGTAAAACGTTTACAATCAGATAAACTCGCACCTAAATCAGAAAAATGCTTTTTTGTGGGGTATCCTAAAGAAACAAAAGGATATTAATTTTACAAAAGAAACGAGAACAAAGTTTTTGTTGCTCAAATGGTGTCTTTTGGAGAAAGAGTTTCTTTCAAAAGAAATCAGAGGAGTGATGTGTATCTTGATGAAGTTCGAGAATCACATGAATATGTTCAAGCTACCACTGAACCTTCACAAGATGTACAAAGTGTTGTACAACCTATGGAAGAGACTCCAACCCCACGTAGGTCGGGGAGGTCACGTCATGTACATATAAGATATGGGAATGACATATTATTGTTGGACAATGATGAGCCCACTACTTATGAAGAAGCAATGATGGACCCAAACTCCGAAAAATGGCTTGAAGCCATGAGATCCGAAATTCAATCCATGCATGACAATCAAGTTTGGAACTTGGTCGATTCTCCTGATGGTGTAAAAACCATTGAATGCAAATGGATTTTCAAGAAGAAGATAGACGTAGATGAAAATGTTCAGATCTATAAGGCACGGTTGGTGGCAAAGGGTTTTAAACAAGTTCAAGGAGTTGACTATGATGAAACCTTTTCACCGGTAGCCATGCTCAAGTCTGTCCGGATCATTTTAGCTATTGCTGCATATTTCGATTATGAAATATGGCAGATGGATGTCAAAACAGCCTTCCTTAATGGGAATCTATCTGAGGATGTATACATGATACAACCTGAAGGTTTTGTTGATCCTAAGTATGCTAAAAGGGTATGCAAGCTTCAAAGATCCATTTATGGGTTAAAACAAGCATCTCAGAGTTGGAATATTCGTTTTGATGAAGTGGTCAAGGGTTTTGACTTTATCAAAAATAAAGAAGAGCCTTGTGTTTACAAGAAGGCTAGTGGATGGCATATTATTGATCGGGAATGATATTCCTATGCTTGAAGATGTTAAAACTTCATTGAAAAGGAGTTTCTCAATGAAGGACTTGGGAGAAGCATGCTATATCTTGGGCATAAAAATCTATAGAGATAGATCAAAAAGGTTAATTGGATTAAGTCAGGAAACATACATTGACAAGATATTGAAAAGGTTCAATATGCATGAATCCAAGAGAGGTTTCATACCAATGTCACAAGTCATCAGTCTCTGTAAGAATCAGTGTCCTTCGACATCTGATGAGCGAGATAGGATGAGCAAGATTCCATATGCTTCAGCTATTGGGTCTATTATGTATGCCATGATATGTATACGCCCAGATGTCTCAAATGCTCTAAGTGTCACGAGCAGATACCAAGCGGATCCTGGTGACGGTCATTGGATAGCCGTAAAAAATATCCTCAAGTACTTGAGAAGAACTAAGGGTATGTTCCTTATTTTTGGAGGTGAGGAAGATCTGGTTGCAAAGGGTTACACTAATGCAAGCTTCTAAACTGACAAAGATGATTTTCGATCGCAATCCGGGTTTTTGTTTACACTAAATGGAGGAGCAGTAAGCTGGAAGAGTTCCAAGCAAAACACGGTGGCCAACTCTGCGACAGAAGCGGAGTACATTGCGGCTTCGGAGGCCGCAAAAGAAGCTGTGTGGATTAAGAAGTTTATCACAGAGCTTGGTGTGGTCGCTAGTACCTCTAGTCTAATGGACATCTATTGTGATAATATTGGTACCATTGCACAACCAAAAGAGCCTAGATCACATCAGAAATCTAAACACATACTCCGACGCTTTCACCTTATTCGCGAGATTGTGGATAGAGGTGACGTGAGAATATGCAAAGTACATACGGAAGCTAATGTGGCCGATCCGTTGACAAAGCCACTGCCACAGCCTAAGCATGAGGCGCATATGAGGTCTATTGGTACTAGATACTTAATTGATTGACTCAAGTGCAAGTGGGAGATTGTTGGTGTTATGCCTTTGAGGCAATCATTTAGATGATTGTAACATGACTATGTTTATGAATAATAATATGATTATTGGTCCAATGAATGTATACCATTGTATTGATCAACAAGTATGTGACTTGCTTATGAAGCTCTTTACTTATTGATATAATTCAATAAATATCTCTAATCGGATATCATCGTATAAGACAACGATGAATAGATCAGCACATGTAGTGATCGATGATCATACTTCATAGATCATGGGATATGGAGATATCATCTATACATTGTGGACGCATGTTAAAGAACATAGGTTAGATAGACCAGCCATGGGATACTGCGAGAATGTTTCATTCTTATGTGTCATCAGTGTATCTCATACATAGTAGATGTATGATCCTTAGACCCGAGTTTGTCATATTCCCTACATGTGTAATAGTTTTCCTTGGGGCTATCAAACACTACTTCCTAACCGGATAGTTATAAAGGTAGCTTTCATGTTTATTATGAAATGTGTAGAGGGAAGTGAGCAGTAAAGATGGAATTTGCCACTCCAATGAAACGGAGATATATGACAAGGCCACTCGTGTGATATGATTAAGGAAGTGCCATGCCGTGGTTGAGGAGTTAATCACAACTTATTAATATATCACGGATATGAGAGATGGATTGAATCATCAAAGGATGACATGCTTCTCGCCTTGAGTTCAATATACTTGGCAAAGGGATTATTACATGAGTACTTTTGATAGGTTCTGTCCGATTTGATCATAGTATGTTTGCGAGTTGGCATACTTTGCAAGGAGCCGCTACCAACTATTAGATTGAAAAGGAGTTTTCCGAATCCATGTCCAAACGTACGTGAACCTGCAGGGTCACACACTTAATGGGCTGGGACGCATTAATTTGGATTGGATCCGTAATTAATGGACCTTGTGGGCTTAGCACGCTGATGGGCCCTGGTTTAGGGTTTCATCTCGTGGCTATATAAGGAGGGGAGGAGGGTGGGCACAGGGTGTGCTTTCCACGGTTTAGAAGTGATTCACCCGAAACCCTAGCCTCCTCCTCTCGCTGCCCCTGCCGAGCGACCAGGTGCTTGCACATCAACGCACGGCGTTCCATCCCTGGACGTGTGGACTACTGCGGTGACGCTGCTGCGACACGTCCTAGGAGGACGATCCACGGCGAGGCGAGGACGATCCACTCCACCGACGCAACGACTGCGCCGAGGACGATCCACTACATCGACGCGCGAAGGATTCCGCAACCGCGCATCTAGTGGGAATCTAATCTGTGATCCCCTTCTTGCGAGTAGCTTTCTGGTCATGCGGTAGATTTTTTTTTGTGCTAGTGTATCATACCGCATTCCTCTTCATTTAGAAGAAGGGGAGGCAAATCCAAATGTTCAAGAAGCAAATTGCAAGAATGTAAATTGCGGAATTTAATTGCTGAATTTAAATGCGTAAAGTAAATTTAAGCATAAGAGAAAATGATTTTCATTCCTAGAAGGGAGGTTTACAAATCCTCACAACAAAGTGGGCAAAAAGCTCAAAGGATCCAAAACCTCTAAAACCTTCAATAGGAGGAAGGCTACCACTCCTCCTCTATTTATACTACTCTTGAGTCACCCTCTACCCTTGGATGAGTTCCTTCTACCCTAAGGATCACCATCAAGGGCTAGGATTTACTCCCACACACAACTATACTAACTAGGCCTGCTACTCTATCACCTAGACCGCGATCCGACAGCCCTTCTTGATCCAAGCAGCTCCCAGCTAGCATCTCAGCAATTCCTTGTCTTCTAGGCTCGCAGCGACTCCGTCTCCGATCATCTTCCGGTGATCCTCGACCATCTGGACCTCCGACGCACCTCGCCTAGTCCCGGTCATCCTTCTCCTCACCATGACCTAGCACCGTCGTCCTACAACCATTAAAAACAAGGAAAATCCATTACATAGCAATGTCCAACAAGGATATGCAATCATCACCCATTTGCATCGCTCAACAAGTCGACACTACTGACCACTGACTCGACTTCATCGAGTTGCCACCATCGAGTAGGTTCCTCGCTCGAGTAGGCACTCGACTAATCGTATCGACCGCATCGAGTTGCTATTATCGAGTAGATTCCTCATTCGAGTAGTAACTCGACTATGGACAAAATGCTCGGCTTGCTCGACACAAAAGCATCAGCTCTATCAATCATTATGCCGAGTCTATCAACCACATGTCTAACTCTATCGATTACAGCACCAAGTCAATAAAACAATATCGAGTAACAATTTGTTAGACTAAGAACTCGAGTTGAGCTGACTGTAGAGTGCTCAACCTAGCAACATTTCTACTCGATACTTAGGTACTACCAATCTACTCGAATCATTTGACCACAAGCCTGTAGGACGATAGTCGAACCGCTCGAGAAAAACACAACTCAAATTGCTTCAATTTGAAAATCCAATTCAAATCAAACTCAAACCAGAGCATACCAAGCTCAAATTTAGTCAAATACTCATCACAAATGAAGGATCGAGATGGTGAACAGAAGGGGGGTGAATGGTCGCAAATAAATTTTTCCCCAAAATACTCCAACAAAAACCTCGACAAGATCGCTCAAAGGAAATCGTGAAAAACCCAAAAACTAGACAACTATGTGTACCCCTAGCTTGCATGAATAAGTACCATAAAATATGTGGGGATTTTTTAGACACAATCCTGGTTGTCTAGTGTCCAAGACAAAGAGGAATCAATCCAACTCTTGCTTTTAGAAAGGAGATCAATTCAAATCACAAAAGTCACTTTCAGAAAAGCAAAAGCAGAATTTCCAGAAATTGTCCTCAAATTGAACAGGAGGTTGGTGGGTTTCTGCAGCTCATAAAATTTTGAGAATTTTTCTCACTATGAGAAGAAGAGTCGTCGACAATAAACCAAATTTCTCCTCAAAAAGCCTTACAGAAAAAACAGGAAAAATCGAAGAACACAGTCAGTCAAGAGTTTCGAGCATAAAGTTTGGGGCTCGGTTTTGACCTCATGGCGCCCTAACGGTGCAACAAGTGAACACCAAAATTTTTCTGCCGGTGGATATCAGAGTCCCGCACCTCCTACAAAAAGAATCACTTAAAAAGAAGTTTTCTAGATTTTTATAAAAATCAAATACTCAATGCTGCGCAAAGAACAAGTTCTGAACAAAGTTGAAACTTGAAAGAAAAGATGTTCTCTACTCAATCCAAGAGTGCAAAAGAGATGTAAAACCATATGAACACACTCAAAACATCCAAGATCAATAGCATTTAGAAGGAGGGGAGGCAAATCCAAATTGCGTGAAAGTAAATTGCGAGAATGTAATTGCGGGAAGTAAATGCTGAATTTAAATTGCGTAAAGTAAAGACATAATGTAAATGCGCAAAATAAATTCAGAGTTGGATGGATAAAACTTTCATTTCTGGAAGGAGAGGTTACAAAGCCTCACTTTCATGTGGGCAAAACTCAAAGGAGCATTCAAAAACCTTCAAGGGGAGGAGGCTACCCTCCACCCCTATTTATACTACTCTTGGGCCACCTATCACCCTTGGATGAGTCCCTCAACCCTAGAGCACTCATCTAAGGGCTAGGATTAACCCACACACATAGCCATGCAAGGTATAACCCAAAACCCACACACATATCGGGTTTTCTTGCACGGTTTTCAAAGCATACTACCTAGACCCGCTAAACTATCAACTAGACCTCAATCCGACGGCCCTCATTGATCCACGCGGCATCTAGGTAGCATCATCTCCTTTCCTTGTCTTCTTGACTTGCCCGGACTCCATCTCCGATCATCTTCCGGCGATCTCCCAACCGTCTGGACCTCCGACGCTCCTCGCCTAGTCTCGGTCATCCTCCGCCTCACCATGACCTATCACCGTCGCCCTGCAACCATAAAAAAGAAGGAAAAACCTTTCACAAAGCAATGCCCAAAAAGATATTCAATGATTATCCTAAAATCATTAATCGATCATAATTGCTCTCAATGGTCCGGTGCTACTACCCCTAGGCCGGTAGCACTAAGAAGAGCAACCAACACTCAAATTGCTTCAAATCCAATTCAATTCAAATCAAACCAAGCTCAAAACTCGTCAATTACTCATCACACACAAGGATAGACCTCCACATGGTCTTTCAACAAAACATGGGTAGACCTCCAAATGGTCTTTCAACTACTTATGTTGCCGAAAGGATTCATCCCATCCGTACTCAACCCGAACCTTATATTCCTCACATCATATGCAAAGTGCTTCTTATATTTTCTGTCATTGTTCCTCCATTGCACAGAATCAACAGGGTGTCTGAGCATTCCATCCTTCTTACGCTCTTCGGCGTGCCATCGTAGCAATTGGGCATGCCTTTTGTTCGCAAACAATCACTTAAGACGAGGGATTATAGGAAAATACCACACCACCTTACAGGGGATCTCTTATTCATACGCTTCACCCCAATATCATCGTTATCGATATCATCATCATTGCCCTTATACCGCTTTTCTTTGCAAACAGCATAGACATCCAAGTTTGTAAACTCATTGCGATACAATATGCAATCGTTTGGACATGTGTGTATTCTATGTACTTCCAGTCCCAACGGGTAGACAACCTACTTGGCCTGGTACGTAGTTGCAGGCAACACGTTACCCTCTGGAAGCAAGTCCCCCAAGAGATATAACAACTCAGTGAAGCTCTTATCGGACCAACCATTGCTTGTCTTCAACTGCAGTAGTGTAAGCACGGTATGTAGCTTTTTGTGCTCCTCCTTGCAGCGGGGGTACAATGGTGTTGTAGAGTCCTCTACCACACGGTGGAACTTTTGAAACTCTCTTTCACTCGTGAAGTCCCCCTCCCCATCACGCAACATTTGATCTAGATCATCTTCGTGGCTATCAACGAACTTATCTTCGACCGTCGTCATATCGTTGTCTTCGTCATCTTCATCAATGTGTTGTCCTTCATGTACAATCTCATCTTCACCATGCTCGGTATCTTCAGCAATATGTTGCCCTTCAAGTACAATCTCATCTTCACCGTTCTCGGTCCAACAAGTATAGCCAACCTTGAAACCCCTTCGAAGCAAGTGTGCACGTATCGACTCTATGGTAGAAAATAGCTTCTCATTTTTGCAATCAACGCATGGACAACACATATAGTCTGCCAGCTTCTTCGACTTGTGTGCCACAACCGCGTTTAGAAAACAAGTCACACCATTAAAGAACTCTGGGCCGCGACGGTCTGTGTCATACATCCACCTTCGGTCCATCTACAATTAATTATATCAAACTAAATTTTAGTATATCAATAAATGATCACAAAATAATTTATTTTTTACATTAGTCATTCAGTGCTAATTAATTAAATCAATAAACATCAGATAAGCATATAATTGCAAATAAAAATATAATTGTAAATGATTAGATTTAAAAATCCATCTAGCAATTTTGACTATATTAAAATACATCAACCTTTTTTTATTATTTAAATATCCATCTAGCAATTTTTTATTATTTAAAGGATTTATTCAGTTCATTTGTTTATGTAGTGCTAATAAATTAAATTAATATACATCAAATAAGCATATAATTGGAAATAGGGATACATTTGTAAATAATTAGATTTAAAAACTTATCTTGCAATTTTCATTATTGGAAAATCCATCTACCATTTTTCATTATTTAAATATTCATCTAGCAATTTTCACTATTTAAAATTCCATATAACAATTTTTCATTATTTAAAATAATTATAATAAGATATAATGGTCCATCTAGCAATTTTCATTATTTAGAAATCCACTAAATAACTAAAATGAATAAGAATTGCAATTCATTCACTAAATTAGCTAGATTAATCAAGAGCAATCTATAAAGTAAAATCTAACTACAAATATAATGTAGATCAAGTTACTAACCTTGAAGAGAAATTGCCACCGAGCGAAGACTGAGCTCCTCTCTATTTTGCTCGGTCGGTGAGAGTTGCTCTCTATTCTGCTCGGTCGGGAAGGGGAACACCTATATAAAGTGACTTATCACTGCCGGTTCTGTGTAGAACCGGCAGTGATAAGGTCGGATTGCGCGGGAAAATACTTATCACTGTCGGTTCTGGAGTACAACCGGTAGTGAAAATGATGATATCACTACCAGGTTGTAACCAAACCGGTAGTGATGTGTCACTGCCGGTTTTGGATATAAACCGGCAGTGATATTTGGTTATCACTGCCGGTT
Source organism: Otatea glauca (assembly GCA_036346275.1). Lineage (NCBI taxonomy): Eukaryota > Viridiplantae > Streptophyta > Magnoliopsida > Poales > Poaceae > Otatea > Otatea glauca. Next base: position 30,689,054 of record CM070721.1, on the reverse strand, counting down.
GGTTTCACAAACCGACAGTGATAAGTGCTCCCTCCTGGGCGGACTGTTGAACTGAAGGATCGAGATGGTGTTCAAAGGGTGGTGAGTAATCCCAAAATAAATTTTATCCCGTAAAGAAACCAAGCCAAAAACCTAAGAAAACAAATGGAAGCGTAAGAATAAGTTTTTCAAAATTTTGAGCATGAGATCGGCACTACCGGGGGTACTGTAGCGACAGCGACAGGTACTGTAGCTACAGGATAAACAGTTAGATGAATAGTGATTTCAGCACGGGTTCAAAAGGGAAAATTGAGAAATCTTTTGATCGGCTGATCAAACTCAATGAAACTTTGTGGACACCTTCATATGGATTTCAGGAATCTATTCCAACCCTCGATTGTAAGAATCGACATCAAAGTTCTCACCTTTTTCAATTTTACGAAAAGGCGCACAAGAACGAGCTCAAGAACAAAAACTTAGCTCTCAGCTAGCTCGTGGGTTCTTGATGATCAAGATGATTCTAGATGGCTTCCCACATATCATTGCAAGCTAGAACACAAGACAAGAACACCCAAAACTCATTCTTCCAAGATTGATCCTCTCAAGAACAAAAATCGGTTTCTTTCGAGAAAGATATCAAGACTTGCCTAGATGATTGAGATATAGTCTAAAGAGGAAAAATCCGTCAATCATACATCCTTAGCAAAAGATCCAAAACCATTTAGAAGGAGAGGAGGTAAATCCAAATTGCATAAATGTAAATTGCAAGAATGTAAAGACTGAATTTAAGAGTGGAATGTAAGTGCGGAAAATAAATTCAGAATTGAGAGGAATGGGTTTTCATTTCTGGAAGGGAGGTTTACAAAGCCTCACAACAAAGTGGGCAAAGCTCAAAGGAGCACAAGAACCTCTAAAACCCTCAAGGGGGGAAGGCACCCCTACCCCTCTTTTTATACTACTCTTGGGTCATTCTCCACCCTTGGATGAGTCCTATACCCTAAGACACACCATCAAGGGCTAAGATTGACCCACTCATACAGCCATGCAAGTCTAACCCAAAACCCAACAAGCAAATGGGTTTTCTTGCATAGTTTTCAAAGCGTACTAACTAGATCCGCTAACCTGTCAACTAGACCAAGATCCAATGGCCCTCATTGATCCATACATCGCCTAGTTAGCATCTCGTCCGTTCCTTGTCTTCACAGCTTACAACGATTCCGTCTCCGATCATCTTCCAACGATCCCCGATCGTCTGAACCTCTGGCACACCTCGCCTAGTCCCGATCATCCATCGCCTCACCATGATCAAACTTCGCCGACCTGCAACCACTAAACAAGGAAACACATCACATATCATTTCCCACAATTTTTAAAATTGAATTCCCACAAATTCACTTGACGACCGGCACTACGCTTCCTAGGGCCGGTAGTGCCGCTTTTGCCGGCACTACCACTCCCTAGAGGCCGGTAGTGCCGCTCCGCTGAAATTCCAAAAAATCCTCTCTTTGTAAAATAACTACCGCCTATTGGACCCCAGTAGTGCCGCTTTTGCTGGCACTACCGCTCCCAAAGCCCTGTAGTGTCGCTTCAACAGACTCAACTCAAATTCCTTCAAATTTTAAAATCCAATTCAAATCAAACTCAAACTCAAGAACTTCATTCTAAAACATAGTCAATTACTCATCACCATCAAAGATAGACCTCCACATGGTCTTTCAATCTCCCCCTTGATGAATATATTTACAAACACACGAAAAGGAAAAAATTTGAGTTTGAAGAAGAAAAAATAGCAATTTGATTGCAATACCAAAAATGGTCCAGAGAGAAGGGATTGAGAATATGACCAAGTTGGTAAGATAGATTTTTGAGCAAGGTAATAGAAAGAACAAGTTTTCCACAAAAAGCTCTAAAAGTCCAATAAACACTCATAAAAGTTTATGATTCTTAATATTTGCATGTTGTCAACAAAATCATAAGATCTGAGAAAATTTTCATTTTTATATTTTTAATGATGCCTTTTCTTCAATTTCTCCCCCTTTTGGCAATATAGGCATCAAGATTTCATATTGTCTCCCCCTTTCTCAACATGAGTGCATGAAATGCATCTAAAGAGATTTGAAAATTATCCAAGTGATCATAATGACAAGATATGACACCAAGCTAGTAATTTTAGATTGCACAAGTATAAGACATGTCCAAGTGCAAATACAAGTTTAGTTTTGAATATTTCATTTTTAGCAAGTTTTGACACGGGCAACACTTAGCATTAGTTTCAAAAATAGAGGCAAAGCCACTCTAAGGATAAAAAAGGAAAACCTAGAGTTCAACCTACTCAACACTTTGGGGAATCTTGAAGTGCATACAAGGTCCTTCGAGCTCATTTTTCAATTAATGGAAATTTTTCTTTAAGACTTTGAAAGACATAGCGGGGTGCAAATGTTTGACATTATTTGCATTCTTTACCCACTTATGTTTTTTGTTATTTGCATTGTTTTTGAAGCAATTGACTCAAGCCATATTCGATGTCCAGGATCACGCTAATGCACACAGTCTCAACATAGATGAAATATCACAATCATACACAGCGGAATAATAAATAAAGACTTCATCTATTAATATAGAACTATTGAACGACCTTAAGGTCAAACTTACACTTGTGAGGCCTTGGTGGCTTCAACTCAAAATAAATAAACAGTAGCGGAATGAAGAACGTCGATGAATCCCATCAATATGCCATAGGCAACTGACAAGGTTCAACTCCAAGATATTTGCCTCCTCGTGGAACTTCTCCTCCTTCGAAGTTGTAGTCTTCTCCTCAACTGATGATTTTGTGTGTTGCAAGGGGTGAGTACATAAGTTTTGAGTTTGAATAAGAGAGAAGAAAGCAATTTGAATGCAAAGCCAAACTTGGTCCAGAATAAGGAAATAAGATCATGACCAAGTTGGCAGAAAAGGGATTTTTGAGCTAAACTTTAGAGAGAGCAAGTTTTCAACAAAAGTTCTAAAAGATCCAATAAAACTCACAAGGAACACTCGAATATGCTTATGATCATAAAAATTTGCAATTGCCACAAAGATCATAAGAACCAAAGTGGATTAATATTTTCCTTTGAAGATGCCTTTTCTACATTTTCTCCCCCTTTTGGCAATATAGGCATCAAGATTTTTTTTTATTTTCTCCCCCTTTATATATGTATGCATGAAATGCATCCTAAGTGAGCTTTGAGAATTATCCAAGTGATCATAAATGCGAGATATGACACCAAGCTAGTCAATTTAGAAAATGATTGAACTAGGATGTCTCCAAGAACAAATTCATTTTGCTCACAAGCTTTGTTTACAAGATTTTATTTTAGCAAGATTTGAACAAGTGCAAAACTTAGCAAAAGTTTCAAAGCTTGCAAACACCACTCATAGGATCAAATGGAAAACCTAGAGTACAACCTACTCAACACTTTGGGGAATCTTGAAGTGCATATAGAGTCCTTCGAGCTCATTTTTCAATTCATGCAAATTCTTCTTCTTTGATATTTTGAAAGACATAGCGGGGTGCAAATGTTTGACATTATTTGCATTCTTTACCCACTTATGTTTTTGTTATTTGCATTTCTTAATGATTGACTCAAGCCATGTTCGATCAACCCAAGAGTAACTCTTAAGAGAATGATCTTGGTCATACACGATATATTCCAAGTTCATCCCAAGTGCAATGGGAGGCAGTCTCGAAAATAATATAGTGTTGAGTTCAATTTTGCACAAAAGAGAGTCAAATTTTTCTTAATTTAGCACATATGAGCAATTTTGAAGGACTAAAATATGGATCAAGCAAGTTTCACCCAAGTTGCTATAGGGACTCTAGAGAACTCCATAAATTCACAATTCATGGTAAAAACCTCTAGAGAAGAAACTTAACAAGAAAAAGCAACATGTTTTTCATTTAGGATTTTCAATTTTCAGATTTTAACAAGCTTAGTGTGATAGATGAACTTGGATAGACCTAAGCTAGTGATTTTCTTCAAAGATGTAGCAAGGTGCATTACATGAAGATTGAATAAATTGCATAATAGACAAAGCTCATGAAACAAAAGAAAATGCAGCCTATATGCAAAGCATGAACAGATTTTCAAACTCCCCCTCAACATGTGAGTCAATTTTAAGCACAAATTGAGTTATTAGCAGAGTTAGGCATAGAAGAAACCAAATGAACTCAATTGAAGCCAAAAACTCAAAAAAAAGAAGAGAAAGATTGAAAAACTGCAAACTGAATGGCTATAGAGTTTAGAAAAGATAGCAGAGAACACTAGGCTCAAACTCGCTCTCATCTTCCCCAATGACTGACAAAGGACAGCTAACTCTTGAACTCCAACACAGGAGAAAACACAGACCCTGTCTACCCAGGAGGCCCAACACCTGCTAGACCTATAAGTCTATGAGTGAGCTCAACCAAGAAGAAGAAAAGAATAACATCCTGAAGCATAAGATGAGAGGTCCATGCCGAAGCATGCCAGAAGTCTAGGTGAAGTGAACTCAGAACTCTAAAGAGAAAAACCCATAGCACCCAGAACAAAACAAAAGAAAGAAGAACCGGAAGAAAAATAATATAATACATAATATACAAGCCAGCTCCCCCTCACAGAAGGCCGTAAGGGCACACGACCCCAATCTCACTCCTCAGGGCAACAAACCCGGATCTATCCAAAGGCTTGGTGAAGATATCGGCTAACTGAAGGTCACTCTCTACAAACTGAAGCACGATATCCCCCTTCTCTACATGGTCTCTGATGAGGACATCCCAACCAAGGATACAACCGCTGCCCCTTCTTCCTCTACGACTGCTACTTCGTCCCCGACCGTCGCTGTTTCGCCCGCTACTTCGTCTATGATGTCTGGAGGGCTTAATCCGGAAGCAAGTTCTTTCCATCCACCTTTGCTGGACCAGCACGTCAAGAACATCCACCGGGAACAGCCCACGCGCCAAGGAAAGCCCAAGATAAAGCCCAATTCGTCGCTGAGTCCGGTTCGGCCATCCAGGAGCAGCAGTACTTCAAAAGGACGTCACGGCCATATCCGAACTCCGTTTTGACATTCGACAACTCGTTTGAAAGGTATCGAGATAAGATTTCCAATGGATCTGATCCCGAGGCCAAATTCCTCCTGGAGCGAAGGGAAATCACAGAACAATCTCACGGGACAGAAATTCCAGGTGCTGCGCCACCTTTCTTTTGGGCCCAAGGCCCATGTACTCATAGGGTTCCACCCCTCCTTTGGCCAGCGCCCCTCTCCTAGCTGCCACACCCCTCTTGGGTGCCCCCCCTTGTGTGGGTACCCCTTTATATTAGGTTCTCACCCCTGTTCTTCGTTTTTTAGGTTTTATTGTGTTTTGGTAGACCCCGTGTGCGTCCCTCCTCGTGTTTGCGCGTATTGACTAGACCGCCCGAGCCGAGAAATAGAACCTCAACTTGTTCTCTTTGTTTGATTTCAATACTACCTTTTCGGTTTGCTTCATACTTTGTTCTTGCGTGTTCTCGTTTTCTTGCAGGAACTACTGATCATTGGATCTTGTATCTGTGGGGATTTGGCATTGTGATTGCGAAGCTCCCAACCTGTTTGGTAGGAAGCCCTAAATTCGGTGCCATCAACACCTCCAAAACGACGTATCATCATCTCACCGAAAGATCGGGATTGCCGTCCCCATCAAGTTGGTATCAGAGCTCAAGGTTGCTCGGTGAGGTTTTCCATCATATTTCGTTTTCTACCTAGAGTCCAGAAAATTTGCCCCACAAAAAAAAAAGATTTGTCCCTTTGTCCAAGCTAATTTGTTCCCTAACTTTTACTACTTGTTCTTGGTTTGTTGAATCGTCGGTTGCATAATCGTGTCTTTGCTGGTTTTAGAGTCTAGTCCCGTTAGAGTTTCGAGTTTGAGTCACGTTTTGGTCACAATTGCTTTCGCATTGGAGTCAGTTTCTGCTAGTTGATCAGATCGGGACTCTCGGTGGTTGCTGGAGATCAGAAGAGAAGAAAAAAAACCCGCACAGATTCAATTGCAAAAAAAAAAGTTCAGAAAGAAAAAAAAAGAGAAGAGATCCGAGAAGAGATCTCTTTCCCTAGTTGGGTTCGGTTCGGTTGGCAGGAGATAAGGAAGGTATCTGTTTCGGTTTAAGAAAAGATCATAGAGAAGGAAAGTGTAGCCTTTTATTTTGCTTAGGTCTGGCTTTGAAAGGAAGGTATAGGCCGCCCCTCTCTGGTTTTGCATCCAACTTTCCTTTTGAAGTGGATTCGGATCCCCTCCGGACACCCTGCACGAAAACTGCCATAACTTTTGCATACGGCCTCCGATTGGGCTGTTCGAGTTCTCAAAACGACCGGAACGAAAAGCTACATCCGAAAATTGACAAATATAATTGGGTTCCCGAGGCCCCGAAAAATTCGTTCGACCCCAAAATACATCGTTTAGGGCCTCAAAACGCCCCCGGAAGTTCGAAAAAATTCTGCTGGCTCCGTTTTGGCTGAAATTTTTGCTGTTGGTGATTAGGCTCGCGTCTCTAGTACAGTCTAGCCTAGGACCAGCATTGTACTGATTTTGAACGACTTTTCAGCTTACTTTGGTTCAGTGGTACTAGTTCCTCCTTTGCTACATATTATTGCCTGTCCAAGCTCCACCATCTTCTACACACAGGTTCCGGAATTTGCAATCACTTGCCACATCAAGAACTTGTAAGAACTTGGTAGGAGCGTGAGCGTGTGTGAGGCTTACCACTTCATACGACCTAGTAGTTTATAGGAGCTTTCATATCTGTGTGAATTTTCTTTGTTTCTACTAACTATGGCAGGTAGTCCAAGCAATCGTGGGAGTAACGTCGGCAGTGGGAGTGAACATGAGGACCGCCTCACGCCAAAAGAACGACGTTGGGTCACTCATTTCGAGAGGATGCACCATCAGCATGAGATGCGAACTCGTGACACTCTTGATGCGATTCAGGCGCAATTGGCACCCCTCACTGAGCTTCAAGCACAGTTAGCACAACTTCTTCAAGGTGCTGCCCCCAACAATGGTGCCACTGGTCATGCTTTGGGCCAACGCGGCGCTCCACCGGTTGTCCCTATTACTTTAAACGGGGTGGCTCAAGAGGAGAACAACTACGCCGCCGATACCGAGGACGACTACAGGGTAAATGTGAACAACGACCGACCTCATCATCGACTCCGCAATAACAGGCAAGGTATGGCTAGAAATCAACATGATCAAAGGGAAGAACGTGATGACTCTATGGCAAAAATGAAATTTACTATGCTTCCTTTTGATGGTGCTTATAATCCTGATGTCTATCTGATAGAAGGATAGGTCCCGACCTTTCGATGAGAGGGGGATAGATTCGATTGGGTGGAAGAAGACGTTGACGATCCGACTACACCGTCCCCAGACGATGCGCCTTAGCAATCGTTACACCGACTCCCGAAGTTGTTATTGATCTTGCTGGTGCACGATCAACCTGACCACGAAGGCCTTTGTCCCTGCAAGCAATCGAAGAACACGCAAGAACAAGATGAACAAGCAACTGAAATTATAATTGAAACGACGAGTTCATTCAGAGTCACAAAAGAGGGGTTTCCGATGACAAGTAATTCGGGCGGTTTAGCCAACACGCGCGATTACAAGAAGTAGCAACTGCTATCTTTGATCTAAAAGAAAACCCACCATCTAATGGCAGCGGCTGGCTGTTTATATTGTGGAGTAGCGTCTAGGAACCCTAGGGTGCAGCCTTAAGTGGGCTTTCCTTGTTACAAGGCCAAAGGCCCACTTTTGACTCGGACTAAAAAAACAACGCTGCTTGATTGGCCGATTTCTGTCGACTCAGAAGGAGTTTGGATGTGATTCCAAATCTGTTGGAAAGTAGACTTGTTAAGCTTTCAGTGAAGTACAAGAACGCCCAAAACCGAGTCCGGATGTAGCCGTGGCGGCCGAAACAAGTCAGCTCTGTCCTGGAGTCGAATCTGAATCCAACTCGTGCACTTCTCTTCTATCCTTCATCTTGGTTGGTTCCTCACCCAAGTTCCTAAGGCAAAGGACATCATCACAAGAATTAAATAGCATTCCATCCATTAAAGTATTCGTATGAAGCCCGAGGAACGCATTCACCTGGTAATTGAGTTGACGTGCGCGAGCTCGAGTAATCGGTCCTTGTATTACAGCAACGGGGACCGATTGATGTGTAGGTGATGGATTTGCAGGTGTGGCTATATCCATAGAAGTGATGTCCTCATCACTATCTAGATTGGGAGCTGGCGGTAGATCAAAAATTTTCTTGCTATGACTTCTCTGAGCGTAGAAGGGTGCACGCTGCCACTAGTGAATTTACTGGTTTTGCATCTATTTGGTGGAAAGAACTTTGTAGAGCCAACCGTGATGTACCTACAACTTGGGATGGGTTGAAGCGTGTCATGAGGGCTAGATTTGTTCCTACATACTATGCTCATGATTTATTGAATAAAATGCAGCGCTTTAATCAAGGTGATAAAACGGTTGAGGAATATTATCAGGCATTGCAAATTGGCATGTTGCGCTGTGGGTTAGAAGAGGGTGAAGATGCAAAAATGGCTAGGTTCTTGGGTGGGCTTAACCGAGAGATACAGGATATACTTGACTATAAAGAATACAATTCTATCACTCGTTTGTATCATCTTGCTTTGAAAGCAGAAAGGGAAGTGCAGGGTCGACGATCGACAACGCGAGGTAATATTGGAGGTTCTTCCACGTCCAAGTCGGTCCAGATCCATACCAAGGCAACATCTCCCATACCTGGACGTGTACACCTACACCCGCTGTTCCAGCTACTTCGACGTCATCACGCATTCCGGAGGCAAACAACTCAGTCACACTTCAAGCACCCACCAAGAGTGCTTCCTCAGTTGCCTCCACCGGTCGAACGCGGGAAACACAATGCTTTCGATGCAAAGGAATGGGGCACATGATGCGAGACTGTCCTAATCAACGTGCTCTAATAATCAGAGAAAATGATGAGTACACTAGTGATAGTGACTTGATGAAACTGAATATGCTCTTGTTACCACTAACACTTCAGAGCCAGCAGAAGAGATTATCACTTCTGCAGCATCCGAGAAATATCCGGCTCTTGTTGTCGCACGTGTACTTAGCGCACAGCCTGCACGCGATGAACAAAATCAACGCCATAATATATATCTTTCACACAAGGTGTGTGGTGAATGAGCGCGCTGTGCATGTCGTTGTTGAGGGAGGTAGCTGCAACAATTTTGCGAGTGTAGACATGGTCGAGAAGCTTGGCTTGACCACAAATCGACTTCCTCAACAGTATGAAATTGAATGGCTCAATTCCACTGGTAAGGTTCAGGTAACCAAAACCGTTCGAGTACCTATCTCGATTGGTTCTTATCATGATAATATTGTTTGCGATGTTGTACCCATGGATGCTTGCTCTCTTTTATTGGGTAGACCGTGGATCTATGATATGGATGCTACACATCATGGCAGGACCAATGAGTATACTTTCTTGTATAAGGAAAAGAAAATTATTTTGAAACCCATGAGCCCTACAGAACTAAGAAACATTGATGTTAAAAGAGCTCAAAGAGAAAAAGAAGAGAGTGGAATTAAAAGTGTAGCTAGTAAATCAACCCATTCAACTACACCAGTTGCTCAAAAACCTGATCTTAAGTTGAAGGGTAAAGTATTGTTGGCTGCAAAAGTTCTCTCACAAGATAACATGGATAGTATAAAACCATTGCCATTCTCTGTTGCTTTGTCTTCTGTTATTACTAATACTTTGAAGGATAATGAGATGGAGTCGAGGACGACTCCAATTTAAGAAGGGAAGGATGATGAGGACATCCCAACCAAGGATACAACCGCTGCCCCTACTTCCTCTACGACTGCTACTTCATCCCCAACCGTCGCTGTTTCGCCCGCTACTTCGTCTACGACGTCTGGAGGGTTTAATCCGGAAGCAAGTTCTTTCCATCCACCTTTGCTGGACCAGCACATCAAGAACATCCACCGGGGACAGCCCACGCGCCAAGGAAAGCCCAAGATAAAGGCCAATTCGTCGCCGAGTCCGGTTCGGCCATCCAGGAGCAACAGTACTTTAAAAGGACGTCACGGCCACATCCGAACTCCGTTTTCGACGTTCGACAACTCGTTTGAAAGGTATCGAGATAACCTTTTCAATGGATCTGATCCCGAGGCCAAATTCCTCTTGACCGAAGGGAAATCACAGAACAATCTCACGGGACAGAAATTCCAGGTGCTGCGCCACCTTTCTTTTGGGCCCAAGGCCCATGTACTCATATGGTTCCACCCCTCCTTTGGCCAGCGCCCCTCTCCTAGCTGCCGCACCCCTCTTGGGCTCCCCCCTTGTGTGTGTACCCCTTTATATTGGGTTCTCATCCCTGTTATTCGTTTTTTTGGTTTTGTTGTGTTTTGGTAGACCCCGTGTGCGTCCCTCCTCGTGTTCGCGCGTGTCGACTAGACCGCCCGAGCCGAGAAACAGAACCTCAACTTGTTCTCTTTGTTTGATTTCAATACTACCTTTTCGGTTTGCTTCATACTTTGTTCTTGCGGGTTCTCGTTTTCTTGCAGGAACTACTGATCATTGGATCTTGTATCTGTGGGGATTTGGCATTGTGATTGCGAAGCTCCCAACCTGTTTGGTAGGAAGCCCTAAATTAGGTGCCATCAACACCTCCAAAACGACGTATCATCATCTCACCGAAAGATCGAGATCACCGTCCCCATCAGTCTCTAAGGAAGTGATATCTAATATCAATGTGTTTGGTCCGGGAATGCTGCACTGGGTTTTTAGCAATGCAAATAGCAGAAGCGTTGTCACAGAAAAGTGGCACACTCTGTATATCTAACCCAAAATCCCGCATGGTCGATCTCATCCAGAGAACTCAGCTACAAGAATCGGTGCAAGAATATACTCGGCCTCGCGGTGGATCAGTGCAACCCGCATCGCTTCCTAGATGACCAAGAAACAAGAGAAGTGCCAATGAATTGGCAAGTGCCAGAAGTGCTCTTCCTTTCTATCCTACAGCCAGCAAAGTCAGCATCGGAAAAGGTTCTAAGAGATAGACAAGAGGAGGAAGAGTACCAAATACCATAATCAATGGTAGCGCGAAGGTACCGGAAAATGCGCTTCACCGCCTGACAGTGAGAGGAACGAGGAGAAGCCTGAAATCGGGCGCACATATACACGGCAAAGTGTATATCCGGCCTCGACGCAGTGAGATACAAGAGGGAGCCAATCATGCTACGAAACTCCTTTTTATCAGCAGGCTCACCATCCGCATCAGGCTCGAGGACTGCAGTGGTGGCCATAGGAGTTAACACCGGCTTCCCGTTAGACATGTCGAAGCGCCTCAGGAGGTCCCGTGTACTTGCCTTGATGCAAGAAAGTGCCCTCTCGAGTCTGCTTGATCTGGAAGCCAAGGAAGTAACTCAACTCGCCCATCATACTCATCTCAAACTCTGTACTCATCACATTAGAAAACTGAGAGACAAGAGAATGAGAGGAGCCACCAAAAATGATATTGTCCACATAAATCTGGACAAGAAGAAAATTAGACTCATGGTGTCTGATGAGCAGAGTTTTGTCTACTATGCCCATTTTAAAGTCATGGCTGAGAAGATAAGACTTGAGCCTCTCATACCATGCTCTGAAGGCCTGCTTGAGTCCATACAGAGCTTTGGAAAGCTTGTATACATGACTCGAAAACTTGGGGTTCTCGAATCCTAGAGGTTGCTTGACATAAACCTCTTCCTCAATATAGCCATTGAGGAATGCACTCTTGACATCCATTTGATAAAGCTTGAAGCCTTTGGATGCAGGAAATGCAAGCAGGATTCGGATAGCCTCTAGCCTAGCTACAGGGGCAAAGGTCTCCTCAAAGTCAAGACCCTCAACCTGAGAAAAGCCCTGTGCAACTAGTCTAGCCTTGTTTCTAACTACAACCCCATCCTCGCTCTGCTTGTTTTTGAACACCCACTTGGTCCCAATGACATTATGACCAGATGGGGACTCGACAAGCTACCATATCTTGTTCCTCTCAAAGTTCTCAAGTTCCTCATGCATAGCATTAATCCACGACTCATCGGATAATGCATGAGAAACATCCTTCGGCTCAAAGGAGGCAACGAAGGCGAGTGGAGGCAGAATCGGACAAACCCGATTTTGAGCGAGTGACCGCTCAAACAGATCACCAATGATCCGATCGGTGGATGAGCTTTCGGATATGTCGGGAGGACCGTAGCGTAGTGGCCTCTACCTCTTGAAGTAAGAGGTAGGAGCAGAGCCACCGGGTCAAGGAGAGTCGAAAGGCAAGGGTGATCTCCCGAGGTGCGTAAATAAAACAGGAGGCACCTCGTGTGTAGAGGGACTGGATCCGTGGAACACCATCATCTCCATCATCCTCATCTTCTACAAAGATGGTCTTGGAGGGATAAGAAGAGCTCAAACATCGTGTCTAGCTCTGGGCTAGCCTCATCAAAGGTCACATCACATGTCTCTATGATCCTATGCGCATCAACACTCCAGAACCTATAGCTACGAGAAGAAGTCGAGTAACCTAGAAAGATACCATCAAAAGAGCGAGACTCAAACTTATCTAGGTTACCAGACTTCAAGATGAAACACTTGCAACCGAAAACGCGAAAATGAGACACACTGGGCTTTCGCCTATACCTCAACTCATAAGAAGTGCGATGCAAATGTGCTCTCAAAAACACGCGATTAGAAACATGGCAAGCAGTAGCTATGGCCTCAGCCCAAAACTTCCTAGGAGTATTGTACTCATCTAGCATCGTCCTGGCCATCTCAACCAGGGTCCTGTTCTTCCTTTCCACTACGCCATTCTGCTGAGGGACGTAGGGAGAAGAGAACTAATGCTCTAAACCAGACTCCACACAAAAACTCTTAAAGTAGGAATTTTTGAACTCCGTGCCATTATCACTGCGTATAGCTCGTAATGCACCTGGGAGCTCAATAGACAACCTACTGACCAAACCCCTGAAGTGAGAAAAGTCTCATCCTTCGAGGCCATGAAGAATACCCAAGAGTATCTAGAAAGATCATCAACGATGACAAGATCATACCACTTCCCTCCTGCTGACTGCACTCTAGCTGGACCAATAGTGTCCATATGTAAATGCTGTCCTGGTGCATCAGTCATCACTACGGTGACTGGAGGATAAGAAGTAGTAACCATCTTGCCATGTCGGCAAGGAGAGCAAACTAAGTCTTTGACCATCTTGAGTTTGGGCAAACCCCGAATAAGATCGTGGCTGCTAACTCGGGTCAAATGATCAAAACCAATGTGACCAAGTCTCCTATGCCAGAAGGAGAGATCACGGGACTCAGAAGCAATCAAACATCGAAGAGAGTCTCCAGAAGAAGCAGAAAAATCAGCACGAAACACCCTCCTAAATTTAGAAATCCCGCAAACTAACCCTCCTGATGAATCAAGGATTCTACAGGCATTACTGTTGAAGCTTACCTCGAAAGAGTCATCGATAAGCTGAGAAACAGAGAGCAGATTGTATTGCAGCTTACTTACTAAGGCAACATCTTTAAGAATGAAATTTTGGTTAATGCAGATGGTACCTTTAGCAATGACTCTACCTGAAGATGCATCCCCGAAAGTGATCAACTCATCACCGGGGGCTCGGACTAGGGAAGAGAACCATTGAGAATCTCTGGTCATATGACGAGAACAACCGGAGTCGACAATCCAAACATCTCCCTTCCCCATCTGACGAACCTGATAAAGACACAAGAGAGAAAGATGACTTAGTATTGGGATAGAGTGAAGACTTGGGAACCCAATACTGAACCACACGACGCCTCAGAGTACCAGCCACAGAAGAAGACTGAACTCGAGTGTCTCTCTGTCGTTTAACCTTAACATGATCAGTAGCAACTCTAGTAGATGATCTAGGAGCTGGAACTGGGTTAGCCCGCCGTGGTGCAAAAGCCAGACCATCGCAGTGAGGCTTCCTAAATCTCCTACCAGAAAACACCTCACGCCGCTGATATCTACCTCGATGGAAAAAACGAGGAATATCAAAAGGACGGCAGAAAGACTTACTACGAACAGCTCCAAGACTAAAACTCGAAGAACCAGCATGAAAACCGAGTCCTGGACGCTGCCCAAAAACAGGCGACTCTATAACCTCTCTAGAAGCAGTGTGTACCTTAGGAGCACTAAAGTCTGGGGATGACCCTGAATACCCCTAAGAGCAGCAACACGCTCACGCCGAGTGATCTTGGCTCGCCTGAAGCAGAAATCTACTAGGTGACCATCCTTCTAACAGAAGGTGCATGTGTACATTGCCTTGCTAGAGACAGAAGCAATAGGAGTAACACCCTTCTGGTCAGAAGTCCTATGGACAACCCCAGCAGACCTAAACACGGTGGTTCTCACTCTACGAGCTACCACAATCTCACCACTCTTGGAGCCGCGCACAATGGTGGGAGGATGCGCCCGAGCGTGCTCTAAGGGACCAAATCCTAGACCTTGATTGATCTACTAATCTTTGATTAGTCTAGAATAAGATTGAGCTTCTTCTTGCCTCCTACAAACTTCTCGAGAGTGCTCATAAGATACTGGCAATCTCGAAAGAAAGAGGCACAAGAAGAACAAGAGGGAAGAAGAAGAAGAACCAGAAAGATGAGCTCTCTCAAAGACGTGCATTTTTCTCCTCAAAGACGGCTGCCTCAATCTTGAGGGCCTCACAAGAAACGGAAGACACATTTCTAATTCTATAGGCTTGGTCTTCTAATTTCTTCCTAAGCTCGACATGGATTTTATCCAAGTCCCCTCAATCATAGAGCATCGCAAACAACTTTCTTATGACTTATCTAGTAAGTCCTTAGCAAGATTAGCACACTTGACATTTAAGGATTCATTGTTAAGTTTTAGTTGCCTACAGCCCTCACATGAGCTGACTGGGTCCTTAGAAGCATGCATTTCAAGTTCATCGTTTCTAGAAGAAAGCTTCCTAAGGTGATCGCTCATGGCATCAATTTCGACAAGCAATTTAAGGCAATTAGCACAAGAGGGAGTAGAGTGAGCATAAAGAAAACTAGCATCTACAGAAGGACTATCAACAGATTCATTGCTAGCATTCTTCAACCTAAGATTATCTAGTTCAGACAACACACTATCATGCATAGTCCTTTGGTTCTCTAACTCCACAAGCAAAACATCACACAAAGTACAATCAATAGTGACTCGGGAGGGAGAAGATCTAAGTGAAGCTAACTCCCGAGTCAAGGTACCTACTTCCTTCTCAAGCTCCGTACACCTAGCTCTAGCTCTAGCATGAAATTTTCCTAATTTGCAGAAAGCTTCATTGAGCTGGTCATAGGAGGGTACCTCGTCCGTGTCGCTGTACAGCTCGGAGTCGCTGATGCCGTTGACGTCGGCCATGAAGCACAAGCCGGAGAAGTTGTCGCCGCCTTTCTTCTCTTGCGGATCATCCTCGCCCTCGTCGCTCCATGTCTCCGTGTCGGAGATGTTGATGTCGTCAAGCGCGGCGAGGACGCGGTGGAAGAGCTTCTTGTTCTTGGAGAAGTTGCGGTACTTCTTCTCGTGCGCCAGTTCACGAACTGGAGGCTTTTTGTTGCGGTTCTTGTCGGTGTAGTCGTTTTTGCCCGAACCGCCAATGTCGTTCTTGCCCTTCTTCAGCTTGGGACAGTTCGCCCGAATGTGGTTGGGGCCACCACACTCGAAGCAGGTGATCATGCCACCTCTGTTCCTCTCTTTCACCCTCTTGTATGCATGAGAGAATTTGCGAGCAAGAAGAGCAAGCTCATTTTCTGGAAATTTTTCCAGTTGGTCATCGCTAGCTCGCAAAGGGTGAAGAGGGAGAGACCGGCTGTAAGAATCAAGAAGATCCATTGTGATCGGTGACCAAAGCCATCGACTGAGATTTCGTCTTCCGAGAGACGACATCGATCTCATGAGTCTTGAGGCGGGAATAAAGCCCGTCAAGAGTCAGTGTCGATAAGTCGGTGGTGTCCTTGATGGTGGTCACCTTCATCTCCCAAACCCGAAGGTCGAGTGCGGTCAAGAAATGTCGAGCATTGTTCGAGTCAGGGTATATGCAACCAACTGCTCGGAGGCCACTCAAGATCTTTGTAAACCGACCAAAACACTCGTCGAGACTCTCACAGTAGCGTTGATCAAACTTATTGTACTCGCTTGAACCGTCCTCGCTCGACGGTCTTGATTTGAGTAGAGCACTCGTGGTAAGCATCGAGGGTTACCCAAATCTCGTGAGCGGAGCGAAGGTGAGAAATCCTATCATACTCACCGCGGCTAAGACCCTGTATGAGAATATTCCTTGCCTTAGCATTCGCCTTAACGTCAGCCATATTGATGGCCGTGACATTTTCATCAGCAGGAACCTCATACGGGAGTTTCACCTTTTGCTATATCAGGTAGCCCTGGGCAGCGATGTATGACTCCATCCGGGACTTCCAAAAAGGAAAATCAACTCCATTAAAGATGAGAGGCTTGGTGGAATATTTGTCTGTCGCCATGGCTCTTGAGACCGGTCAAGATCAAGAAAGAGCAGAACCGGCTCTGATACAAATTGAAGGATCGAGATGGCGAACAGAGGAGGGGGAGGGTGAATGGTCGCAAATAAATTTTCCCCCAAAATACTCCAACAAAAACCTCGACAAGATCGCTCAAAGGAAATCGTGAAAAACCCGAAAAACTAGACAACTATGTGTACCCCTAGCTTGCACGGATAAGTACCATAAAATATGTGGCGATTTTTGAGTCACAATCCTTGTTGTCTAGTGTCCAAGATAAAGAGGAATCAATCCAACTCTTGCTTTTAGAAAGGAGATCAATTCAAATCACAAAAGTCACTTTCAGAAAAGCAAAAGCAGAATTTCCAGAAATTATCCTCAATTTGAATAGGAGGTTGGTGGGTTTCTGCAGCTCACAAAATTTTGAGAATTGTTTTCCCTTTGATCAGAAGAGTCGTGAAGAACTCTACCAAATTTCTCCTCAAACAGCCTTACAAAAAAAATAGGAAAAATCGAAGAACACAGTCAGTCAAGAACTTCGAGCAGAAAGTTTGGGGCTCGGTTTTCACCTCATGGCGCCCAAACGGTGCAACAAGTGAACTCCAAAATTTTTTTGCAGGTGGATATCAGAGTCCCGCACCTCCTCCAACAATAATCATTTAAAAAGGAATTTGTTAGAGTTTTATAAAAATCAAATACTAAATGCTACGCAAAGAACAAGTTCTGAAAAAAGTTGGAACTTGAAAGAAAAGATGTTCTCTACTCAATCCAAGAGTGCAAAAGAGATGTAAAACCATATGAACACACTCAAAACATCCAAGATCAACAGCATTTAGAAGGAGGGGAGGCAAATCCAAATTGCGTGAAAGTAAATTGCGAGAATGTAATTGCGGGAAAGTAAATGATGAATTTAAATTGCGTAAAGTAAAGACATAATGTAAATGCGCAAAATAAATTTAGAGTTGGATGGATAAAACTTTCATTTTTGGAAGGAGAGGTTACAAATCCTCACTTTCATGTGGGCAAAGCTCAAAAGAGCATTCAAAAA
This sequence comes from Otatea glauca, assembly GCA_036346275.1. NCBI lineage: Eukaryota > Viridiplantae > Streptophyta > Magnoliopsida > Poales > Poaceae > Otatea > Otatea glauca. The sequence goes on along the minus strand of CM070721.1, from coordinate 30,671,453 downwards.
CCTTCAAGGGGAGGAGGCTACCCCTCCACCCCTATTTATACTACTCTTGGGCCACCTACCACCCTTGGATGAGTCCCTCAACCCTAGAGCACTCATCTAAGGGCGAGCAACCAACACTCAAATTGCTTCAAATCCAAATCAATTCAAATCAAACCAAGCTCAAAACTCGTCAATTACTCATCACACACAAGGATAGACCTCCACATGGTCTTTCAACAAAACATGGGTAGACCTCCAAATGGTCTTTCAACTACTCATGTTGCCGAAAGGATTCATCCCATCCGTACTCAACCCGAACCTTATATTCCTCACATCATATGCATAGTGCTTCTTATATTTTCTGTCATTGTTCCTCCATTGCACAGAATTAACAGGGTGTCTGAGCATTCCATCCTTCTTACGCTCTTCGGCGTGCCATCGTAGCAATTGGGCATGCCTTTTGTTCGCAAACAATCACTTAAGACGAGGGATTATAGGAAAATACCACACCACCTTACGGTGGATCTCTTATTCCTACGCTTCACCCCAATATCATCGTTACCGATATCATCATCATTGCCCTTATACCGCTTTGCTTTGCAAACAAAGATAATATCCAAGTTTGTAAACTCATTGTGATACAATATGCAATCGCTTGGACATGTGTGTATTCTATATACTTCCATTCCAACGGTAGACAACCCGCTTGGCCTGATACGTAGTTGCGGGTAACACGTTACCCTCAAGCAAGTCCCCAAGAGACATAACAACTCGCTGAAGCTCTTATCGGACCAACCGTTGCTTGTCTTCAACTGCAGTAGTGTAAGCACGGTATGCAGCTTTTTGTGCTCCTCCTTGCAGCGGGGGTACAATGGTGTTGTAGAGTCCTCTACCATATGGTGGAACTTTTGAAACTCTCTTTCACTCGTGAAGTCCCTCTCCCCATCACGAAACATTTGATCTAGATCATCTTCGTGGCTATCAACGAACGTATCTTTGACCGTCGTCATATCATTGTCTCTGTCATCTTCATCAATGTGTTGTCCTTCATGTACAATCTCATCTTCACCGTGCTCGGTATCTTCAAAGAATATGTTGCCCTTCCAAGATAATCTCATCTTCACCGTTCTCGGTCCAACAAGTATAGCCACTGAAACCCCTTCGAAGCAAGTGTGCACGTATCGACTCTATGGTAGAAAATAGCTTCCCATTTTTGCAATCAACGCATGGACAACACATATAGTCTGCCAGCTTCTTCGACTTGTGTGCCACAGCCGCGTTTAGAAAACAAGTCACACCATTAAAGAACTCTGGGCCGCGACGGTAGATCTGTGTCAAACATCCACCTTCGGTCCATCTACAATTAATTATATCAAACTAAATTTTAGTAAATCAATAAATGATCACAAAATAATTTATTCTTTACATTAGTCATTCAGTACTAATTAATTAAATCAATAAACATCAGATAAGCATATAATTGCAAATAAAAATATAATTGTAAATGATTAGATTTAAAAATCCATCTAGCAATTTTGACTATATTAAAATACATCAACCTTTTTTTATTATTTAAATATCCATCTAGGAATTTTTTATTATTTAAAGGATTTATTCATTTCATTTGTTTATGTAGTGCTAATAAATTAAATTAATATACATCAAATAAGCATATAATTGGAAATAGGGATACATTTGTAAATAATTAGATTTAAAAACTTATCTTGCAATTTTCATTATTAGAAAATTCATCTACCATTTTTCATTATTAAATATTCATCTAGCAATTTTCACTATTTAAAATTCCATATAACGATTTTTCATTATTTAAAATAATTATAATTAGATATAATGGTCCATCTAGCAATTTTCATTATTTAAAAATCCACTAAATAACTAAAATGAATAAGAATTGCAATTTATTCACTAAATTAGCTAGATTAATCAAGAGCAATCTATAAAGTAAAATCTAACTACAAATATAATGTAGATCAAGTTACTAACCTTGAAGAGAAATTGCCACCGAGCGAAGACAGAGCTCCTCTCTGTTTTCAGCACGGGTTTAAAAAGGAAAATTGAGAAATCTTTTGATCGGCTGACCCAAACTCAATGAAACTTTGTGGACACCTTCATATGGATTTCAGGAATCTATTCCAACCCTCGATTGTAAGAATCGGCATCAAAGTTCTCACCTTTTTCAATTTTACGAAAAGGCGCACAAGAACGAGCTCAAGAACAAAAACTTAGCTCTCAGCTAGCTCGTGGGTTCTTGATGATCAAGATGATTCTAGATGGTTTCCCACATATCATTGCAAGCTAGAACACAAGACAAGAACACCCAAAACTCATTCTTCCAAGATTGATCCTCTCAAGAACAAAAATCGGTTTCTTTCGAGAAAGATATCAAGACTTGCCTAGATGATTGAGATATAGTCTAAAGAGGAAAAATCCGTCAATCATACATCCTTAGCAAAAGATCCAAAACCATTTAGAAGGAGAGGAGGCAAATCCAAATTGCATAAATGTAAATTGCAAGAATGTAAAGACTGAATTTAAGAGTGGAATGTAAGTGCGGAAAATAAATTCAGAATTGAGAGGAATGGGTTTTCATTTCTCGAAGGGAGGTTTACAAAGCCTCACAACAAAGTGGGCAAAGCTCAAAGGAGCACAAGAACCTCTAAAACCCTTAAGAGGGGAAGGCACCCCTACCCCTCTATTTATACTACTCTTGGGTCATTCTCCACCCTTGGATGAGTCCTATACCCTAAGACACACCATCAAGGGCTAGGATTGACCCACTCATATAGCCATGCAAGTCTAACCCAAAACCCAACAAGCAAATGGGTTTTCTTGCATAGTTTTCAAAGCGCACTAACTAGATCCGCTAACCTGTCAAATAGACCAAGATCCAATGGCCCTCATTGATCCATACAAATGCCTAGTTAGCATCTCGTCTGCTCCATGTCTTCACACTTACAACGATTCCGTCTCCGATCATCTTCCAACGATCCCGATCGTTCAACCTCCGCACACCTCGCCTAGTCCCGATCATCCTTTGCCTCACCATGATCAAGCTTCACGACCTGCAACCACTAAACAAGGAAACACATCACATAGCATTTCCACAATTTTAAAATTGAATTCCCACAAATTATTTGACGACCGCACTACCGCTTCCTAGGGCGGTAGGTGTGCGCTGGCAAGCACTACCGCTCCCCGAGGCGGTAGTGCCGCTCACTGAAATTCCAAAAATCCTCTCTTTGTAAAATAACTACCGCCAATTGAGCCCAAGGTGCCAGTTTTTGCAAGCACTACCGCTCCCAAAGCCCAGTAGTGCCGCTCAATCGACTCAACTCAAATTCCTTCAAATTTGAAAATCCAATTCAAATCAAACTCAAACTCAAGCACATCATTCTAAAACATAGTCAATTACTCATCACCATCAAGGATAGACCTCCACATGGTCTTTCAATCTCCCCCTTGATGAATATATTTACAAACACCCGAAAAGGAATAAATTTTAGTTTGAAGAAGAAAAAAAAGCAATTTGATTGCAAAACCAAAAACGGTCCAGAGAGAAGGGATTGAGAATATGACCAAGTTGGTAAGACAGATTTTTGAGCAAGGTAATAGAAAGAACAAGTTTTCCACAAAAAGCTCTAAAAGTCCAATAAACACTCATAAAAGTTTATGATTCTTAATATTTGCATGTTGTCAACAAAATCATAAGATCTAAGGAAATTTTCATTTTTATATTTTTAATGATGCCTTTTCTTAAATTTCTCCCCCTTTTGGCAATATAGGCATCAAGATTTCATATTGTCTCCCCCTTTCTCAACATGAGTGCATGAAATGCATCTAAAGAGCTTTGAAAATTATCCAAGTGATCATAATGACAAGATATGACACCAAGCAAGTAATTTTAGATTACACTAGTCTAAGACATGTCCAAGTGCAAATACAAGTTTAGTTTTGAATATTTCATTTTTAGCAAGTTTTGACACGGGCAACACTTAGCATTAGTTTCAAAAATAGAGGCAAAGCCACTCTAAGGATCAAAAAGGAAAACCTAGAGTTCAACCTACTCAACACTTTGGGGAATCTTGAAGTGCATACAAGGTCCTTCGAGCTCATTTTTCAATTAAAGGAAATTTTTCTTTAAGACTTTGAAAGACATAGCGGGGTGCAAATGTTTGACATTATTTGCATTCTTTACCCACTTATGTTTTTTGTTATTTGCATTGTTTTTGAAGCAATTGACTCAAGCCATATTCGAGGTCTAGGATCACGCTAGTGCACACAGTCTCAACATAGATGAAATATCACAATCATACACAGCGGAATAATAAATAAAGACTTCATCTATTAATATAGAACTATTGAACGACCTTAAGGTCAAACTTACACTTGTGAGGCCTTGGTGGCTTCAACTCTAAATAAATAAACAGCAATGGAATGAAGAACGCCGATTTAATCCCATTAATATTCCATAGGCAATCGACAAGGTTCAACTCCAAGATATTTGCCTCCTGGTGGAACTTCTCCTCCTTCGAAGTTGTAGTCTTCTCCTCAACTGATGATTTTGTGTGTTGCAAGGGGTGAGTACATAAAGCACTCAACAAGTTGTGCACAGAATGCAAGTCTAGTATTCTATATGCATCGCTTAGTACAAAGGTATGGCTATCATGGCTATTTTGCAATAAAGCAGCATTTATAAAAGAATACAATAAATAGATTGAAATCGTAGTAAAACAAATAATAATAATAGGTAGATTCAACATTTGACAAGTAAACCAAGTTTTCAATCCTAAGTCAATTTCCACTTTCCATGGCATCCTGCCGTCCCAATAAGTTTTGTTTAACAAAAGTGTAACCCTTGACTGTAATTGCCGAGCATTGCTCAATACCACGAGCACAGCTATTTGAATAGATTTTACACTCTGCAGAGGTTATGCACTTTACCCACACGACATGATCGTCCCTTGTTGCCAAGCTATTAGCACTTCCTTTGGTGTGACGGCAAGGTAATCATGACTGAGCCTTTACAATGCTTTGTCTAGACCTGCAGATGTACTCGGTGAGGTTTCAACACTAAGGGACCGATTACCACATTTCGGCCCCCCCTCTTGCCCGTTGTGTATTATGCAAATCCGACCCTCTGTGTATTCTGTGCTAGTCCAGGATCACGCTAGCACACACAGTCTTACAGGGTTGCACATCACAAACATTCATAGCGATATAAGAATAAATAGTGCAAACATTTATATAAACTGAGTTGTACGACCTTATGGTCTCCTTACATAAAATCAGCCACACAGGGCTTACATTATTCAGAGTAAAGGAAATAGCAGCGGAATAAAATAAATGTCGTGGAAGCCTTCATCTTGTCACAGGCAACCGACTGGGCTTGCCCCCTAATTGTCCGAATCCTCATTGTACTCCTCCTCCCACGCTGGTGTAGACTCCTCCACTGATGTTGGGGTTGATAAGCAAGGAGGGCTGAGTACACAAGGCACTCAACAAGTAATGCACAGAATGCAGCGCTATTACTATATGCAAAGCTTATTCCAAAGGATTGGCTTAATTGGTTCTTTTTGCTTCAAACAGCATTTTTAAAGCGGTATCTTATTTAGATTAAAGCAGTGAAACAGTTATAATAATACTAATTTCTTCAAATTGTTTTTCTTCGAAGATTCTTGGCACACAGCCTTAACAGTTCATTTTTAACACTCGCACACAGCCACCCTTTCCACATTTTGTTTTTGAATATCTACCCCTTGACTGTAATCCCCGAGCAATGTCCAATACCGTGGACACGGCTATTCGAATAGATTTGACACTCTGCAGAGGTTGTACACTTTACCCACAAGATACAGCCTTTCACCACACAGGTGATCGTTCGTAACAAAGCCTTTCAGGAACCTCTACCTTAACCAAAGAACCTCTTCGGTATTGCCTTCACTATCACATCCCTCACACAGAGCCGAGGTATAGGACAGGTCAATCACCGTTGGATGGGCACCAAGCCGTAGCACAGGTACGCTCCCCCGTTCAGATACACCCCTGTGTACTGTCACCCTAAGGTATCAGAGGGAAGATAAAAGAACCCTAATCAACTAGGTCCATCCCATACCAGACATGTGGTTGTACGGGTGACTCAGATCAAAGGCTTGCAAGGTGAAGTCCTTAACTGACCAAGGCAAGACTTCCAACACTCAACAGTGGCACACAGCCCAATGTGGCACACAGACTCACATCACTCATCAACCCATTGCCACACAGGCCCACCTGGCACACAGCCTCTTGCCACTTGCCCTAGTCTAAATCATTTCCCACCCAGTGATTATTGTGCAACACATGCCAGCAATAACTCAACATCGATGCACGGAACCACAGTGTCTCGTGACCTCAATCTCATCATGTGGCATCATCACACCACTTTCAAAATACATTCAATATTTCTTTAATCAATATTGTAGCATTTTCCCGAAAGATCATTCATGATTCGTTGCAAGGCTAAGCATCTACTCACGGTCTAGCCTCCCGTGTTGGCACAATATTAACATCCAACTAATACAATCAAACTTAGGGTGACAAAGATTTCAGTGCATACAGATAATACTTTCATGGTGACAATAACAATATGGGTTGATTAGCTAAATTACCCAATTTAATTTAATTTCACTTTAAATAAATTAGCATGCATAATTTCAAAGCATAAATTACATTTTAAAATCTGGGATCAAAATGATCAAAGCATCACTTGCCTTCAAAGAGTTGCTGGTCGCGTTCAAACTTGGTCTTGAGCGATGAACTCTTCCTCGAAACCTTCCGCAAATTTGCGCTCACGCTGCATAAACAATATATGCAATAAATAACTAATACAGTAGACTAAATGACCTCAAAAATTCAAATAAAATTCACCATTAAAGAGATCACAATTTTATGAATTTTTAGAAATTTGAATCACCCTAATCCGAGTTAAAATGCAAAAGTTATAGCCATTTGAAGTTTGAATAAAATCTAAAAATACAGAAATTAGAAAATCCGATTTTTCCGAATTATTTTTATACTGAAAAATCGCATTTATGACGTCAGCATCGCATCATGATGATGTCAGCACAGAAAAAAATTTCGGCCAAAATATTTTTCTGGAGAAATGACGTCAGCATGACGTCATCTGACACGTGGCATGCTCTGGGGCTGCCACGTCACCTCGGTCTATGGACTCGGTTCACGGCTCGGATTGGTTCCACCGTGGACTCGGTCCAACAGCACAGTGCACCCACGCGGCATCATCCGAGCTGTTCCTTGAATCAACGGTCAGATCCACGCGCCACACCGCGATCGCCGAAATCACGCGACACGCTGTCGCGCGATCCGACGGCCGCCGGATCCAACGGCCGATCCCGCGACCGACTCGGCGACGCCGATTCTGCGGCCTCCACGTATTGCGATCCGGCGGACTCTGGATCGAACGGCCGATCTCGCGCATGTTCGGCAAGATCTCGGTTCACGCGCGGCCACGCGGCAAGATCGCAGCGGTGCGCCCGAAAGCAACGGTCGGATCTGGTCTCCGCCCCGGTCAACGCGCACACGCGTCTGCACGCGATTCGGTGGAGGTGCGGTGTCATCTCCGCCGCACGTTCAAATCTGAACGGCGCGGATTCACGCGTCACAGCTCAACCCTCAACTACCGTTTAGATCTAATCTAATGGCCCACTGCATTCGAGCCGACATCGCTCATCTTAACTACGCGTGCAATCCCACGTGTACACCAACGATCCAACTACCGAGATCTAAACAAACACGTAAACTAAATTAATCACCACCGTTCAATCTAGATCTAACGGTCAAGATTAACGCTAGGATTTAAAACAGAAGGGGAAAGACGTGGACGAACCAGAAGCGTGCGACGCGGATCGAACGGTCGATGGGGTTCGGCGAGGTTGACGGTGGCGCAGAAGAGAAGGCTGGCAGAGGTAGGGAAGATGACGCGGTCAGCGGTGCTAGAGGGTGATTCCGATGAGATGAACTGACGGGGTCGACGCGTCTTGGCACGGCGAACTCGATGGAGACCTTGGCGACGGCAGAACCTCAACGGACGGTGAGCAAAGGGCAAGGAAATGCGGCGAAGACTTCAGCGAACTTCGGCGAGCTCTTGAGGGCAAACGGTGGCGGCTCGGGAGGCGTGCGATGGGTCAAAAGATGCAGCGAGAGGAGCTCTGCCAGACGCACTACTCGGTGCACTTTAAGGAGGCTCGACGTGCGCGCTGCAGGTGGCGAAACAATCGAAAACGCTCGGCGGCGTTAACTCCAGTGATTACGCGGGCGAAGGGACATGGCTCCATCACGAGCGTCCGCGTGGACTCGATAGGATGGTGCACGCGCGCGGGCGACGCGGCGCAACGGCAACAGTTCGATCAAGGTCGGACAGCGCGATTCTAGGGTTTCGGCGAACTGGGCCGGGCTAAGCACAGTGCTGGGCCGGCCCAGTACTATTCACCCTATTTATAAAACATTTCTGAATAAAAATAAATCATATAAGTAAACAAAGACGAAATAAATAGTAAAAATACCCGGAAAAATTCAGAAAAATTCTAGAATATACTTTGAGACATTTGGAACTCAAATAAAATATTTTCAATAAAAATTTGCATAAAGTTTTGCATGAATTTAATTGAATTCAGGAAAGGTGAGAAATGAATAAATCCAAATTTTAATTCTAATAAATTCTCAGAAATTCTCAAAAAAAATACTCCAAAATTTAAATTAGAGCAAATTTTAGGGTGTTACACTGCCCCCGCCACTTGCCCCAATCTAAATCATTACCAGCCCAGTTGATTACCAAGCACCACATGCTATCAACAAGTCAACCTCGTTGCGTGACATCGACTCGTCACCACAACGCAATCTCATTGTGTGACCACACATGACACACAAGTTCATAACATTGTTTCATGTTCCATTAGTCAAGATTAATCAGTGATGATTCAACACATGTGATGACATGGCATGGCTAAGCAATCTACGACGGTCTAACCAGCCCATGTTGATTATCAATATTAACCAACTATTAATTAACCATCCTAGGATGACAATGATCATGGCATACAATGGCAAGGTAGGGTATAGATCAAATTGGTATAATAGCTAAGTCCCAATTTAATTTGAAACAATTGTATACTTGAAATAATATGCAATAGGGTAAAACAAATATAGCAATTTTATAAACATGGGTTCAACATGATCAAAGCACAACTTGCCTGGCCCTTGCCATTTTTACTTTTCTTTACTGTTTATCTTTGATTTTTGATCTTCAATCTTCAGTCTTCAATCTTTACCTTCTTGATCTTCAGCTCCTTGGAACAACTTCCGAACGATGCCTCTAACGATTAAAGAAGAAGCAAACACAAACCAGCTCAAAAGATAAATCAAATAAAATCCAAATTGAAAACGGATAGTATTGGATCACAAAGGCTTAGATGAATTTAGGAACTTGAATGGATTAGATAAAAGATTAGACAAAAGAGAACGAGCTTTTGGAATACACCGAAAAGGAAAAGACTGATAACTGAGAAAGAAAGGATAATATTTCAAAGAATATTTCTTATAAAGTTATTATCTTGATTGGATAGACAATGATATATGGGCTCTCGATCTATAAACCGGGTCCATAAAGATATGTTAGTTCGCAATGAACTAAACTCGAGGCTCAATGTTGACTAAACAGATACACAAGAAACAAAAGAAAGATAGACTAATAGATTAGATATGGCACAAGGATATGACATATGGAAATGGTCTATAGACCAAGTCCACGAATGACTTCTAGGTCAATGGCAGATTAGATTTTCAAAAATAGGACATGGACAAGTGGGGTCGACATTCATGCGATTCGATCCATGATTTGCGAGGTTTATATGACATGATGCATCATCAACGACAGATTGCACCCAAGGTTAAGTAGGGTTTGAGAGGAATGACTCGCGGATAGATCCACTTGGCATAGGGATAGGATAGGTAGGGTTGGCTCTGTGATAAAAAATTACTAAGGGTGGCTAACCGAAACAAGATCCGATAATGAAAGGGACTAGATCGAAGACAACGGTAAAATCTAGAATAGATGGCAACCGAAGACCAAATGAACTCTAAAGATGGGCAAACTAGAGAATGATGGCCTACTGGACATGACGACACGACCAAGGCGAACTAAGATGGTTGGCATCAAAAGACGGCGCGCGGCACTGACGAAAGGCGGCGGCTAACGAATATTAAAATTTTTGGTTGTTGGAACAGCAAAGGGGAAGTGAGCACCACTTAGAACGTGGCGAGATGAGCTCAATGGTATAAGTGTATTTGTCAGCAACCCAATGGACAGATCACAAACTACCAATGCACGGCTGCTAAAGCTAATAGATCAAACGGTTATAACTATTAAAATAATGCATGGAACCTAACCAAATTTTATAGAGAGCTATCTGGGACCCTAAGGCACAATATGACGTGAAAGGATCGGAGTTTTACCTTCTGGATCAACAGGGAACGCACGAGGAAGTTTTCAGCTATACGTACGCAGTCTGATCGGGGAAGATTGAATTTTCTGCAGAAATTCCATTGACAAAACCTTGAGTTAGGGTGAGCACAGTGTAGAGGACATCAAGATGAGTTTACAGAAAAGGGCATGGTCAAATTCGCAAAACAAAGGAGAACGGGCGATTTACAAGATTAGAGATTTGAACGGCCAAACTTTTGATTTTGAGGATGAAACTGCACCAAATTTGTTGGAGAGGTAGATTAGACCATAAGGAAAGAGATGACACAAGTGTATTTCAGGAAAACTCACAGGAATGACGGGGAACGCGACACCAAGTTCGGCCGACGAGGGCGGCGCTCCGGAAGAGGACAGCTGCATTGTTTCGGGTTTGGAAGGTGCTCTGGGGATTAGGGGTGGGTGGGAGGGGTCTTAGAACACTTATATAGGCTAGGGAGTCGTTCCATGCATGGAAACACGATGAAAAACCGGATTTGGATTAAAAACGGATCGGATCGAACACCTGGCGCACAATGAACAGTAAAGGATGACGTTTCTCATTGCGGTGCTTCGGATGGGGATCGGAGGGCTGCGGCTGGGCGGCGACGTGGCCAGCTCGGGAGCTGACACGTGGAGGTAAGGAAATTGAGCTAGAAATTCCGGATTTAATCCACTTTCCAAATTAAAATAATTCCAATAATTAAAATAATTCGTTTAGAGCAATAAAAATACCAGAAAAATTCTAAACAAATTCTAGAAAATATTTTAAGACATGTTGAGCTCAAATAAAATATTTTTAACTAAACTTCATTTAAAATTTTTCAGTATTCAATTAAATTTAACAAAAGGCTTAATTTAAATTAATTCCAAATAAATCCAAATGAAAAGCAAACGAACTCCGAAAAATCTCAAAAAATTACTGAAAATTCCTTGAAGCACAATGAACTCAAATAAAACAAAATTTATTTTAATTGAAGTTTATATTAGTCAAATTAAATTTTTTTATCATTAGAAAATTCCATATTAAGCTTTATTAAAGCGAGAAATCAGCGGGGATTTTTGGAAAGATGAACTAAACAAAAGATTTTTGAAAACCCAAATTTTGGGATGTTACAAACCTCCCCCCTTAACAGAATCTCTTGCCCGAGATTAAGGTTGTCTATAGAAATAGGTTCAGGGGGACTAACTCTTGAGAGTTGAGACTTTCTTGAACTTCCAAGCAACTGCACACTGGGCAAGGTTGCTTTAGAACAAACTCTTGACAACATCTAAAATTTGTTGGCTGCGCGATGCGGATGAGATCCTTTTGCAATTCCACTGACTTCCATGGTGTCTGCTTTTCTGGCACAAGAAGGCACTCGTTCTGTTGGGAATCTTGAAACACATCACGCACTCGATCGACGCTCGCATCTCCTTTGATAGTCTCCTTGCTTTCCTCCTTTAACACTCGGGTCGCTTCTTCTAGAAATTGGACAAGCGGCATTTGACAAATAAACTTGCTTGTGACTCATGCGGTCTTGCACAACATTCCTGTTGGTCTGTTTCTATCTCTATCAGCTTGATTCTCGAGTACTGCCTTAAACTCTAGATCAACTGAATATTCCTTCACATTGAACTCAAGCTCCAACTATTACAGAGATAATGGCATGGTTCTGTTGGCATACACTAGGTAGCTAAAGTAATTCGTGAGGAAAACAATTATCCTTTGTAGTTATTAAGCATACGCAACAACTCCTTTTCTTCTGATGTGATGGCACATCCACCTTCTTGGCTCAACCATAACGGAACAACCGGTCCTTAGCTGTCTCCGATATGCTGAAGTTAAACTGATCGCAAATCTTTCTCGAAAAACACTCTCGCTCCTCTTAACTGATCAAATCTTTGACCATAAACCAAAACTACCTTACACATAGGTAACCAGCTAATTCCAGGGATAAACATCCCAAGCATGGGTTTTCAATATGTTAAGATTTATTAGAAACTCAATCTCAACAATAGACAAGTTAACCCTCAACATCCTGGATTACATATGATTTTCAATCAATACAACATCTGATGCCTTCTAAGCTCCAGTAGTCATAATGTGGTTGACATGATCTTTTGCTGGCACTGGCGGCATGGCTTCAGCTTGAACTGCTCCACAATTCACTTTCTGGTGCAAGTGTCTCGGTAGGTGTAGGACTAAGATTGAAGCGGACAGGTATAACAACTTTTGTCTTAAGACAACTATTGGCAAAGTGTCCCGGTTCATTGCATCTGAAGCAACGCTTGACCGACATATGTTGACTTCCTTCTGACATAGCACTAATCTTGGTAGGGAAGAGCTGAGATTGATGCGATCCGCAGTGATCACCTTCTTCGAGGGCAGAGTTTAGCAAAATGTCCTGGTCGGGCAGTGACAAGCAAACTCTAGGCGTAAGCTTCCTCCTTGAGAACTTTTAACCGTGATGTGTTATGAAAATTCGACTATCGTATGCGAGGCACAACCAAGGTGTCTCAACAAAGTCTGAGCAAGATGGCAACCGAGTTGTTGAGGGCACTCCTCATTTGCCGCTGTGGTCCTTCTTGAAAAGCTCGACGCTTGCGCTTATACTCTAATTCCTTGCGCCATCTCCTAGAATATGGGTCTTGTTAACCAACTCCTCTTGCTTCAATCGACTCTTTGAGCAAGTTACTCCTGCAGCTTTACCACTCACTCTTAGGGTTATAAACTTTATCGAGTAATTTCTAGAATGATCATGGCTTCCAAAATTGCTTGACCTTTCTGTGGGCATTCCTTAACAAAATGACCTAACTTACTACGCTTGTAGCACTAACGCTTGGGTCGTCATGTCTGGTTAGGTGTAGTCATATGCACAATATCGTCTTTCTCGTGCATCACCACTTGTTGGTTCATAGGGCATTCTCGCCTAATGACCTTGTTTATTGCACAAGAAACAATTTCATGGTGACCAAGTATCCCCGGTTCTTTGAGGCAAACAGATGAGTTGACATGTTTCTTCTTCGCTTTCACACGCGGCACAAAGAAGTGCGGATGACAATCCTTCTCTTTCGCTAACTCTTGAGTAATGACGGCTCGAAAATTCACTCACCGATGCCGAGTCACGGCGGTCACTATTGAATCCAATGGACATTGAGCTAGACAATGATCGCGTCCTCCACAAAGATAACATGTGATGTTGCTCATAGGACTTTCTCCAAGTAAATGGCTTCTTCTCACCGAACAATTGATTGCATGCTCATCGCCAGCAGTGTCCTATTCCTCCACAACGGATGAACGCATGGTCTTCCGATTTGTTTGGTTGACAACACTTCAAGGAACAACATCCTCGGTACAACATCGGGAAAGGGGTTGTACACTTCTCTTGCAGTAGTCATACTAACATTTGACAAAGCAACGAATCGCTAAAAAGCAATGACAAACTACAACCAAGTGATTTCTTCTCGTGTCTTGTGGGTAGCACGATAGTTCTTCCACCACTCCAAGGCATCTCCTTCCAATCGACATGTGGCGTAGGGAACCTTCTCTTCATCTTCACATTGCACCAAAGCCGGCTTCTCTTCTATGACACGGCTAGATTTCTGCATCTTTGAGAGTGGTTGATCCACCAAATGTGGGTGGTTTGGTCCTCTTGAACAAGGCAAACTTTGACTGTGAATAGGTGGCTGTGACTGTGGTTGTAAGGGCATTGATTTTGGCACTGATAACATTCATCTGTTGTATCATTGTCTGCATGAGCTGGGTTTGAGCGGTGAAAAACTGATCCAAATTCTGAATTGTCACTATCGGTACGGTGGACAACTGCTAGTCACAATCTACTTTATTACTAACACCAGTAGTAGCAACTGTACTGACTTGAACTGCCTCGAAATCACTGTTGTTGTCGGTACTTTCCATCTGTTGACCACTCCAGGGTTTAGTTAAGAGGGGAAAAGTAAAGATAAGGTTCAAGAATCCTAGTGCAGGGGAGCAGGTTTAACCTAATAACTTATACAAACATTATTAATAACTAGGTATGGTTGCTTACAAAGCCAAAAAGCTATGCAACGACATCGCACACCTAGCAACTAAGGACAAAACCAAATTAACCTAACTAAGCACACAAAGAATCTATCGCCTAAAAGGGTAACACTTCTATCTTAGATCGACGCAACTCTTCACACATGAGTCTCAACTAGACACCAAAGTACTAGTTCTTCTATCTTCGGAACACTTTATCGATCCACTTCTTTTCATTGAGCTCGACGATTCTCGCCTTCAAGATCTTTAGGATCGCAGAAGACACCCAAGATTTCTCCTTAAATGTGAAACATCGTTAACTACTTAGAACAACTCGTAAGATTTTTATTTAAACTATTGGGGAAAGATGAATAAGTTTAGCAAAAGGGGAAAGAATGGAAGAATAAGATATGTCAAGAACTTATTAATCTTTCAAGTTAAATTTTTCTTTTAGAAAATACTTTTGAAGCTCCTAAGGAACGCCAAACTATCTAGGGTCAAGACCAACAACAAGATAGCTCTAATACCACTCTGTCGGGACCCGAATATGCAAATCCGACCTTCTGTATTCAAAGACTAGTCTAGGATCACGCTTAGTGCACAGCCTCAACATAGATGAAATATCACAATCATAGACAATGGAATAATAAATAAAGACATCACCTATTAATATAGAACTATTGAACGACCTTAAGGTCAAACTTACACTTGTGAGGCCTTGGTGGCTTCAATTCAAAATAAATAAACAAAGAAGTGGAATGAAGAACATCGATGAATCCCATCAATATGCCACGTGCAACCGACAAGGTTCAACTCCTAGATATTCCCTCCTCGTGGAACTTCTCCTCCTTCAAGTTGTAGTCTTCCTCAACCGATGATTTTGTGTGTTGCAAGGGTGAGTACATAAAGCACTCAACAAGTTGTGCATGTAATGCAAGTCTAGTATTCTATATGCATGGCTCAAGACAAAGGTATGGCTATCATGGCTATTTTGCAATAAAGTAGCATTTATAAAAGAATACAGTAAATAGATTGAAATCACAGTAAAACAAATAATAATAATAGGTAGATTCAACATTTGACAAGTAAACCAAGTTTCCAATCCTAAGTCAATTTCCAGTTTCTATGGCATCTTGCCATCTCAATAAGTTTTGTTTAACAAAGTGTAACCCTTGATCAGTAATTTTGAGCATTGCTCAAAACCGCGACCAAGGCTATTCGAATAGATTTTACACTCTGTAGAGGTTATACAATTTACCCACACAACATCATCGTCCCTTGTTGCCAAGCACTAAAAGAAACAGAGAAAAATTCGTGGGTTTTTTAAATTTGTGGGCCCAAAAAAAACCCACGAATTTATTTATTTAAATTCGTTGGTTTGTATAAAACCCACGTTTTTAATTAAATTCATGGGCCAAAATGAAACGCACGAATTTATTTATTTAAATTCGTGGGCTCAAATAACACCCACGAATTTAATCATTTAAATTGCATGCTTGAAGATACCCATGAATTTAAACATTTAAATTGTAATAAAATTACCAACGAATTTAAAATATAAATTCGTGGGCCACCAATTACCCACGAATTTAAATTTTTAAATTGTGGGCCATCCTTCCCACGAATTTAACTCAGGCCAAAACCCTCACGGCTCGCAGCGCCACCGACGCTGCCTCCCATGCCCACGAAGCGCCCGCCTCCCGCGCGACCCGCCCGCCTCGCCTCGCTTGTCGCCCGCGTCCCGCCGGGTCCCGCGCTTTGGCTGGCCCGCCCGCCCCGCCCGCCCGCCCGCCGCGCGCCCACTCGGCCAAGACGAGCCACCACCTCCCGCCTCCCGGCCGGCTGCTGCCGCCCGCCGCTCGAGACCTCGCCCGCCGGGCGGCACGCCGCGCTGCCGCCCGGCCGGCAGCCGCCCGCCCGCCGCTCGGCCGGTTACCGTTGCGCTGCCCATCGCTCATTTGCTCACCGCCCGGCCACCACCCGCCCGGCGGCTGCCGCCGGCCGCCGGCCGCTCGCCCCCGCCGCGACTCCGCCCGGCCGCGCCAATGCCACGTTTCGCCATGACGCTGCCCGGCCGGCTGCCGGGCTGGCGCTTCGCCCACGCTGCCGCAGACGGCAGTCAAGCCACCGCTGCCGCTTGGCCGCTGCTGCGCGCGCCGTCGGCCGCCCTCTGCCGTGCCACCGCTTCGCTCGCCCGCTCGAGACGCCGCCGCCCGCGGCCGGGCGCCCACTCGCCCGCCGCGCCGTCCGCGCTTGCCGCGCCACCGCGCGGCATCGCAGCGCCGCGCGGTGTGCGCTTGCCGTCGCTGGCGCCACCCCGCCTCCCGACCCTCGCGCGACGCCACCGGCGTTGGAGAAGGTATATTTCGTCTCTTTTATATTCGCTAAAGTTATTTCATATCATTTTATATTCACGCATATGATATATATATTTTATTTTCTCGCCGTTGTATATAACGTTAGAGTTTAGGGTTTGTGTCGAGCGAAGAGAGAGCATAGGCGTCACTGTTGGGAACGGCGCATCTCACATTTGCTTGTGAGGTGCGCGTTCCGAATTGTTCAACGATTTTTGATGACCGAGAATGTTGGTTGTTGCATAGGGCCCGTGACGCGGCGAACATCGAACGTGATTTCGCCACATAACTCTGTTGTTCTACAACGCACCAAAGATCGCGTGCGCTTGGAGAACAAATGGGTTATCGCCGAAATTTCGTTCGATTCAGAGCGACGCCACAGTCGCATGCAATAGCCTCCATTCTTGGGTGGGTTTAGAACACATCTTTCCTAATAGGGTTATCTTTGTCTCCTAAGCCACGGTCGTACGTTGACATTGTTTCATTTGTTTAACTTTGATAATGGGTGACGATCGAAGGGCGATGTATGACGGATGGAGGAGTGATGGGGGGCACTCAAGGGAATGGGGGCAGATCACGGATGCTTTCTTGAAGCAAGCATTCGCTGGAGGAGCTGAATATGTGTATTGCCCGTGTACCCTCTGCGAGAATAACAGCTACTACAGCAAGGATATAGTGCAGTATCACATTTGCAAAAATGGGTTCATGCCTAACTATTTGGTGTGGCACCGTCATGGAGAGGCCGCAGGGCAGGCCATTGAGATGGAAGAGATGCTGGACCATGTGGAGGATCACGACCGGATGGAAGAGATGCTGGATGATCTTGGCAGGGGGACTGAATTTAACTCCGGGGAGGGGTCACAGCCGGAGGAGGTTAAGGAATTCTATAGGCTACTTGACGCTCTGACAAGAAGTCGCATGACTTGACCAATGTGACCGCCCTGCAGCGGTTACACGGCTTATGTCGATGAAGTCAAGTTCAACTTTTCGAACAAATGCTTCAACGCTTTGCTTGAACTAATGAATGATGTCCTTCCGCCTAACCACGATGCCAAAGGATTTGTACCAATCGAAAAAGTTGATGGCCGGCCTCGGATGAATTACCGTAAGATTGATGTGTGCGAGAATAATTGCATGTCTGTTCGAAGGATCATGACAAGGATACCCATTGTATGCATTGCGGTAAGTGCGATTCATTGAGGTGGTAGATGAGGAAGGGTATCGGTGACTACAAAGGTCGCGACTAAACAGCCTTCGTACATGCCAATCACGGATAGGCTTAAATGGTCGACATGTCAAAAGAAACAAATAAACATATGCGGTGGCACAAAGAAGGTAAGCGTGAGGACCAAGACCGGATATGATGGTGCATCCGCTCGATGGCGAGGCATGGCGGGCATTGGACCGATTCGATCCTCGTGATTTGCAAGCGACCCTAGGAGTGTCCGTCTTGGTTTGTCCACGGACGGTTTCACACCTTCAAAGACAAGCGCTATCCCCTACTCTTGTTGGCCGGTCTTCATCATGCCATACAATCTTCCACCGAGATTTTCTTGAAAGAGGGGTTCATATTCCTTGCTCTTGTCATTCCAGTCCTAAGCATCCAGGAAGGATCTCAATGTGTTCATGCGGCCTTTAATTGATGAGTCAAGAAGTTGTGGCGAGGGAAAAGGCATACGACAGCGTTGGTGGTAGAGAATTTACCTTACGAGCCGCATACCCGTGCTCGGTCCATGATTTGTTGGCATATGGCATTTGGGCCTACCTGGTGTGTTCATGGTCGCTGTGTTGTCCAATTTGTATGGTCGACTGATGCATTCAGCTCACGCTGAGAAAAGATCACATTCTTCGATTGCCATCGACGATGGCTTCCGGTGAGGCACCCTTTTAGGAACGACGCCAAAGTGAAGGACCGAAATGGCGAACAGAGGGGGGGGGGGGTGAATGGTCGCAAATAAAAATTCCCCCAAAATACTCCAACAAAAACCTCGACAAGATCGCCAAAAGGAATTGTGAAAAACCCAAAACTAGACAACTATGTGTACCCCAAGCTTGCATGGATAAGTACCATAAAATATGTGGGGATTTTGAGTCACAATCCTGGTTGTCTAGTGTCCAAGATAAAGAGGAATCAATTCAAACTCTTGCTTTTAGAAAGGACATCAATTCAAATCACAAAAGTCACTTTCAGAAAAGCAAAAGCAGAATTCCCAGAACTTGTCCTCAATTTGCACAGGAGGTTGGTGGGTTTCTGTAGCTCAAAAATTTTGAGACTTTTTCTCCTGTGAGAATCAGAGTCTTGAAGAACTCCACCAAATTTCTCCTCAAAAGCCTTACAGAAAAACACGAAAAATCGAAGAACACAGTCTGGTCAAGAACTTCGAGCAGAACGTTTGGGGCTCGGTTTTCACATCATGGCACCCAAACGGTACAACAAGTGAACTCCAAAATTTTTCTGTAAGCGCATATCAGAGTCCTGCACCTCCTCCAACAAAAATCACTCAAAAGGATTTTTCTAGATTTTTACAAAATCATACACTGACTGCTGCGCGAAGAACAAGTTCAGAACAAAATTGGAACTTGAAAGAAAAGATGTTCTCTACTCAATCCAAGAGTGCAAAAGAGATGTAAAACCATATGAACATACTCAAAACATCCAAGAACAGCAGCATTTAGAAGGAGGGGAGGCAAATTCAAATTACTTGAAAGTAAATTGCGGGAATGTAATTATGGAAAGTAAATGCTGAATTTAAATTGCGTAAAGTAAAGACATAATGTAAATGCGCAAAATAAATTCAGAGGTGGATGAATAAAACTTTCATTTCTGGAAGGGGAGGTTACAAAGCCTCACATTCATGTGGGCAAAGCTCAAATGAGCATCAAAAACCTCAACACCTTCAAGGGAAGGAGGCTACCCCTCCACCCCTATTTATACTACTCTTGGGCCACCTACCACCCTTGGATGAGTCCCTCAACCCTAGACACTCATCTAAGGGCTAGGATTGACCCACACACACAGCCATGCAAGGGCTAACCCAAAACCCACACACATACCGGGTTTTCTTGCACGGTTTTCAAAGCATACTACCTAGACCCGCTAACCTATCAACTAGACCTCAATCCGACGGCCCTCATTGATCCACGCGGCATCTAGCTAGCATCAACTCCTTTCCTTGTCTTCTTGACTTGCCCGACTCCGCCTCCGATCATCTTCCGCGATCTCCCAACCGCTTGGACCTCCGACGCTCCTCGCCTAGTCCCGGTCATCCTTCGCCCACCATGACCTAGCACCGTTGTCCCGCAACCATCAAAAACAAGGAAACTCCTCACATAGCAATGCCCACAAAGATGTGCAATAAACCATGCAACTCATCACTACTGGCCCATACGACCTGCATCGCCACTCCCGCAAAGACAACTCAAATTGCTTCATTTTGAAAATCAAACCAAATCAAACTCAAACTTGAGCACACCTTGCTCAAATAAAGTCAAATACTCATCACAAATATGGATGGACTCTCCACATGGTCCTTCACAAAGCATTTCGAAAAGGACGTAAAGTTAAAAAGGGCGCGGGCGACTCACAGAAGAGGAGATAGTGAATGGCATAGTCGGCTTGTACGATCTACTAAGTGGGTTTCATCAAGCTATGGAAAGGAGCACAACCGACTCATATTTCTTTTCTTTGGGAGCCGCTTACGTGAAAGCTTTGATTCTCACAGCATAACATAGATTTGATGCACCAAGAGCGCAATGTGCGTAAAGCATCATAAGCATGGTGTTTGATATAACCGAAAAAAAAGGATAACGTGAGTGCTAGGAAAGACATGGATGATCATTGTGCTAGGCCGTGGCTCGAGGTTAAAGTTGGTTTAAATGGAAATGAGAGTCGGCCACGAGCTCCATACTGTATAGTCATGATTACCATATTATCATGGAAAGACTTGTTCCGGTAATGTTTCGTGGCTATTTTGATAATGAGTTGTGGAGGATGTTAGCCGAGCTCAGTTACTTCTATAGGCAGATATGCGGTAAGGAAATCTCTAAGACGTTGATGCAGAAGTTAGAGAAGGGAATTCCATTGCTTGTATGCAAGTTGGAAAAAAACTTTCCCACCTGGTTTTATGAATGTGATTCAACATCTGCTGGTGCATCTACCTTGGGAAGCGAAGGTTGAGGTCCCGCGCAGTTCGAGATGGATGTATAGTCGAAAGGGAGTTGAAAAGCTTAGAGCTACAAGCGCAACAAGGCTAGGGTAGAGGGTGTATCGCAGAGGCTTATGCAAGTAAAGAGATCACAAACTTCTAAACAAAGTATTTCGCACTCAAGCACAACGTGAATGTCCGTAAGAATCGGTACCGCGTCGCTGAAGAAGAACCGCTGAGCGAACTTAAGCTTTTTCAATGCAAGGGTCAACTTTGTTGGGTCGCATAATCGCACACCATGTTGAGTATGAGGAGTGGAACGTGGCCATGTTTTACATGTTCACTATCATGGTAGAAGTTGAAAAATATTTTGAGTAAGTGACTTTCTGAATTATGTTTTCAACATTTCAGTGTAGTGTCCTTTTTAACCGGAGAATAAATGACGCAGAGTATTTGACAAAGAAAATTGAAGTCAACTCGACAACCCACAACTAAGCAATTGGATAACCTACGTCGTGATGGGTTGAAAGGCGGCCCAAGCTTCGTGCAATGGTTCCATCAGCATGTAATTTGACTATTTATTCATTTTTCTAAAATGAATTGTTGTAGTAACTTAATATTAGACTAACAAAGTGATGAATGTTGCTATATAGTGTATGTGATGCCTCTGTCCTCGAGGATCTCCGACAGCTCTCACATGGTGATGTGACGGCAAGGAGCTATAGTCGCCGTGGATGTGAACGGGTTCCGCTTTGAACAAAGGAAATTAGAAGCTAGCCGCCCACTTGCGGCAACTTCAAACAGCGGAGTAGTCACAACGTCATCCGATTCCAACAAATGATATATTAGACTACTACGGTGTTGTACAAAACATAATTGAGTATACCTTTGGGGTGGCAAAGAATCAAGGTTGTGTTTTTGATTGCCATTGGTTCGATCCACACAACGCACACATGTCGATGACTTTGGGATGGTGGAGGTGAAGCATACGTCATGCTTCAGTGGCCATATCAATAACATTGTGCTTGCACATCGTGTTGAGTGTGTACTACTCGAGCTATCCTCACCGTAGCTTGAAGGCTTGGTGGGTTGTATTTAAAGTTAACCTCAAGTATGTCCTCCCGGGATGTTTCAGATGTGGCAAGTAACGAGAGGATGATGTGGGTGATGTGTATCAAGAAGAAGCTATGGGGATTCTTTCCTTGTCTTCGACGGGTAGGACTCGATCAATTACCTACCGATGCCACGCACGTAATAATGATGAACCCGGCCCGTCACGGAAACGCCTCAAAAGTCAAGTATGATTGCACGCCTTCAAGCACGCCTCAATGAAATACGAGTCGCAGTATGCATTCATGCCGACGACTTTTGATATGTATATTTTGTAAGATTATTGTTGCCTCGCTCATTTCTACAAGTCATTGTTGTCTCCTTCATTTTTTACATGTTATAGTTGTCTCATTCTTTTTGCAAGTTATTGAAAATTATTTGTAAACTCAGATACTAACTCTTGTCAAATTTGAACAGATGAGTATGTTCAGCATCAAAGTTGACAAGCTTAAAGGCAAGTTCGTGGTCGCCCTCCGTAAGGTCGAGGAGCAAGGGTTCATGGTCAGACTCGACGGCGGCAATAGCCATATTTTTGGGCGGCGCAGACAGACAACGCAGGAGCAGCCCAGAGGTGCTTCATGAGCAGTGCACGAGAACAAAGCGAGGAGCGACCACAGGAGGATGAGGGGCGGTAGGTGTTGCAGAGGAGGGGTTGGGATGTGAGCATGACGACATGGGCGAGGCGACGACGAGGAGGTCGTTGGGGGTGGTGGCGGTGGGACGACAGACTGATGCGCACGCCGAGGTCGAGGCACGCAGATGCAGAGTTGAGGCGACCTTAGAGCCGCTTGAAGAGGGCGGTCTTCTTCGTACCATCAGTATATTTGTTGTATTGGATTATCATTTAATCTCCATATTTACAATGTAATGTCTATGAACTAATTATTTGCATTTCAGTGTTTCAGAAACCGCCTCGGGTCATTCAAGATGCAACCCGCCGATAGGAGGTTGATAGAGGTACACGGAGCAGTAATGCTTATATCTTCTCTTTTAGCATTAGCTAAGTGACAACTTATTGTTTTGACGATCTTTGTCTTGTATTTTGTTGTAGGCACGGAAAGAGCCGGGTTGGACCGACGGGCCACATTACAAAGGTTAACGCCGTGCCGGGAGCCCTTGGCCGTACTACTACTCCCGCATGGTTGAGTCAGCGAGGATAGATTCGCGCCCACAACCGGAAGCACCGGGCGCTGAAGGAGAACGTGGAAGGCGGCGAAGACAACCAAACATGTCAGGCGCAGTGTGGGTCAAGCCCAGGTGAGTTTATGCTATGTATTTACTCTATTTGAGTATTGCTTTAAATGTAAGTACAATAACAGTGTGTGATTATATGCGTGAGAGGTTCCGCTTGAGAACGAAGACGACACAACGCCTTGAAGAAGGCCAAAAGCGCTTTTAATAGGGCGGCACAAAAGGTTGTCGAGATTCGCTCAAAGAATGCACGATTCAAGCCGTCATCAATTTTACAAGAGGGTGAAGAAGGTGAACATGAGAAGAGCACTGAGAGGCAGGAGGATACACCGATGTAACAAGAGTATCTCCGCAGCTCTACGATTGGATAATGAAGGACATGGAGGCTTGGAGGTGGATGTGCCAGCATGGGTCTGAGGATTTTCAAGGAAAATCAAATAGAAATCGAGGAAAAAAGAAGTAGATTGGGGAAGCACAAGTACGGCAGACGGACACATTGGCCTAGAGCAACGCATGGTAAGTATCGTATTATAATTGTTAGTGAATTTGTCACTATGTTTATAACTTTGCATCGAGGAGGTGAAAAGGGAGTACTCTCGCTTTTGTGGAAGTTTACATCCGGGGCACCAAGGCGAGGATCCACAAAACCCGAATGTGTTGTGCACGATTTACGGGGCTAGTGAGAGGATGGTAAGTATAAATGACACAATATGTTTTGTGCAAATTTACATCCGGGAGCACCAAAATGTTGCTTTTGGCATCATATGTAGAACAAATGACACAACGTCATGGGCCGGAGGTTGATTGGAGGGTCACACCGGTCGATGTGGAAGCGTTGTACCACGCTGGAGGGGGCCTAAAGCATGGGAGGTTCGTTAATAAAACTGATTTTATTTGTGTTCGCTCTACTAACGAAAAAAATGTTGCATGGTCACATTTCAAAGATATATCGCTTGTAGGTGGGCCATGGGGATGGAGTTGTGGATCGCGATTGTCGCCCACGAGGCTCGGTTTCTCACAGGGGAGTGCTCGCTCGTCGAGGTCCGCACGGGAAGCACAAGTGCACGAGGAGGCTCGTGAAGCGCGAGAGGAGGCTCGTCAGGCGCGAGAAGAGTCTCGTCAAGCACGAGAGGAACCTCACAGAAGCCGAGAAGACTCGATATACATGAAAATGTATCTGCTGGTACAATCTCAACTTTGAACAAAATGCTCAAGTTTACATTCGTGATTAAAATCTAACAAACAATCTATATGCAACAATGTCACAATCTCTTGGACCTAACGTACAAGTTTACGCCCTCTCCTGCCAGCAGTAAAGATACTTGAGTTCATTACTCTTTAATTCGCTTAGCTCGTAAAATCATGAATTCACAAACCTGGACTATTATGTCATAGGGCTCCCACCACCTCCCTTCTACATGTTTTCTCGCACATGCAGCCACCACCACAAGGAGAAGCATCACAGGTGCTCACCTCCCCAGGCCCTTCATAAACCCTCATCGATGCACCACCCTTAGGAGATGCACCTCAGGTTATATGATATTCTCATGCATTCTTTATTTTCAAAAACTCTATTATGTATACTTCATATCACAAACTATGATCCACAGAGCTCCCACCTCCTCCTCCTTTCTACATGTTCACTCCACGATGCGACCACCTTCTACAGGAGAGGCAACACAGTAAAGACGGATCGGTTCAATTCGTTATTCAAAATTTGAATGAATGATTTATATGTGGCATAATGTAATTGTCTATGCCTTACAGTGGCTCCCAGCTTCCAAACCCGCTCTACATGTACCCACCATCTATGCCAAGCCAAGGAATGCCTATGTACTTCAACCCATGGGCCTGCGCACCACCTCGACGGCACCATAGGTATGGATGTCGAAAACATTCTAAGTTTGCGACACGAGCTAAGTTTGTCAATTCTGAACTTACGTGTTTCGGGTCACGCTCCAAAGACGTACTAACGATTTACATCATAGAAGACATCTTCAACAAATACCATGTGGTGGTGGTCATTGCGCACGTAGTTTACAAATTGCCGCTTTGGATGTGTGATTGATTATCTAAGGATCCGCTAGAATGTCTCTTTCGTTTGAGAGATTGATATATATATTATAATCGCAAATGCTTTTTTGTCCTGTGAGTGGATGTCCTATTTACTAGAGAGGTCATGCGAAATTTTGAACATTTCAATGACTTGGTTTTAAGCCGCTTTTAAAGAGTTAAAAGGTTGGTTTCGGTCTTTTAGTAGAGGTAGTAGGTT
This sequence comes from Otatea glauca, assembly GCA_036346275.1. Taxonomy (NCBI): domain Eukaryota; kingdom Viridiplantae; phylum Streptophyta; class Magnoliopsida; order Poales; family Poaceae; genus Otatea; species Otatea glauca. The sequence continues at coordinate 30,645,868 of CM070721.1, read as the reverse complement.
TGGTGTCTCGCTTGTTAATTTTTCGTCGCTTGAACTTTGTT